>JAIQDA010000021.1:0-70000 GCA_020080225.1 Gynochthodes officinalis
AATAAAAAATTCCTAACACATTCTAGTGCGTTTGAATCTTATTAGTCTAGTTGAATACTGGGTTGTGATGGCGTTTCATCCATTGGTCTAATGTTCCTTGATATAACTTGTTTCGCAAGTTAAGTTTGGGCTACTTACTCGTTGTGTGTTCTTGGCTCCTTATAGCCATAAGGTGCAAACCAAAAACTCCTAACACATATTAGTGTCTGTGAATCTTATTAATCTTTTGGAAAACAAGGTTGTGATGTCCTTTCAACCATTGCTCTAATCTTCCTTGATTTCACTTGTTTCACAAGTTGAGTTTGGGCTAGTTTCGTTGTACATTGTTGGCCTCTTATATCCGTAAGGTGCAAATCAAAAACTACTAACACATTGTAGTGCCTTTGAATCTTATTAATCTAGTGGAACACTAAGTTGTGATGGTGATTCATCAATTGGTCTAATCTTTCTTAATTCTTCTTGTTTCGCAAGATAGGTTTGGGCTAGTTACTCGTTTTCTGTTCTTGGCTTCTTATATCCGTCAGGTGCAAATCGAAAACTGCTAAAACATTCTTGTGCCTTGGAATCTTGTTAATGTAGAAGAACCCCAGGTTGTGACGAAGATTCATCCATTTGCCTAATCTTTCTTGATTCTATTCATTTCGCAAGTTAGGTTTGGGCTAGTTGCTTGTTATGTGTTGTTTGCTTTTTATATCTGTAAGGTTCAAATCAAAAACTATTAACACATTCTAGTGCCTTTGAATCTTGTTAATCTAGTAGAACACTAGGTTGTTATGGCGATTCATCCATTGGTCTAATCTTTCTTGATTCTACTTGTTTCGCAAGTTAAATTTGGGCTACTTACTCGTTGTGCGTTGTTGGCTTCTGATAGCCGTAAGGTGCCAATCAAAACACTCCTAACACATCCTAGTGTCTGTGAATCTTATTAATCTTTTAGAAAACAACGTTGCGATGTCATTTAATCCATTGGTCTAATCTTCCTTGATTCTACTTGTTTCGCATGTTAAATTTGGGCTAGTTACTCGTTGTGTGTTGGCTCCTATAGCCATAAGGTACAAATAAAAAATTCCTAACACATTCTAGTGCGTTTGAATCTTATTAGTCTAGTTGAATCTTTGGGTTGTGATGGCGTTTCATCCATTGGTCTAATGTTCCTTGATATAACTTGTTTCGCAAGTTAAGTTTGGGCTACTTACTCGTTGTGTGTTGTTGGCTCCTTATAGCCATAAGGTGCAAACCAAAAACTCCTATTACATATTAGTGTCTGTGAATCTTATTAATCTTTTGGAAAACAAAGTTGTGATGTCCTTTCAACCAGTGCTCTAATCTTCCTTGATTTCACTTGTTTCACAAGTTGAGTTTGGGCTAGTTTCGTTGTACATTGTTGGCCTCTTATATCCGTAAGGTGCAAATCAAAAACTACTAACACATTCTTGTGCCTTTGAATCTTATTAATCTAGTGGAACACTAAGTTGTGATGGCGATTCATCAATTGGTCTAATCTTTCTTAATTCTTCTTGTTTCGCAAGTTAGGTTTGGGCTAGTTACTCGTTTTCTGTTCTTGGCTTCTTATATCCGTCAGGTGCAAATCGAAAACTGCTAAAACATTCTTGTGCTTCGGAATCTTGTTAATGTAGTAGAACCCCAGGTTGTGACGAAGATTCACCCATTTGCCTAATCTTTCTTGATTCCATTTGTTTCGGAAGTTTGGTTTGGGCTAGCTGCTTGTTGTGCGTTGTTAGCTTCTTATAGCCGTAAGGTTTAGATCAAAAACTACAAACAAATTCTAGTGCCTTTGAATCCTATTAATCTAGTGGAACACTAGGTTGTGTTGGCAATTTATCCATTCGTCTAATCTTTCTTGATTCCACTTGTTTCGCAAGTCTGGTTTGGGCTAGTTACTCGTTGTGTGTTGTTGGCTTCTTATATCTGTAGGGTGCAAATAAAACTCCTAATACATTCTAGTGCCTTTGAATCCTATTAATCTAGTAGAATGCAAGGTTGTGACGATGGTTCATCCACTGGTCTAATCTTTCTTGATTCTACTTGTTTCGCAAGTTAGGTTTGGGCTAGTTACTCATTGTGTGTTGTTGGCTTCTTATATCCGTAAGGTGCAAATCAAAAAACTCCTAATACATTCCAGTGCTTTTGAAAGTTATTAATCTAGTGGAACCCCAGGTTGTGACGATAATTCATCCATTGGTCTATTCTTCCTTGATTTTACTTGTTTCGCAAGTTAAGTTTGGGCTAGTTAGTCGTTGTAGGTTGTTGGCTCCTTATAGCCGTAAGGTGCAAATCAAAAACTCCTAGCACATCTAGTATCTGTGAAACTTACCAATCTTTTAGAAAACATGGTTGTCGTTTCAACCGTTGCTCTAATCTTCCTTGATTCCACTTGTTTCACAAATTAAGTTTTGGCTAGTTACTCGTTGTGTGTTGTTGGCTTCTTAAATCCTTAAGATGCAAATGAAAAACTCCTAATACATTCTTGTGCCTTTGAATCTTGCTAATCTAGTAGAACCCCAGGTTGTGACGTTGCTTCATCGATTGGTCTAATCTTTCTTGATTCTACTCGTTTCGCAAGTTAGGTTTGGGCTAGTTGCTTGTTATGTGTTGTTGGCTTTTAATATCCGTAAGGTTCAAATCAAAAACTGCTAACACATTCTTGTGTCTTTAAATCTTACTAATCTAGTAGAACACTAGGTTGTGATGGCGATTCATCCATTGGTATAATCTTTCTTGATTCTACTTGTTTCGTAAGTTAAATTTTGGATAGTTACTCGTCGTGCGTTGTTGGCTCCTTATATCCGTAAGGTGCAAATCAAAAAATCCTAATACATTCTAGTGCCTTTGAATGTTATTAATCTAGTGGAACCCCAGGTTGTGACGATGATTCATCCATTGGTCGAAGCTTCACTGATTCTACTTGTTTCGCAAGTTAAATTTCGCCAAGTTGCTTGTTGTGTGTTATTGGCTCCTTATAGCCGTAATGTGAAATCGAAAGCTCCTAATACATTCTAGTGCCTTTTAATCTTATTAATCTAGTAGATCACTGGGTTGTGATGGCGTTTCATCCATTGGTCTAGTCTTTCTTGATTCTACTCGTTTCGCAAGTTAGCTTTGGGCTAGTTACTCGTTGTGTGTTGTTGGCTTCTTATATCCGTAAGGTTCAAATTAAAAACAACTAACACATTCTAGTGCCTTTGAATCTTATTAATCTAGTAGAAAACTAGGTTGTGATGGCGATTCATCCATTGGTCTAATTTTTCTTGATTCTACTTGTTTCGCAAGTTAAATTTCGTCTAATTGCTTGTTGTGTGTTATTGGCTCCTCATTGTTGTAAGGTGCAAATCGAAAACTCCTAACACATTCTAGTGCCTTTGAATTTTATTAATCTAGTAGAACACTAGGTTGTGATGGCTGTTCTTCCTTTGGTCTAATCCTTCTTGATTATACCTGTTTCGCAAGTTAGGTTTGGGCTAGTTGCTCGTTGTGTGCTGTTGGCTTCTTATATCCGTAAGGAGCAAATCAAAAACTCCTAACATATCCTAGTATTTGTGAATCTTATCAATCTTTTAGAAAACAAGGTTGTGATGTCATTTCAACCATTGCTCAAATCTTCCTTGATTCCACTTGTTTCACAAGTTAAGTTTGGGCTAGTTACTCGTTGTGTGTTGTTAGCATCTTATATCTGTAAGGTGCAAATAAAAAACTGCTAATACATTCTACTGCCTTTGAATCCTATTCAGCTAGTAGAACGCAAGGTTGTGACAATTATTCATCCATTGGTCTAATCTTTCTTGATTCTAGTTGTATCGCAAGTTAGGTTTGGGGTAGTTACTCGTTGTGTGTTGTTGGCTTCTTTTATTCGTAAGGTGCATATCAAAAACTCCTCACACATTATCGTGCCTTTGAAAGTTATTAATCTAGTGGAACCCCAGGTTGTGACGATAATTCATCCATTGGTCTAAACTTCCTTGATTTTAGTTGTTTTGCAAGTTAAGTTTGGACTAGTTACTCGTTGTGGGTTGTTGGCTCCTTATAGCCGTAAAGTGTAAATCAAAAACTCCTAACACATCCTATTATCTGTGAATCTTATCAATCTTTTAGAAAACAAGGTTGTGATGTCGTTTCAACCGTACCTCTAATCTTTCTTGATTCCACTTCTTTCACAAGTTAAGTTTTGGCCAGTTACTCGTTGTGTGTTGTTGGCTTCTTATATCCGTAAGGTGCAAATCAAAAAATCCTAATACATTCTTGTGCCTTTGAATCTTACGAATTTAGTAGAACCCCAGGTTGTGACGATGCTTCATCGATTGGTCTACTCTTTCTGGATTCTAATCGTTTCGCAAGTTAGGTTTGGGCTAGTTGCTTGTTATGTGTTGTTGGCTTTTTATTTCTGTAAGGTTCAAATCAAAAACTACTAACACATTCCAGTGCCTTTGAATCCTGTTAATCTAGTAGAACACTAGGTTGTTATGGCGATTTATCCATTGGTCTAATCTTTCTTGATTCTACTTGTTTCGCAAGTTAAATTTGGGATAGTTACTCGTTGTGCGTTGTTGGCTTCTTATAGCCGTAAGGTGCCAATCAAAAAACTCCTAACACATCCTAGTGTCTGTGAATCTTATTAATCTTTTAGAAAACAACGTTGCGATGTCATTTAATCCATTGGTCTAATGTTCCTTGATTCTACTTGTTTCGCATGTTAAATTTGGGCTAGTTACTCGTTGTGTGTTGTTGGCTCCCTATAGCCATAAGGTACAAATAAAAAATTCCTAACACATTCTAGTTCGTTTGAATCTTATTAGTCTAGTTGAATACTGGGTTGTGATGGCATTTTATCCATTGGTCTAATGTTCCTTGATATAACTTGTTTCGCAAGTCAAGTTTGGGCTACTTACTCGGTGTGTGTTGTTGGCTCCTTATAGCCATAAGGTGCAAACCAAAACTCTAACACATATTAGTCTGTGAATCTCCTAACACATATTAGTGTCTGTGAATCTTATTAATCTTTTGGAAAACAAGGTTGTGATGTCCTTTCAACCATTGCTCTAATCTTCCTTGATTTCGCTTGTTTCACAAGTTAAGTTTGGGCTAGTTACTCGTTGTGTGTTGTTGGCTTCTTATATCCGTAAGGTGCAAATCAAAAACTCCTAATACAATCCAGTGCTTTTGAAAGTTATTAATCTAGTGGAACCCAAGGTTGTCACGATAATTCATCCATTGGTCTAATCTTCCTTGATTTTACTTGTTTCGCAAGTTAAGTTTGGGCTAGTTAGTCGTTGTGGGTTGTTGGCTCCTTATACCCGTAAGGTGCAAATCAAAAACTCATAGAACATCTAGTATCTGTGAAACTTACCAATCTTTTAGAAAACATGGTTGTCGTTTCAACCGTTGCTCTAATCTTCCTTGATTCCACTTGTTTCACAAATTAAGTTTTGGCTAGTTACTCGTTGTGTGTTGTTGGCTTCTTATATCCGTAAGGTGCAAATGAAAAACTCCTAATACATTCTTGTGCCTTTGAATCTTGCTAATCTAGTAGAACCCCAGGTTGTGACGATGCTTCATCGATTGGTCTAATCTTTCTTGATTCTACTCGTTTCCCAAGTTAGGTTTGGGCTAGTTGCTTGTTATGTGTTGTTGGCTTTTAATATCCGCAAGGTTCAAATCAAAAACTGCTAACACATTCTTGTGCCTTTAAATCTTACTAATCTAGTAGAACACTAGGTTGTGATGGCGATTCATCCATTGGTATAATCTTTCTTGATTCTACTTGTTTCGTAAGTTAAATTTGGGATAGTTACTCGTTGTGCGTTGTTGGCTCCTTATATCCGTAAGGTGCAAATCAAAAACTCCTAATACATTCTAGTGCCTTTGAATGTTATTAATCTAGTGGAACCCCAGGTTGTGACGATGATTCATCCATTGGTCGAAGCTTCACTGATTTTACTTGTTTCGCAAGTTAAATTTCGCCAAGTTGCTTGTTGTGTGTTATTGGCTCCTTATAGCCGTAATGTGAAATCGAATGCTTCTAATACATTCTAGTGCCTTTTAATCTTATTAATCTAGTAGATCACTGGGTTGTGATGGCGTTTCATCCATTGGTCTAGTCTTTCTTGATTCTACTCGTTTCGCAAGTTAGCTTTGGGCTAGTTACTCGTTGTGTGTTGTTGGCTTCTTATATCCGTAAGGTTCAAATTAAAAACTACTAACACATTCTAGTGCTTTTGAATCTTATTAATCTAGTAGAAAACTAGGCTGTGATGGCGATTCATCCATTGGTCTAATTTTTCTTGATTCTACTAACACATTTCGTCTGATTGCTTGTTGTGTGTTATTGGCTCCTCATAGTTGTAAGGTGCAAATCAAAAACTCCTAACACATTCTTGTGCCTTTGAATTTTATTAATCTAGTAGAACACTAGGTTGTGATGGCTGTTCTTCCTTTGGTCTAATCCTTCTTGATTATACCTGTTTCGCAAGTTAGGTTTGGGCTAGTTGCTCGTTGTGTGCTGTTGGCTTCTTATATTCGTAAGGAGCAAATCAAAAACTCCTAACATATCCTAGTATTTGTGAATCTTATCAATCTTTTAGAAAACAAGGTTGTGATGTCATTTCAACCATTGCTCAAATCTTCCTTGATTCCACTTGTTTCACAAGTTAAGTTTGGGCTAGTTACTCGTTGTGTGTTGTTAGCATCTTATATCTGTAAGGTGCAAATAAAAAACTGCTAATACATTCTACTGCCTTTGAATCCTATTCAGCTAGTAGAACGCAAGGTTGTGACAATTATTCATCCATTGGTCTAATCTTTCTTGATTCTAGTTGTATCGCAAGTTAGGTTTGGGGTAGTTACTCGTTGTGTGTTGGTGGCTTCTTTTATTCGTAAGGTGCATATCAAAAACTCCTCACACATTATCGTGCCTTTGAAAGTTATTAATCTAGTGGAACCCCAGGTTGTGACGATAATTCATCCATTGGTCTAAACTTCCTTGATTTTAGTTGTTTTGCAAGTTAAGTTTGGACTAGTTACTCGTTGTGGGTTGTTGGCTCCTTATAGCCGTAAAGTGTAAATCAAAAACTCCTAACACATCCTATTATCTGTGAATCTTATCAATCTTTTAGAAAACAAGGTTGTGATGTCGTTTCTACCGTTGCTCTAATCTTTCTTGATTCCACTTCTTTCACAAGTTAAGTTTTGGCCAGTTACTCGTTGTGTGTTGTTGGCTTCTTATATCCGTAAGGTGCAAATCAAAAAATCCTAATACATTCTTGTGCCTTTGAATCTTACGAATTTACTAGAACCCCAGGTTGTGACGATGCTTCATCGATTGGTCTACTCTTTCTGGATTCTATTCGTTTCGCAAGTTAGGTATGGGCTAGTTGCTTGTTATGTGTTGTTGGCTTTTTATTTCTGTAAGGTTCAAATCAAAAACTACTAACACATTCTAGTGCCTTTGAATCCTGTTAATCTAGTAGAACACTAGGTTGTTATGGCGATTTATCCATTGGTCTAATCTTTCTTGATTCTACTTGTTTCGCAAGTTAAATTTGGGATAGTTACTCGTTGTGCGTTGTTGGCTTCTTATAGCCGTAAGGTGCCAATCAAAAAACTCCTAACACATCCTAGTGTCTGTGAATCTTATTAATCTTTTAGAAAACAACGTTGCGATGTCATTTAATCCATTGGTCTAATGTTCCTTGATTCTACTTGTTTCGCATGTTAAATTTGGGCTAGTTACTCGTTGTGTGTTGTTGGCTCCCTATAGCCATAAGGTACAAATAAAAAATTCCTAACACATTCTAGTTCGTTTGAATCTTATTAGTCTAGTTGAATACTGGGTTGTGATGGCATTTTATCCATTGGTCTAATGTTCCTTGATATAACTTGTTTCGCAAGTCAAGTTTGGGCTACTTACTCGTTGTGTGTTGTTGGCTCCTTATAGCCATAAGGTGCAAACCAAAAACTCCTAACACATATTAGTGTCTGTGAATCTCCTAACACATATTAGTGTCTGTGAATCTTATTAATCTTTTGGAAAACAAGGTTGTGATGTCCTTTCAACCATTGCTCTAATCTTCCTTGATTTCGCTTGTTTCACAAGTTAAGTTTGGGCTAGTTTCGTTGTACATTGTTGGCCTCTTATATCCGTAAGGAGCAAATCAAAAACTACTAACACATTCTAGTGCCTTTGGATCTTATTAATCTAGTGGAACACTAAGTTGTGATGTCGATTCATCAATTGATCTAACCTTTCTTAATTCTTCTGGTTTCGCAAGTTAGGTTTGGGCTAGTTACTCGTTTTCTGTTCTTGGCTTCTTATATCCGTCAAGTGCAAATCAAAAACTTCTAAAACATTCTTGTGCCTTTGAATCTTATTAATGTAGTAGAACCCCAGGTTGTGACGAAGATTCATCCATTTGTCTAATCTTTCTTGATTCTATTTGCTTCGCAAGTTAGGTTTGGGCTAGTTGCCTGTTGTGCGTTGTTAGCTTATTATAGCCGTAAGGTTTAGATCAAAAACTACAAACAAATTCTAGTACGTTTGAATCCTATTAATCTAGTGGAACACTAGGTTGTGATGGCAATTTATCCATTCGTCTAATCTTTCTTGATTCCACTTGTTTCGCAAGTTTGGTTTGGGCTAGTTACTCGTTGTGTGTTGTTGGCTTCTTATATCCGTAAGGTGCAAATAAAACTCCTAATACATTCTAGTGCCTTTGAATGTTATTAATCTAGTAGAACGCAAGGTTGTGACGATGGTTCATCCACTGGTCTAATCTTTCTTGATTCTACTTGTTTCGCAAGTTAGGTTTGGGTTAGTTACTCGTTGTGTGTTGTTGGCTTCTTATATCCGTAAGATGCAAATCAAAAACTCCTAATACATTCCAGTGCTTTTGAAAGTTATTAATCTAGTGGAACCCCAGGTGTGACGATAATTCATCCATTGGTCTAATCTTCCTTGATTTTACTTGTTTCGCAAGTTAAGTTTGGGCTAGTTACTCGTTGTGGGTTGTTGGCTCCTTATAGCCGTAAGGTGCAAATCAAAAACTCCTAGCACATCTAGTATCTGTGAAACTTACCAATCTTTTAGAAAACATGGTTGTCGTTTCAACCGTTGCTCTAATCTTCCTTGATTCCACTTGTTTCACAAATTAAGTTTTGGCTAGTTACTCGTTGTGTGTTGTTGGCTTCTTATATCCGTAAGGTGCAAATGAAAAACTCCTAATACATTCTTGTGCCTTTGAATCTTGCTAATCTAGTAGAACCCCAGGTTGTGACGATGCTTCATCGATTGGTCTAATCTTTCTTGATTCTACTCGTTTCCCAAGTTAGCTTTGGGCTAGTTGCTTGTTATGTGTTGTTGGCTTTTAATATCCGCAAGGTTCAAATCAAAAACTGCTAACACATTCTTGTGCCTTTAAATCTTACTAATCTAGTAGAACACTAGGTTGTGATGGCGATTCATCCATTGGTATAATCTTTCTTGATTCTACTTGTTTCGTAAGTTAAATTTGGGATAGTTACTCGTTGTGCGTTGTTGGCTCCTTATATCCGTAAGGTGCAAATCAAAAACTCCTAATACATTCTAGTGCCTTTTAATGTTATTAATCTAGTGGAACCCCAAGTTGTGACGATGATTCATCCATTGGTCGAAGCTTCACTGATTTTACTTGTTTCGCAAGTTAAATTTCGCCAAGTTGCTTGTTGTGTGTTATTGGCTCCTTATAGCCGTAATGTGAAATCGAATGCTGCTAATACATTCTAGTGCCTTTTAATCTTATTAATCTAGTAGATCACTGGGTTGTGATGGCGTTTCATCCATTGGTCTAGTCTTTCTTGATTCTACTCGTTTCGCAAGTTAGCTTTGGGCTAGTTACTCGTTGTGTGTTGTTGGCTTCTTATATCCGTAAGGTTCAAATTAAAAAAAACTAACACATTCTAGTGCCTTTGAATCTTATTAATCTAGTAGAAAACTAGGTTGTGATGGCGATTCATCCATTGGTCTAATTTTTCTTGATTCTACTTGTTTCGCAAGTTAAATTTCGTCTAATTGCTTGTTGTGTGTTATTGGCTCCTCATTGTTGTAAGGTGCAAATCGAAAACTCCTAACACATTCTAGTGCCTTTGAATTTTATTAATCTAGTAGAACACTAGGTTGTGATGGCTGTTCTTCCTTTGGTCTAATCCTTCTTGATTATACCTGTTTCGCAAGTTAGGTTTGGGCTAGTTACTCGTTGTGTCTTTGTTGGCTTCTTATATCCGTAAGGAGCAAATCAAAACTCCTAACATATCCTAGTATTTGTGAATCTTATCAATCTCTTAGAAAACAAGGTTGTGATGTCATTTCAACCATTGCTCAAATCTTTCTTGATTCCACTTGTTTCACAAGTTAAGTTTGGGCTAATTACTCGCTGCGTGTTGTTGGCTTCTAATACATTCTTGAGCCTATGAATCTTACAATCTAGTAGAACCCCAGTTGGTGACGATGTTTCATCCATTCGTCTAGTCTTTCTTGAATCTGCTCATTCCGTAAATTAGGTTTGGGCTAGTTACTCGTTGTGTGTTGTTAGCATCTTATATCTGTAAGGTGCAAATAAAAAACTTCTAATACATTCTACTGCCTTTGAATCCTATTCAGCTAGTAGAACGCAAGGTTGTGACAATTATTCATCCATTGGTCTAATCTTTCTTGATTCTAGTTGTATCGCAAGTTAGGTTTGGGGTAGTTACTCGTTGTGTGTTGTTGGCTTCTTTTATTCGTAAGGTGCATATCAAAAACTCCTCACACATTATCGTGCCTTTGAAAGTTATTAATCTAGTGGAACCCCAGGTTGTGACGATAATTCATCCATTGGTCTAAACTTCCTTGATTTTACTTGTTTTGCAAGTTCAGTTTGGACTAGTTACTCGTTGTGTGTTGTTGGCTTCTTATATCCGTAAGGTGCAAATAAAACTCCTAATACATTCTAGTGCCTTTGAATCTTATTAATCTAGTAGAACGCAAGGTTGTGATGATGGTTCATCCACTGGTCTAATCTTTCTTGATTCTACTTGTTTCGCAAGTTAGGTTTGGGTTAGTTACTCGTTGTGTGTTGTTGGCTTCTTATATCCGTAAGATGCAAATCAAAAACTCCTAATACATTCCAGTGCTTTTGAAAGTTATTAATCTAGTGGAACCCCAGCTGTGACGATAATTCATCCATTGGTCTAATCTTCCTTGATTTTACTTGTTTCGCAAGTTAAGTTTGGGCTAGTTACTCGTTGTGGGTTGTTGGCTCCTTATAGCCGTAAGGTGCAAATCAAAAACTCCTAGCACATCTAGTATCTGTGAAACTTACCAATCTTTTAGAAAACATGGTTGTCGTTTCAACCGTTGCTCTAATCTTCCTTGATTCCACTTGTTTCACAAATTAAGTTTTGGCTAGTTACTCGTTGTGTGTTGTTGGATTCTTATATCCGTAAGGTGCAAATGAAAACTCCTAATACATTTCTTGTGCCTTTGAATCTTGCTAATCTAGTAGAACCCCAGGTTGTGACGATGCTTCATCGATTGGTCTAATCTTTCTTGATTCTACTCGTTTCGCAAGTTAGGTTTGGGCTAGTTGCTTGTTATGTGTTGTTGGCTTTTAATATCCGTAAGGTTCAAATCAAAAACTGCTAACACATTCTTGTGCCTTTAAATCTTACTAATCTAGTAGAACACTAGGTTGTGATGGCGATTCATCCATTGGTGTAATCTTTCTTGATTCTACTTGTTTCGTAAGTTAAATTTGGGATAGTTACTCGTTGTGCGTTGTTGTCTCCTTATATCCGTAAGGTGCAAATCAAAAACTCCTAATACATTCTAGTGCCTTTGAATGTTATTATTCTAGTGGAACCCCAGGTTGTGACGATGATTCATCCATTGGTCGAAGCTTCACTGATTTTACTTGTTTCGCAAGTTAAATTTCGCCAAGTTGCTTGTTGTGTGTTATTGGCTCCTTATAGCCGTAATGTGAAATCGAATGCTTCTAATAGATTCTAGTGCCTTTTAATCTTATTAATCTAGTAGATCACTGGGTTGTGATGGCGTTTCTTCCATTGGTCTAGTCTTTCTTGATTCTACTCGTTTCGCAAGTTAGCTTTGGGCTAGTTACTCGTTGTGTGTTGTTGGCTTCTTATATCCGTAAGGTTCAAATTAAAAACTACTAACACATTCTAGTGCCTTTGAATCTTATTAATCTAGTAGAAAACTAGGTTGTGATGGTGATTTATCCATTGGTCTAATTTTTCTTGATTCTACTTGTTTCGCAAGTTAAATTTCGTCTAATTGCTTGTTGTGTGTTATTGGCTCCTCATTGTTGTAAGGTGCAAATCGAAAACTCCTAACACATTCTAGTGCCTTTGAATTTTATTAATCTAGTAGAACACTAGGTTGTGATGGCTGTTCTTCCTTTGGTCTAATCCTTCTTGATTATACCTGTTTCGCAAGTTAGGTTTGGGCTAGTTACTCGTTGTGTGCTGTTGGCTTCTTATATCCGTAAGGAGCAAATCAAAACTCCTAACATATCCTAGTATTTGTGAATCTTATCAATCTCTTAGAAAACAAGGTTGTGATGTCATTTCAACCATTGCTCAAATCTTTCTTGATTCCACTTGTTTCACAAGTTAAGTTTGGGCTAATTACTCGCTGCGTGTTGTTGGCTTCTAATACATTCTTGAGCCTATGAATCTTACAATCTAGTAGAACCCCAGTTGGTGACGATGTTTCATCCATTCGTCTAGTCTTTCTTGAATCTGCTCATTCCGTAAATTAGGTTTGGGCTAGTTACTCGTTGTGTGTTGTTAGCATCTTATATCTGTAAGGTGCAAATAAAAAACTTCTAATACATTCTACTGCCTTTGAATCCTATTCAGCTAGTAGAACACAAGGTTGTGACAATTATTCATCCATTGGTCTAATCTTTCTTGATTCTAGTTGTATCGCAAGTTAGGTTTGGGGTAGTTACTCGTTGTGTGTTGTTGGCTTCTTTTATTCGTAAGGTGCATATCAAAAACTCCTCACACATTATAGTGCCTTTGAAAGTTATTAATCTAGTGGAACCCCAGGTTGTGACGATGATTCATCCATTGGTCTAAACTTCCTTGATTTTACTTGTTTTGCAAGTTCAGTTTGGACTAGTTACTCGTTGTGTGTTGTTGGCTTCTTATATCCGTAAGGTGCAAATAAAACTCCTAATACATTCTAGTGCCTTTGAATCTTATTAATCTAGTAGAACGCAAGGTTGTGATGATGGTTCATCCACTGGTCTAATCTTTCTTGATTCTACTTGTTTCGCAAGTTAGGTTTTGGCTAGTTACTCGTTGTGTGTTGTTGGCTTCTTATATCCGTAAGGTGCAAATCAAAAACTCCTAATACATTCTTGTGCCTTTGAATCTTACGAATTTAGTAGAACCCCAAGTTGTGACGATGCTTCATCGATTGGTCTACTCTTTCTGGATTCTATTCGTTTCGCAAGTTAGGTTTGGGCTAGTTTCTTGTTATGTGTTGTTGGCTTTTTATATCTGTAAGGTTCAAATCAAAAACTACTAACACATTCTAGTGCCTTTGAATCTTGTTAATCTAGTAGAACACTAGGTTGTTATGGCGATTCATCCATTGGTCTAATCTTTCTTGATTGTACTTGTTTCGCAAGTTAAATTTGGGATAGTTACTCGTTGTGCGTTGTTGGCTTCTTATTGCCGCAAGGTGCCAATCAAAAAACCCCTAACACATCCTAGTGTCTGTGAATCTTATTAATCTTTTAGAAAACAACGTTGCGATGTCATTTAATCCATTGGTCTAATCTTCCTTGATTCTACTTGTTTCGCATGTTAAATTTGGGCTAGTTACTCGTTGTGTGTTGTTGGCTCCCTATAGCCATAAGGTACAAATAAAAAATTCCTAACACATTCTAGTGCGTTTGAATCTTATTAGTCTAGTTGAATACTGGGTTGTGATGGCGTTTCATCCATTGGTCTAATGTTCCTTGATATAACTTGTTTCGCAAGTTAAGTTTGGGCTAGTTTCGTTGTACATTGTTGGCCTCTTATATCCGTAAGGTGCAAATCAAAAACTACTAACACATTCTAGTGCCTTTGGATCTTATTAATCTAGTGGAACACTAAGTTGTGATGGCGATTCATCAATTGGTCTAATCTTTCTTAATTCTTCTGGTTTCGCAAGTTAGGTTTGGGCTAGTTACTCGTTTTCTGTTCTTGGCTTCTTATATCCGTCAGGTGCAAATCAAAAACTTCTAAAACATTCTTGTGCCTTTGAATCTTATTAATGTAGTAGAACCCCAGGTTGTGACGAAGATTCATCCATTTGTCTAATCTTTCTTGATTCTATTTGTTTTGCAAGTTAGGTTTGGGCTAGTTGCTTGTTGTGCGTTGTTAGCTTCTTATAGCCGTAAGGTTTAGATCAAAAACTACAAACAAATTCTAGTGCCTTTGAATCCTATTAATCTAGTGGAACACTAGGTTGTGATGGCAATTTATCCATTCGTCTAATCTTTCTTGATTCCACTTGTTTCGCAAGTTTGGTTTGGGCTAGTTACTCGTTGTGTGTTGTTGGCTTCTTATATCCGTAAGGTGCAAATAAAACTCCTAATACATTCTATTGCCTTTGAATCCTATTAATCTAGTAGAACGCAAGGTTGTGACGATGGTTCATCCACTGGTCTAATCTTTCTTGATTCTACTTGTTTCGCAAGTTAGGTTTGGGCTAGTTACTCGTTGTGTGTTGTTGGCTTCTTATATCCGTAAGGTGCAAATCAAAAACTCCTAATACATTCCAGTGCTTTTGAAAGTTATTAATCTAATGGAACCCCAGGTTGTGACGATAATTCATCCATTGGTCTAATCTTCCTTTATTTTACTTGTTTCGCAAGTTAAGTTTGGGCTAGTTACTCGTTGTGGGTTGTTGGCTCCTTATAGCCGTAAGGTGCAAATCAAAAACTCCTAGCACATCTGGTATCTGTGAAACTTACCAATCTTTTAGAAAACATGGTTGTCGTTTCAACCGTTGCTCTAATCTTCCTTGATTCCACTTGTTTCACAAATTAAGTTTTGGCTAGTTACTCGTTGTGTGTTGTTGGCTTCTTATATCCGTAAGGTGCAAATGAAAAACTCCTAATACATTCTTGTGCCTTTGAATCTTGCTAATCTAGTAGAACCCCAGGTTGTGACTATGCTTCATCGATTGGTCTAATCTTTTTTGATTCTACTCGTTTCGCAAGTTAGGTTTGGGCTAGTTGCTTGTTATGTGTTGTTGGCTTTTAATATCCGTAAGGTTCAAATCAAAAACTACTAACACATTCTTGTGCCTTTAAATCTTACTAATCTAGTAGAACACTAGGTTGTGATGGCGATTCATCCATTGGTGTAATCTTTCTTGATTCTACTTGTTTCGTAAGTTAAATTTGGGATAGTTACTCGTTGTGCGTTGTTGTCTCCTTATATCCGTAAGGTGCAAATCAAAAACTCCTAATACATTCTAGTGCCTTTGAATGTTATTAATCTAGTGGAACCCCAGGTTGTGACGATGATTCATCCATTGGTCGAAGCTTCACTGATTTTACTTGTTTCGCAAGTTAAATTTCGCCAAGTTGCTTGTTGTGTGTTATTGGCTCCTTATAGCCGTAATGTGAAATCGAAAGCTCCTAATACATTCTAGTGCCTTTGAATCTTATTAATCTAGTAGATCGTTCAAATTAAAAACTACTAAGTCATTCTAGTGCCTTTGAATCTTATTAATCTAGTAGAAAACTAGGTTGTGATGGCTATTCATCCATTGGTCTAATTTTTCTTGATTCTGCTTGTTTCGCAAGTTAAATTTCGTCTAATTGCTTGTTGTGTGTTATTGGCTCCTCATTGTTGTAAGGTGCAAATCGAAAACTCCTAACACATTCTAGTGTCTTTGAATTTTATTAATCTAGTAGAACACTAGGTTGTGATGGCTATTCTGTTGGATTATGCCCTAAGAACCAATCATATGGTGATGGTATATGCATATATTGTATCATAATGTTCATAATTAGTGGCACTAATTATTATGTTTATCTTATATCTGCGTTTTATGAAATAAACATAATAATATTCCAAGAATTTAATTATTCTAAAATTATCCGTAGTCGAATATTGTCATAAAATGGGACAATGATAATGCATTAAGACTAGTATGTGTAGTGACTGATGAAATTGTTTATAATATGAGATATCAAGTCAACACATGGGTACATGTTAGAGAACAATGTACTGGATTGACCCGCCATGAGAAATATTACATGGATTATTATATGAAGTGTCATAAATATTTCTCATAGTGATGATGGTGTAAATAATCCTTAGACTTGAGATCCTCAGAGATCCCAACATGAGGAGTTACATGTTTTGATACTACTAAACGTTACCCGTAAAAGGGTGAACTATAAAGTAGTAATTGGATATGTAATAAATCATGTAGTGGGATGTTGAGTGATCAAGAAAGGATTTGCCCCTCCTATATAATGGGAGTGATATCTTTGGGCCTCTTGATTGAGTAAGACCATAAAATGCATGGCCGTGCTCAAATGAGTCGATATGTGATATTGAGCTCATTTGTATAGATGTGTCTACTTGGGAATCAAGAAATGCGAAGATTGAACTATACGAGCATGACACGCTCCATGGCTCGTGTTCAATCATGATATCTAAAGCAAAGGGATTTAATTACACAATAATATCTATCACAAGAAAAGTAATGTCGAATTACTAATATTCTCATGACTTGGGTAGTATTGATGTGTTGCTAGACACCGCTCATTACTTTTGGCATAAAATATATTTTATGTCAATGCCAACGTTATGAGAACCTATTGGGTCACACACTTAGATCATATCCAAAAGAAGTGCAGAATTCATGTGATGAAATTTTGGTTAATTTGAGAATCCTATTGAGAATAGGAATCTATCGGGTTTTCGTTTTAAGACGGTTTTGGATTTAAGGCGAAAAGATTTTGGTTCTATTAATATTAATAAATCCAAAATGAGTTTTAGATTTATTAATAATAATCAAAATGGATTTTATTATTGGAAGATGAAAAGACAACCATTTATTGGAAAATGAAAAGACAACCATTCATTGGAAAATGAAAAGGCAAAATATTGCAATTCATTTTATGAAAATGAAAAGGTAGCCATTCATTGGAAAATGGAAAGGTAACCATATGCAACATGTTGCAATTCAATATGAAATGTGAAAGGGTAGCTGTTTCACATGGATGAATTATTGAATTCAGATCAAGGAAACCGAAGGGACACTTTCATTGAGAGAGTTTTCTTTTTAGACTTTCTTTGTTGAAGAAAACTTTGTGCTATTCTTGGTGCACGAAATTTCTCTCTTTTCTTCTTCTCTTGTTCAATATAGACACCACTCCTTATTTGAGAAATAAGAACAAAAACCGAAATTGAGTTGAGAACTCAAAATAGAAAACCAAATCCTTAAGTTGAGAACTTGAGGGAATACCAAGTAACAAAATCTTAGCTAGCACTAAAAGAATTTTGTTATTTCTTTCTTTAGTTAATTGTTTGACAATTAACTTGAGATTTGGAGACGATCGTGTTGATACCATAGAGGCAAGGCTAGATTGGTCTTGCTTGTGATTCGACAATCAACAATCTCCCACAATCAACAAGGCTACACTACCGGTAAGGTAACAATCTTCATTACCAATTTGATTTCACTTCGTATGGATCCTTGGAGGAAACCAAAAATTTTTAAATTTCCGCTGTGTTCTTTGATTTGGTTTCCTACATATTCTTCCTTTGGTCTAATCCTTCTTGATTCTACCTGTTTCGCAAGTTAGGTTTGGGCTAGTTACTCGTTGTGTGCTGTTGGCTTCTTATATCCTCAAGCGTTAATGCTTTTTGCTGGTTGGTTTCATTATCATAAAGCAGCTCCAAAATTGGCTTGGTTTCAAGATGTAGAATCTATGTTGAATCACCATTTAGCGGGGCTACTAGGACTTGGGTCTCTCTCTTGGGCGGGCCACCAAGTACATGTGTCTTTACCGATTAACCAATTTCTAAACGCTGGAGTAGATCCTAAAGAGATACCACTTCCTCATGAATTTATCTTGAATCGAGATCTTTTGGCTCAACTTTATCCTAGTTTTGCCGAAAGTGCAACCCCATTTTTTACCTTGAATTGGTCAAAATATGCGGAATTTCTTACTTTTCGGGGAGGATTAGATCCGATCGGGGTCTATGGTCGACCGATATTGCACACCACCATTTAGCTATTGCAATTCTTTCCACGATAGCGGGTCACATGTATAGGACGAACTGGGGATTGGTCATAGCTCAAAGATATTTTAGAAGCTCACAAAGGTCCATTTACACGTGATAGGGCCATAGAGGACTATATGAGATCCTACCCACGCCATGGCATGCTCAATTATCGCTTAACCTAGCTATGTTAGGCTCTTTAACCATTGTTGTAGCTCACCATATGTATTCTATGCCCCCTTATCCATATCTAGCTACTGACTATGGTACACAGCTGTCCTTATTCACACATCACATGTGGATTGGTGGATTTCTCGTCGTTGGTCTTGCGCATGCGCCATTTTTATGGTAAGAGATTATGATCCAACTATTTCTGCATAACGATCTATTAGATCGTGTCCTTAGACATCGTGATGCAATCATATCACATCCGAATCGGGCATGTATATTTCTCGGATTTCACGCTTTGGTTTATATATTCATAATGATACCATGAGCGCTTTAGGGCGTCCTCAAAATATGTTTTCGAATACCGCTATCCAATTACAACCTGCTTTTGCTCAATGGATACAAAACACCCACGCTTTAGCACTGGTGCAACAGCTCGTGCAACAAAGAAGCACCGCTTAACGTGGAGGCGGTGATTTAGTAGCGATGGGTGGCAAAGTGGCTTTGTTACCTATTCCATTAGGAACCGCAGATTTTTGGTCCATCACATTCATGCATTTACGATTCATGTGACGGTATTAATACTCCCGAAAGGTGTTCTATTTGCCCGTAGCTCCGGTTGATACCGATAAAGCAAATCTTGGTTTTCTTTTCCTTGTGATGGACCGAAGAGGGGTACATGTCAAGTATCGGCTTGGGATCATGTCTTCTTAGGACTATTCGGATGTACAATTCCATTTCGGTAGTAATATTCCATTTCATTGGAAAATGCAATGATGTTTGGGGCAAGTTATAAGTGATCAAGGGGTAGTAACTCATATCACGGAGGAAACTTTGCGCAAAGTTCTATTACTATTAATGGATGGCTCCGATTTCTTATGGGCTCGTGCATCCCAAGTAATTCATCTTATGGTTCGTCATTATCCGTGATATGGCCTGCTTTTTCCTAGGTGCTCATTTTGTATGGGCTTTTAGTTTAATGTTTCTATTCAGGGCCGTGGTTATTGGCAAGAACTTATTGAATCCATCGTTTGGGCTCATAATAAATTAAAAGTTGCTCCTACTACTCACCGAGAGCCTTGAGCATTGTACAAGGACGTCTTTGAGGAGTAACCCATTACCTTTTGGGTGGAATTGCCACAACACGGGCATTCTTCTTAGCAAGAATTATTGCAGAGGATAATGGCTAGGAGGATTTGAAAAGCATTATGGCATTAAGATTTACAAGGTTTAGCCAAGGCTTAGCTCAGACCCCACTACTCGTCAGATTTGGTTTGGTATTGCTACCGCACATGACTTCGAGTCATGATGATATTATTGAGGAACGCCTTTATCGTAATATTTTTGCTTCTCACTTTGGTCAATTAGCAATAATTTTTCTCGTGGACTTCCTAAATCATTTCATGTAGCTTGGCAAGGAAATTTTGAATCATGGGTACAGGACCCTTTACACGTAAGACCTATTGCGCATGCAATTTGGTATCCTCATTTTGGTCAACCTACTGGAAGCTTTTACTCGAGGGTGCTCTTGGCCCGTGAATATCGCCTATTCTCGTGTTTATCGGTGGTGGTATACAATCGGGTTACGCACTAATGAAGACCTTTATACTGGAGCTCTTTTTCTATTATTTCTTTCTCGCCATATTCTTAATCGCAGTTGGTTACACCTACAACCGAAATGGAAACCGAGCGTTTCGTGGTTCAAAATGCGGAATCTCGTCTCAATCACCATTTGTCGACTTTTCGCGTGAGTTCTTTGGCTTGGACAGGCATTTAGTACATGTCGCTATTCCCGGATACCGAGGAGAATATGTTCGATGGAATAATTTCTTAGATGTATTACCGCATCCCCAAGGCTTAGGCCCACTTTTTACAGTCGTGGAATCTTTATGCTCAAAACCCCGATTCTGTAGTCATTTAGTTGGTACCTCCCAAGAAGTAGGAACTGCCATTCTAACTCTTCTCTGGATTTCATCCACAAACACAAAATTTGTGGATGACTGATATTGCTCATCGTCATTTAGCTATTGCATTCATTTTTCTCCTTCTTTGGTCATATGTATAGAACGAATTTCGAATTGGGCACAGATGAAAGAGCTTTTAGATGCACATATTCTCCGGGGCGAGTGGGAGGTGGACACAGGGGTCTTTATGATACAATCAATAATTCGCTTCATTTTCAATTAGGCCTTGCACTAGCTTCTTTAGGGGTTGTTACTTCCTTGGTAGCCCAACACATGTACTCTTTACCGCTATGCATTCATAGCACAAGACTTTACTACTCAAGCTGCATTATATACTCATCACCAATATATTGCAGAGTTCATCATGACAGAGCTTTTGCTCATGGAGCTATATTTTTCATTAGAGATTACAATCCGAGCAAAATGAAGATAATGTATTGGCCCGAGTGTTAGACCATAAAGAAGCTATTATATCTCATTTAAGTTGGGCCACACCTCTTTCTAGGATTCCATACTTTGGGGCTTTATGTTCATAATGATATCATGCTTGCCTTTGGTACCCCAAAGAAGCAAATCTTGATCGAACCTATATTTGCTCAATGGATACAATCTGCTCATGGTAAAACTTCATATGTGCTCGGTGTACTTTTATCTTCAACGAGTGGACCAAAGATTCAATGCGGGTCGAAGTATCTAGTTGCTGGTTGGTTAAATGTCATAACTAAAATAGTAATTCCTTATTCTTAACAATAGGACACGAGACTTTTTGATTCATCATAATATTAAACTGAGTTAACATACAACTACATTGATACTAGTAAAAGGTGCTTTAGATGCCCGTGAGTCCAAGTTAATGCCAGATAAAAGGATTTCGGTTATAGTTTTCCGTATGACGGCCCGAGACGAGGCGGTACTTGTGATATTTCGGCATGGGACGATTTTGTTTAGCCGTTTTTTGGATGCTAAATACTATTGGATGGGTTACTTTTTATTGGCATTGGAAACACATCACATTATGGCAGGTAACGCTTCACAATTTAATGAATCTTCCACCTATTTAATGGGTTTAAGAGATTATTTATGGTTAAACTCTTCACAACTTATTAATGGATATAACCCTTTGGTATGAATAGTTTATCGGTCCGCATGGATGTTCTTATTTGGACACCTTGTTTGGGCTCGGATTTATGTTCTTAATTTCTTGGCGTGGGTATTGGCGGGAATTGATTGAAACTTTAGCCTGGCTCATGAACGAACACCTTTAGCCAATTTGATTCATTTGGAGAGATAAACCAGTGGCCCTTTCCATTGTGCAAGCAAGATTGGTTGGATTAGCCCACTTTTCTCAGAGGTTATATATTTACTTATGCGGCTTTCTTAATTGCCTCTACGCTGGGCAAATTTGGTTAATTTTTTAATTCATTTTTGAATGTGGTTGTATCCGAGAAAAGTTCATTTCTTTGGATGGAGGGTGGTCCCGCCTTCTTATATTTCTACATCTAGGATTCGACTTGTATCGGGGATACCAAGAGGAACTAAACCATTATGGCAAGGAAAGGTTTGATTCAATGAGAAGAAAAGGCAAAATTTGGAACATAAATATCATTTGATTCACGATCCTCAAAACAGAAATAAGCAAAGTTCATCGTTGAATGACAAATGGGAAATTTATAGAAAGTTACAATCCCCACGGCTGAATAGCAGACCTACACGCCTTCCTCGACGTTGTTATGCGACCGGAAGACCGAGAGCTAATTATCGCGACTTTGGACTATCTGGACATATACTCCGGGAAATGGTTCATGCATGTTTGTTGCCCGAGCAACAAGATCCAGATTGGTAAGGGTTAACCTTTGATTTCTATTCGACGATCGGTGATCGGGGCCCCTTTACCATTCTCGTATAAATCGGCTATTCTAGTTGTACAGATATGGTAGAGGGCACATTCAACCCTTGTTTGTCTATTAGTTTTCGGTTCTTCTCGTTAGCTGGTAGAGCACTTTGGTAGCTCGCAAGGCTCATAACCTTGAGGTCACGTGTTCAAATCCTGTCTCGCAACATCTTGTTTGTCAACAATTTTTAGGTTTTACTCATAACTAGTAATTCATTAGCTGCTTTTCTTTTTAGATAAGGATAGAATCATTAAACGATCACGCCAATTATACCAAATACCTTATCATATTAAATAAACTACTTTAGTTTAGTTTGGGCGGATAGCGGGAATCGAACCCGCGTCTTCTCCTTGGCAAAGAGAAATTTTACCATTCGACCATATCCGCATTTTTCATTCTTGATACATAATGATACCTAATATGTCCACACAATATTAAATTAATAGATACTTGAATCATTTTTTGAACGAATGCAGGCTCTACTCAGTCGATTCTAATTTCTAATTATTGTATTAATTTATTCTTTTATCATTCAAGAATTTTTCAAGAAGTTTGACCCCCTCTATTTTTGTTCTTTATTTTATTATTTTATTTTCATTTTCTTTTGGGGTCTTATATTAAATTTGAAGTTTACTACGTCTCCCTTACGAGAAAAATTTATGGGGTCGTTTCGGTTTTGGATCTGGGATCAATAGGTTTTCAAGAGATGAGAGAATTAAGGATACCGACTAGAAAAACTAACCCAATCCATAATGATGTACCGGAAAAGATAACATTTTTGTTACTTGACCAACCGTCGGGAGAAGCAAATACAACGGGCACACTAATCAATAAGATTGATGAAGTAGCAATTAATGCAAAAACAGCCAATTGGAAAACAAGGGTCATACTTTTAATCCTCCAATCTAACAACAAATGAACTTATACCATTTGATCCCCCTATCAGCAAAAAAATTTTAATAAATGAAATCCTCGGGGGATTGACTTTACCGTGATTCTATATGACGTATTACTACCCACTTTATTCATACATACACGTGGACGAGGGAATTGCAATTTTTGATTTCAAAAAAGGGCGTCTTTGCCTCACATATACGGACAAGATATATTGATCGGTTGATACCGGCGGTCGATCTTGCTACGGATAGCGGTGGATCCCCCCGCTATGGTCATGTTCAATTCGGAGGACTAAAATGAAATTTCGGTTCCCGAGAGGTGGCTGAGTGGTTCATAGACACGGTCATGAAACCCGGTATAGTTTGAAACAAAGAACTATCGAGGGGTCGAATCCCACTCTCTTCTTTTTTGGACATTGAATAGATTTGTTTCTTTTTTGGTTTTGACCGACTGGTGTCATTAAAGAAAAGAAGGGGCTCGGCTAGCCCACCGAGCCGAGCCAAGAAAATAGATTAAAATTTTATAAGATAAATTATATAAGTGAATTGAAATGAAAAAAAACGAATGCTTTTTTTATTTTAATAAGTATGACTGATCCCAAGATGCATGATGGAATGAAAGGGATTCCTATTTCAAGCATTGGATCTCCTCTATTATCTCAATTAAGAGGAGTCATGGAAAGGACAGTTCAAAATCACGATCAATTCCTTTTTCAAACCTCACTGCGGTGCCACGAGCCCTTCCCGTGTGCCACAAATGACTCACGAAGAAAAAGAACCCTAGAACAAAATGAGAGGTAGCTAACCAACTTCTAGGAGAGACATAATTGCATTGATCTCGGTAGCTACGCCGCCACCGAATTTAAAGAACCTAAAGGGGCATGAGTCATATATTCTCACAACGTCGTTCTTGCCAAGGTCAGATGTCCTTTTTCAACCTACTCAAGTCCAGCCCATTTCGACCCCTTAGAGGTTCTAACCAGAGCACGCAGATCCCAAAACGCATCGCTTCTCCTCCAAAATGACTTCTCCGTTGGGGAACGATTAGATATTTACCTAAACCAAGAGGCCCTTGCGCGGATCCCACATTAGCCCCAAGACGTTGGTCTCTAACTAGAAAAGTAAATGCTTGCGCTTGAGAAGCTTCGTCCATGGGTCCGTAAAACTCACTAGGATAAGCGGTATTATTGAACCGGACAAAACAACAAGCAATGAAACCAAAGACGGCTAAATCTCCTAAACTATAAGATAAGTAAGCCTCTCGGACCATACAAGTGCGCGCCGAGCCCACGCGAAGGGTTTGGTTAAAATATGCCGATTCCCCAAGATACAAATGGAACCTAACCATACATGCCCTCCAATTATATCTTCTAAATCGTCTACACTAACAATCCACCCTCCTCCAAAGAGCGATTTTAGTAAATACACAAATAGGATACCCGGGCTAAGGGTCAAGTTGGTAATTTTTCTTACATCCCCTCCCGAGCCTGTATCATACACGCCCCAAAATATAGAGCCTTGAATACTAGAAGAAAAGAACCTAGACCTAACAAGATTAAGTGAATACCTAAAATTGTGGTCATTTTATTTCTATTTTTCCATACATAAATCAAGAATGAAAAAGATTCTTCAAGCGTCTCAGACCAGAAGGCATGATAAATACCGCCAAAGCCCAAAACCGCAGAGGAAATTAAATGAAGTACTCGGATACAAAGTATGGAAAGGTGTCTATAACTTCTCCCCGGACCTCCCCAACCTAGAGTAGCTAGGTGGGAAGTAAAATTAATCCTTGTTCATACATAGGCTTCTCCGGTATGAAATGAGCCACTTCAAATAGGTTCATTGCTCTGCCCGAATCACGATTAAACCAAAGATGGGCTACATGAGCTCCTACTAATTTACCGGATAAATTGATAAGTCGGGCATTTCCGCCCACCAAGCGGCCGGTGGTTTCTTGATCACGACCGCTAAAGCTAAAGTTACATTAAAGAGCGTTTCCACGTGGTAGAACCTCCTCGGGAATATAAGGTTTTCATGAGGTGATCTTGAGTTGCCATCCAAGCACGAATACCTTCGTTTACGAGAATATTTTTGGTGTAGAAAGTTTCATACTCGGGATCTTCACGCGCGAATTTCGAGAAACGAAGTCATAGGCACGTAGATTGAGAGCCAAACCAACTACGCCAAGAGCACTCATCCATAAACCAGTTACGTACAAATAACATAAAGAAATGTAACCAACGTTTATTGGAAAAAGCAACCCCAAAGATTTGGGACCAAAAGCGGTTAAGCGGTGACCATTGAATAAGTTTCTTCACTTGGGTTGGGTTAAAAGCACGGAATGTATTTGCACCATCACCATCTTCAAATAAAGTATTTTCTACGGTAGCACCATGAATAGCGCATAGCAAAGCGGCGCCTAATACACCAAAGAACCCCATCATATGAAATGAGTTCAATGTACAATTATGAAACCCTTGAAAAAAGAGGATGAATCGAAATATAGCGGCTACACCAAAACTAGGTGCAAAGAACCAACCGATCGACCTAGTGGATAAATCAGAATACGTAAACAAAACGGCAATTGGGGCGTAGAATGCGATTGCATTATAAGGTCTCAATTGAACAGATCGGGCAAGTTCGAATTGACGTAACATGAAGCCTATTAATCCGAAAGCACCATGGAGAGCAACAAAAGTCCACAGACTCTCTAATTGACACCGAGTAAAATCCCTTGTGCTTCGTGACCCCATAGTAATAACAAAGAATGTGCTAAACTATTAGCGTGAGTCGAAATCATGCAGCTTAAGAAATTGCAGCCTTCCAAATAGGAACTAGCCAATCCATGAGTATACCATGAAGTTACAAAGGTTGTACCGTGAACCAACCCCTAAAGCGAAATAGGCACAAGGAAAGAGCAATAACCCATCACCTACAAAACGAAACGGTCCCTACGTAACTAGTCATCCATAATATAAAATAAATCATTTTAAACTTTGGAAAATTTAACAAAAGCTATAATCATAGTGATCCTCCTATTCAACTACTTAGACCATTTCCGAACACCTCATATCATATCATTTTCGGGGCCTTGGAAGATTCGATCATTTCTGCATGATTTCTCTTGCACTATCCCACTCCAATCCAATGGGTTTCGAAGATAAAAATCCCTGATTGTTCTATAAACTCGACTAGATAATTTCAATTTTATTATTCCTACTAATAAAATAAGTAGTGTCTGAGCCGCGAATTGTCTTCTTATATCTTCTCAATCGGGTAGATGAATATCTTTTCAAAGAATTGTTCAAGGAACAATCAACCCCCTCTCTCACTCCCAATCGATTCTCGCACCTAACCCCCTGTTCCATTAATTATTAATTAATGTTATTATTAGATCTTGTTCATTAGATTACGAAAAAGAAAGGTAGTTCTAGATTCTTTTATAAAATTAAAGTCTTTTTGAATTTCTTTTTTCATTTTCTTTAGTGACTTCTTTGTTAGTTCTATTTTTCTGTCCTTTGTATAAATCTAAAACTCCTTCAAAAAAAAAGAAAAAGGGAGAATTTCTTTTCTATTTTTTCTTAAATTCAATGAAATAAAAAAAAATAGGAAACTGGAAATGAAATTCTCTTTCTCGCATCCAGCACACTTTCAAAAGAAAAATATCCGATGCAAAACATTTGATACAGTTTGGTACATGAAGCCTCCATCTGATAGATATACATTCAAATATACATCCTTAATATAGATAGAAAGTAATCTTGATCTGTAATCAAAAATAGATAGTGGAAATCGATCTTATCTTGTGGCTTGAAAGAAACCCGTCCCTGTGGAGGAACAGAATAAGAATATATTGTTATATATGAATTTATTGTTATATATAGAAAATCTAGGAATAAGAAGATTTAAGCGGAAATATCGACAAATTCTTGAGGAGTCAAAGAAATAAAGAAAGGTAAAAGGGATTAACTCTTCCAATTTCATCTCTATGCGATTTTACTATCTATATAGCAGATATAGTAATGATTCAATGGGTCAGGTCCACTTACTTTTTTGTTGAGTTAGAATCTTTCCAAGAGAATGGATTTGATTGGTAAGAATGGAAATATGTGGTTTGGTCATTCAAGAGGTAACTTAATCAATATTTTTAATCAATATTTATAATAATTCAAATTTATTGAACAAATCTTTAACTTTATAACTATTAGATATACCTATTAGATAACTATTAGATTCTAACTCAGTAGAATAATATTCTATTATCCCGTTAGTTACTTTTTTTTACAAACCCAGAATACTAATATCTCTATTCTTCCTTCAAATATGAATACTACGGTCGGAGGTTTATGAAAAAACCAGAGCCCCTTATCGGATTTGAACCGATGACTTACGCCTTACCATGGCGTTACTCACCGCTGAGTTAAAAGGGCTTATTTGGTGTTTGATGAATTCTGAATGGGTGGCTACGTGACTAAAATGTCTATATGCTATATCTATATATACTTATATACATAAGTACAGGCAGTAGTATACATAAGTACATGGGGTAGACTCATAGTAGTTGATTGGTGGTTGATGTTGATGGTTCGAGTTTAGCTTTGAATCAATACTAATAATAAAGTGAATTTACCACGCAAGTCTAGAGTAAAATGCAATGAATTGTTTCAAGCACGAACCCAATTTCTTTTCTTGAATGGATTTATTCCCAAACATATAAAGTTCACTTACATGTAGACCAACCAATTCGTCAGAAACAAGAATTTCAAGCTATTTCACAAATCATGTGATGAAGAGATTCTACTTGTCTTGTTCCCTGAACTAAGTGAAAATCCTTTTGAAACTTTATTTTATTATATTTATTATTAATAATTATTTATTTAATAATTATTTATATTTAATTATTCTTTTTTATTTTATCTTAGACTAAATACTCTAATACTATAGATTTCTAGACTATATATCTATATAATATAGAGATAGAGTATTTCTATTTATAATTTATATATGGAATATTTATCTAGGGTATATAGAGTGAAGAATGGCGATTAGAATGAATGATTCTGAGTGACGAATCACAAAATTCTCTACACCTTAGTAAAGCGGAAAGATACCTCGGATCTAATCATGCCAATTCATTCCACCCTATTGACAATTTCAAAAAACGGATCATACTATGATCATAGTATGATGGCGGTTGGATAAGTAGGCCCCCATCGTCTAGAGGTTCAGGACAACTCTCTTTCAAGGAGGCAAGGATTCAACTTCCCGGGGTACTACTGAAAAAGTGAATCATGGATTACAAATAACTCTAAAAGTGATTCGTCCGGTCGATGCCCGAGCGGTTAATGGGGACGGATCAGAATTGCTGGCAATATGCCTACACTGGTTCAAATCATTTCAAATGGCCCAACAATTCACAAACTATCACGAGAGGTTATACCTAGTATTTGTGAATCTTATCAATCTTTTAGAAAACAAGGTTGTGATGTCATTTCAACCATTGCTCAAATCTTCCTTGATTCCACTTGTTTCACAAATTAAGTTTGGGCTAATTACTCGCTGCGTGTTGTTGGCTTCTAATACATTCTTGAGCCTATGAATCTTACAATTTAGTAGAACCCCAGTTTGTGACGATGTTTCATCCATTCGTCTAGTCTTTATTGATTCTACTCGTTTCGTAAAATAGGTTTGGGCTAGTTACTCGTTGTGTGTAGTTGGCTTCTTATATCCGCAAGATGCAAATCAAAAAACTTCTAATACATTCTATTGCCTTTGAATCCTATTAATCTAGTAGAACACAAGGTTGTGACAATGATTCATCCATTGGTGCAATCTTTCTTGATTCAACTTGTTTCGCAAGTTAGGTTTGTGGAAGTTACTCGTTGTGTGTTGTTGGCTTCTTATATCCGTAAGGTGCATATCAAAAACTCCTAATACATTCTAGTGCCTTTGAATGTTATTAATGTAGTGGAACCCTAGGTTGTGACGATGGTTTATCCATTGGTCTAATCTTCCTTGATTTTATCTGTTTTGAAAGTCAAGTTTGGGCTAGTTACTCGTTGTTCGTTGTTGGCTCCTTATAGCCGTAAGGTGCAAATCAAAAACTTCTAACACATCCTACTGTCTGTGAATCTTATCAATCTTTTACAAAACAAGGTTGTGATGTCATTTAAACCGTTGCTCTAATCTTTCTCGATTCCAATTGTTTCACAAGTGAAGTTTTGGCTAGTTACTCGTTGTGTGTTGTTGGCTTCTTATATCCGTAAGGTGCAAATCAAAAACTACTAATACATACTTGTGCCTTTGAATCTTACTAATCTAGTAGAACCCCAGATTGTGACGATGCTTCATCCATTGGTCTAAGCTTTATTGATTCTACTCGTTTCGCAAGTTAGGTTTGGGCTAGTTGCTTGTTATGTGTTGTTGGCTTTTTATATCTGTAAGGTTCAAATCAAAAACTACTAACACATTCTAGTGCCTTTGAATCTTATTAATCTAGTAGAACACTAGGTTGTGATGGCGATTCATCCATTGGTCTAATCTTTCTTGATTCTACTTGTTTCGCAAGTTAAATTTGGGATAGTTTCTCGTTGTGCGTTGTTGGCTTCTTATAGCCGTAAGGTGCCAATCAAAAAACTCCTAACACATCCTAGTGTGTGTGAATCTGATTAATCATTTAGAAAACAACGTTGCGATGTCATTTAATCCATTGGTCTAATCTTCCTTGATTCTACTTGTTTCGCATGTTAAATTTGGGCTAGTTACTCATTGTGTGTTGTTGGCTCCCTATAACCATAAGGTACAAATAAAAAATCCCTAACACATTCTAGTGCATTTGAATCTTATTAGTCTAGTTGAATATTGGGTTGTGATGGCGTTTCATCCATTGGTTTAATGTTCCCTGATATAACTAGTTTCGCAAGTTAAGTTTGGGCTACTTACTCGTTGTGTGTTGTTGGCTCCTTATAGCCATAAGGTGCAAACCAAAAACTCCTAACACATATTAGTGTCTGTGAATCTTATTAATCTTTTAGAAAACAAGGTTGTGATGTCATTTCAACCATTGCTCAAATCTTCCTTGATTCCACTTGTTTCACAAATTAAGTTTGGGCTAATTACTCGCTGCGTGTTGTTGGCTTCTAATACATTCTTGAGCCTATGAATCTTATTAATCTAGTAGAACCCAGGTTGTGACGATTCTTCATCCTTTGGTCTAATTTTTCTTGATTCTACTTGTTTCGCAAATTAGGTTTGGGCTAGTTACTTATTGTGTGTTGTTGGCTTCTTATATCCGTAAGGTGCAAATTAAAAACTCCTAATACATTCTAGTGCCTTTGAATCCTATTAATATAGTAGAACGCAAGGTTGTGACAATTATTCATCCATTGGTCTAATCTTTCTTGATTGTAGTTGTATCGCAAGTTAGGTTTGGGGTAGTTACTCGTTGTGTGTTGTTGGCTTCTTATATTCGTAAGGTGCATATCAAAAACTCCTCACACATTATAATGCCTTTGAAAGTTATTAATCTAGTGGAACCCCAGGTTGTGACGATGATTCATCAATTGGTCTAAACTTCCTTGATTTTACTTGTTTTGCAAGTTAAGTTTGGACTAGTTACTCGTTGTGGGTTGTTGGCTCCTTATAGCCGTAAAGTGTAAATCAAAAACTCCTAACACATCCTATTATCTAGAATCTTATCAATCTTTTAGAAAACAAGGTTGTGATGTCGTTTCAACCGTTGCTCTAATCTTCCTTGATTTCACTTGTTTCACAAGATAAGTTTTGGCTAGTTACTCGTTTTGTGTTGTTGGCTTCTTATATCCGTAAGGTGCAAATCAAAACTCTAATACATTCTTGTGCCTTTGAATCTTACTAATCTAGTAGAACATGGTTGTGACGATGCTTCATCCATTGGTCTAATCTTTCTTGATTCTACTTGTTTCGCAAGTTAGGTTTTGCCTAGTTGCTTGTTATGTGTTGTTGGCTTTTTATATCCGTAAGGTTCAAATCAAAAACTACTAACACATTCTAGTGCCTTTGAATCTTATTAATCTAGTAGAACACTAGGTTGTGGTGGCGATTCCTTCATTGGTCTAATCTTTCTTGATTATACCTGTTTCGCATGTTAAATTTGGGATAGTTACTCGTGGTGCGTTGTTGGCTCCATATAGCCATAAGGTGCCAATCAAAAAACTCTTAACACATCCTAGTGTCTTTATCTCTTATTAATCTTTTACAAAACAACGTTGTGATGTTATTTAATCCATTGGTCTAATCTTCCTTGATTCTACTTGTTTCGCATGTTAAGCTTGGGTTAGTTACTCGTTGTGTGTTGTTGGCTCCCTATAGCCACAAGGTACAAATAAAAAATTCCTAACACATTCTAGTGCGTTTGAATCTTATTAATCTAGTTGAATACTAGGTCGTGATGTCGTTTCATCCACTGCTCTAATCTTCCTTCATTCCACTTGTTTCGCAAGTTAGGTTTGGGCTAGTTACTCGTTGTGTGTTGTTGGCTTCTTATATCCGTAAGGTGCAAATCAAAAACTACTAACATGCTAGTGTCTGTGAATCATATTAATGTTTTAGAAAACAAGGTTGTGATGTCGTTTCATCCATTGCTCTAATCTTCCTTGCTTTCACTTGTTTCGCAAGTTAAGTTGGGCTAGTTACTCGTTGTATTTTGTTGGCTTCTTATATCCATAAGGTGCAAACAAAACTACTAACACATTCTAGTGCTTTGAATCTTATTAATCTAGTGGAACACTAAGTTGTGATGGCGATTCATCAATTGGTCTAATCTTTCTTAATTCTTCTTGTTTCGCAAGTTAAATTTGGGCTAGTTACTCGTTTTGAGTTGTTGGCTTCTTATATCCGCCAAAGGTGCAAATCAAAAACTTCTAAAACATTCTAGTGCCTTTGAATCTTATTAATCTAGTAGAACCCAAAGTTGTGATGTCATTCATCCATTTGTCTAATCTTTCTTGATTCTATTTGTTTTGCAAGTTAAGTTAGGGCTAGTTACTCGTTGTGTGTTGTTGGCTCCTTATAGCCATAAGTTGCAAATCAAAAACTACTAACACATGCTAGTGCCTGTGAATCTTATTAATGTTTTAGAAAAGAAGGTTGTGATGTCGTTTCATCCATTGCTCTAATCTTCCTTGATTCCACTTGTTTCGCAAGTTAAGTTTGGGCTAGTTACTCGTTGTCTGTTGTTGGCTTCTTATATCCATAAGGTGCAAACAAAAATCCCCTCATACATTCTAGTGCCTTTGAATGCTATTAATCTAGTAGAACACAAGGTTGTGACAATTCTTCATCCATTGCTCTAATTTTTCTTTATTCTACTTGTTTCGCAAGTTTGGTTTGGGCTAGTTACTCATTGCGTGTTGTTGGCTTCTTATATTCGTAGGGTACATATCAAAAAGTCCTAATACATTCTAGTGCCTTTGAAAGTTATTAATCTAGTGGAACCCCAAGTTGTGACGATGATTCATCCATTGGTCTAATCTTCCATGATTTTACATGTTTCGCAAGTTAAATTTGGGCTAGTTACTCGTTGTGGGTTGTTGGCTCCTTATATCCGTAAGGTGCCAATCAAAAACTTCTAACACATCCTAGTATCTGTGAATCTTATCAATCTTTTAGAAACATGGTTGTGATGTCGTTTCAACCGTTGCTCTAATCTTCCTTAATTCTACTTGTTTCACATGTTAAGTTTTGGTTAGTTACTCGTTGTTTGTTGTTGGCTTCCTATGGCCATAAGCTACAAATAAAAAATTCCTAACACATTCTAGTGTACTTGAATCTTATTAATCTAGTTGAATCTTTGTGACGATGCTTCATCCATTGGTCAAATTTTTCTTGATTTCACTTGTTTCGCATGTTAAGTTTGGGCTTACTAATCTAGTTGAACTTGTTGGCTCCCTATAGCCAAAAGATACAAATAAAAAATTCCAAACACATTCTAGTGCGTTTGAATCTTATTAATCTAGTTGAATACTGGGTTGTGATGGCGTTTCATCCATTGGGCAAATTTTCTTTGATTTCACTTGTTTCGCATGTTAAGTTTGGGCTAGTCACTCGTTGTGGGTTGTTGGCTCCTTATAGCCATAAGGTGCAAATCAAAAACTCGTAACACATCCTAGTATCTGTGAATCTTATCAATCTTTCAGAAAACATGGTTGTGATGTCGTTTCAACGGTTGTTCTAATCATCCTTGATTTCACTTGTTTCACAAGTTAAGTTTTGGCTAGTTACTCGTTGTGTGTTGTTGGTTTCTTATATCCGTATGGTGCAAATCAAAAACTCCTAATACATTCTTGTGCCTTTGAATCTTACTAATCTAGTAGAACTCTAGGTTATGACGATGCTTCATCCATTGGTCTACTGTTTCTTGATTCTACTCGTCTCGCAAGTTAGGTTTTGGCTAGTTGCTTGTTATGTGTTGTTGGCTTTTTATATCCGTAAGGATCAAAACAAAAACTACCAACACATTCTAGTGCCTTTGAATCTTATTAATCTAGTAGAACACTAGGTTGTGGTGGCGATTCATCCATTGGTCTAATCTTTCTTGATTATACCTGTTTCGCAAGTTAAATTTGGGATAGTTACTCGTTGTGAGTTGTTGGCTCCGTATAGATGTAAGGTGCAAATAAAAAAACTCCTAACACATCCTAGTGTTTGTGAATCTTATTAATCTTTTAGATAACAATGTTGTGATGTCATTTCATCCATTGGTCTAATAATCCTTGATTCTACTTGTTTAGCAAGTTAAGTATGGGCTAGTTACTCGTTGTGTGTTGTCGGCTCCTTATAGCCATAAGGTGCAAATCAAAAACTACTAACACATGCTAGTGTCTGTGAATCATATTAATGTTTTAGAAAACAAGGTTGTGATGTCGTTTCATCCATTGCTCTAATCTTCCTTGATTCCACTTGTTTCACAAGTTAAGTTTGGGCTAGTTACTCGTTGTATGTTGTTGGCTTCTCATATCCATAAGGTGCAAACAAAAAATACCTAATACATTCCAATGCCTTTGAATGCTATTAATCTAGTAGAACACAAGGTTGTGACAATTCTTCATCCATTGGTCTAATCTTCCTTTATTACACTTGTTTCGCAAGTTAAATTTAGGATAGTTACTCGTTGTGTGTTTTTAGTTCCTTATAGCTGTAAGGTGCAAATCAAAAACTCCTAACACATCCTAGTGTCCGTGAATATTCTTAATCTTTTAGAAAACAAGGTTGTGATTTCGTTTCAACCACTGCTCTAATCTTCCTTTTTTACACTTGTTTCGCAAGTTAAATTTGGAATAGTTACTCGTTGTGAGTTGTTTGCTCCTTGTAGCTATAAGGTGCCAATCAAAAAACTCCTAACACATCCTAATGTCTGTGAATCTTTTTAATGTTTTACAAAACAATGTTGTGATGTCTTTTATTCCATTGGTCTAATCTTCCTTGATTCTACTTGTTTTGCATGTTAAGTTTGGGCTAGTTACTCGTTGTGTATTGTTGGCTCCCTATAGCCATAACATACAAATCAAAAATTCCTGACACTTTCTAGTGCCATCGAATCTTATTAATCTAGTTGAACACTGGGGTGTGATGGCATTTTATCCATTGGTCTAATCTTCTTTGATTTTACCTGTTTCGCAAGTTACGTTAGGGCTAGTTACTCGTTGTGGGTTGTTGGCTCCTTATAGCCATAAGGTGCAAATCAAAAACTCGTAACGCATCCTAGTATCTGTGAATCTTATCAATCTTTTAGAAAACATGGTTGTGATGTCGTTTCAACCGTTGCTCTAATCTTCCTCGACTCCACTTGTTTCACAAGTTAAGTTTTGGCTAGTTACTCGTTGTGTGTTGTTGGCTTCTTATATGCGTATGGTGCAAATCAGAAACTCCTAATACATTCTTGTGCCTTTGAATCTTACTAATCTAGTAGAACCCTAGGTTGTGACGATGCTTCATCCATTGGTCTACTCTTTCTTGATTCTACTCGTTTCGCAAGTTAGGTTTTGGCTAGTTGCTTGTTATGTGTTGTTGGCTTTTTATATCCGTAAGGTTCAAATCAAAAACTACCAACACATTCTAGTGCCTTTGAATCTTATTAATCTAGTAGAACACTAGGTTGTGGTGGCGATTCATCAATTGGTCTAATATTTCTTGATTATACCTGTTTCGCAAGTTAAATTTGGGATAGTTACTCGTTGTGAGTTGTTGGCTCCTTATAGCCAAAAGGTGCCAATCAAAAAACTCCTAACACATTCTAGTGTCTGTGAATCTTATTAATCTTTTAGAAAACAACGTTGTGATGTCATTTAATCCATTGGTCTAATCTTCTTTGATTTTACCTGTTTCGCAAGTAAAGTTAGGGCTAGTTACTCGTTGTGTGTTGTTGGCTCCTTATAGCCATAAGGTGCAAATCAAAAACTACTAACACATGCTAGTGTCTGTGAATCTTATTAATGTTTTAGAAAACAAGGTTGTGATGTCGTTTCATCCATTGCTCTAATCTTCCTTGATTGCACTTGTTTCGCAAGTTAAGTTTGGGCTAGTTACTCGTTGTCTGTTGTTGGCTTCTTATATCCATAAGGTGCAAACAAACAACCCCTCATACATTCTAGTGCCTTTGAATCCTATTAATCTAGTAGAACACAAGGTTGTGACAATTCTTCATCCATTGGTCTAATTTTTCTTTATTCTACTTGTTTCGCAAGTTTGGTTTGGGCTAGTTACTCGTTGCGTGTTGTTGGCTTCTTATATCCGTAAGGTACATATCAAAAAGTCCTAATACATTCTAGTGCCTTTGAAAGTTATTAATCTAGTGGAACCCCAAGTCGTGACGATGATTCATCCATTGGTCTAATCTTCTTTGATTTTACCTGTTTCGCAAGTTACGTTAGGGCTAGTTACTCGTTGTGGGTTGTTGGCTCCTTATATCCGTAAGGTGCAAATCAAAAACATCAAACACATCCTAGTATCTGTGAATCTTATCAACCTTTTAGAAAACATGGTTGTGATGTCGTTTCAACCGTTGCTCTAATCTTCCTTAATTCTGCTTGTTTCGCGTGTTAAGTTTTGGTTAGTTACTCGTTGTCTGTTGTTGGCTCCCTATAGCCATAAGGTACAAATCAAAAATTCCTAACACATTCTAGTGCATTTGAATCTTATTAATCATGTTGAATACTGGGCTGTGATGGCGTTTCATCCATTGGTCAAATTTTCCTTGATTTCACTTGTTTCGCATATTAAATTTGGGCTAGTTACTCGTTGTGTGTTGTTGGCTCCCTATAGCAATAACGTACAAATCAAAAATTCCTAACACATTCTAGTGGCTTTGAATCTTATTAATCTAGTTGAACGCTTGATTGTGATGGCGTTTCATCCATTGGGCTAATCTTCCATGATTTCATTTGTTTCGCAAGTTAAGATTGGGCTAGTTACTCGTTGTGGGTTGTTGGCTCCTTATAGCCATAAGGTGCAAATCAAAAACTCGTAACGCATCCTAGTATCTGTGAATCTTATCAATCTTTTAGAAAACATGGTTGTGATGTCGTTTCAACCGTTGCTCTAATCTTCCTCGACTCCACTTGTTTCACAAGTTAAGTTTTGGCTAGTTACTCGTTGTGTGTTGTTGGCTTCTTCTATCCGTATGGTGCAAATCAGAAACTCCTAATACATTCTTGTGCCTTTGAATCTTACTAATCTAGTAGAACCCTAGGTTGTGACGATGCTTCATCCATTGGTCTACTCTTTCTTGATTCTACTCGTTTCGCAAGTTAGGTTTTGGCTAGTTGCTTGTTATGTGTTGTTGGCTTTTTATATCCGTAAGGTTCAAATCAAAAACTACCAACACATTCTAGTGCCTTTGAATCTTATTAATCTAGTAGAACACTAGGTTGTGGTGGCGATTCATCAATTGGTCTAATATTTGTTGATTATACCTGTTTCACAAGTTAAATTTGGGATAGTTACTCGTTGTGAGTTGTTGGCTCCTTATAGCCAAAAGGTGCCAATCTAAAAACTCCTAACACATTCTAGTGTCTGTGAATCTTATTAATGTTTTAGAAAACAAGGTTGTGATGTCGTTTCATCCATTGCTCTAATCTTCCTTGATTGCACTTGTTTCGCAAGTTAAGTTTGGGCTAGTTACTCGTTGTCTGTTGTTGGCTTCTTATATCCGTAAGGTGCAAACAAACAACCCCTCATACATTCTAGTGCCTTTGAATCCTATTAATCTAGTAGAACACAAGGTTGTGACAATTCTTCATCCATTGGTCTCATTTTTCTTTATTCTACTTGTTTCGCAAGTTTGGTTTGGACTAGTTACTCGCTGCGTGTTGTTGGCTTCTTATATCCGTAAGGTACATATCAAAAAGTCCTAATACATTCTAGTGCCTTTGAAAGTTATTAATCTAGTGGAACCCCAAGTCGTGACGATGATTCATCCATTGGTCTAATCTTCCATGATTTTACATGTTTCGCAAGTTAAGTTTGGGCTAGTTACTCTTTGTGGGTTGTTGGCTCCTTATATCCGTAAGGTGCAAATCAAAAACTTCTAACACATCCTAGTATCTGTGAATCTTATCAATCTTTTAGAAACATGGTTGTGATGTCGTTTCAACCGTTGCTCTAATCTTCCTTAATTCTACTTGTTTCGCATGTTAAGTTTTGGTTACTTACTCGTTGTCTGTTGTTGGCTTCCTATAGCCATAAGGTACAAATAAAAAATTCCTAACACATTCTAGTGCGCTTGAATCTTATTAATCTAGTTGAATACTGGGCTGCGATGGCGTTTCATCCATTGGTCAAATTTTCCTTGATTTCACTTGTTTCGCATGTTAAGTTTGGGCTAGTTACTCGTTGTGTGTTGTTGGCTCCCTATAGCCATAACGTACAAATCAAAAATTCCTAACACATTCTAGTGGCTTTGAATCTTATTAATCTAGTTGAACACTGGAGTGTGATGGCGTTTCATCCATTGGGTTAATCTTCCTTGATTTCACTTGTTTCGCAAGTTAAGTTTGGGCTAGTTACTCGTTGTGGGTTGTTGGCTCCTTATAGCCATAAGGTGCAAATCAAAAACTCGTAACGCATCCTAGTATCTGTGAATCTTATCAATCTTTTAGAAAACATGGTTGTGATGTCGTTTCAACCGTTGCTCTAATCTTCCTCGACTCCACTTGTTTCACAAGTGAAGTTTTGGCTAGTTACTCGTTGTGTGTTGTTGGCTTCTTATATCCGTATGGTGCAAATCAGAAACTCCTAATACATTCTTGTGCCTTTGAATCTTACTAATCTAGTAGAACCCTAGGTTGTGACGATGCTTCATCCATTGGTCTACTCTTTCTTGATTCTACTCGTTTCGCAAGTTAGGTTTTGGCTAGTTGCTTGTTATGTGTTGTTGGCTTTTTATATCCGTATGGTTCAAATCAAAAACTACCAACACGTTCTAGTGCCTTTGAATCTTATTAATCTAGTAGAACACTAGGTTGTGGTGGCGATTCATCCATTGGTCTAATCTTTCTTGATTATACCTGTTTCGTAAGTTAAATTTGGGATAGTTACTCGTTGAGAGTTGTTGGCTCCTTATAGCCAAAAGGTGCCAATCAAAAAACTCCTAACACATTCTAGTGTCTGTGAATCTTATTAATCTTTTAGAAAACAACGTTGTGATGTCATTTAATCCATTGGTCTAATCTTTTTTGATTTTACCTGTTTCGCAAGTAAAGTTAGGGCTAGTTACTCGTTGTGTGTTGTTGGCTCCTTATAGCCATAAGGTGCAAATCAAAACTACTAACACATGCTAGTGTCTATGAATCTTATTAATGTTTTAGAAAACAAGGTTGTGATGTCGTTTTATCCATTGCTCTAATCTTCCTTAATTGCACTTGTTTCGCAAGTTAAGTTTGGGCTAGTTACTCGTTGTCTGTTGTTGGCTTCTTATATCCATAAGGTGCAAACAAACAACCCCTCATACATTCTAGTGCCCTTGAATCCTATTAATCTAGTAGAACACAAGGTTGTGACAATTCTTCATCCATTGGTCTAATTTTTCTTTATTCTACTTGTTTCGCAAGTTTGGTTTGGGCTAGTTACTCGCTGCGTGTTGTTGGCTTCTTATATCCGTAAGGTACATATAAAAAAGTCCTAATACATTCTAGTGCTTTTGAAAGTTATTAATCTAGTGGAACCCCAAGTCGTGATGATGATTCATCCATTGGTCTAATCTTCCATGATTTTACATGTTTCGCAAGTTAAATTTGGGCTAGTTACTCGTTGTGGGTTGTTGGCTCCTTATATCCGTAAGGTGCCAATCAAAAACTTCTAACACATCCTAGTATCTGTGAATCATATCAATCTTTTAGAAACATGGTTGTGATGTCGTTTCAACCGTTGCTCTAATCTTCCTTAATTCTACTTGTTTCGCATGTTAAGTTTTGGTTACTTACTCGTTGTCTGTTGTTGGCTTCCTATAGCCATAAGGTACAAATAAAAAATTCCTAACACATTCTAGTGCGCTTGAATCTTATTAATCTAGTTGAATACTGGGCTGCGATGGCGTTTCATCCATTGGTCAAATTTTCCTTGATTTCACTTGTTTCGCATGTTAAGTTTGGGATAGTTACTCGTTGTGTTGTTGGCTCCCTATAGCCATAACGTACAAATCAAAAATTCCTAACACATTCTAGTAGCTTTGAATCTTATTAATCTAGTTGAAAACTGGAGTGTGATGGCGTTTCATCCATTGGTCTAATCTTCCATGATTTTACATGTTTCGCAAGTTAAGTTTGGGCTAGTTACTCGTTGTGGGTTGTTGGCTCCTTATAGCCATAAGATGCAAATCAAAAACTCGTAACGCATCCTAGTATCTGTGAATCTTATCAATCTTTTAGAAAACATGGTTGTGATGTCGTTTCAACCGTTGCTCTAATCTTCCTTAATTCTACTTGTTTCGCATGTTAAGTTTTGGTTACTCACTCGTTGTCTGTTGTTGGCTTCCTATAGCCATAAGGTACAAATAAAAAATTCCTAACACATTCTAGTGCGCTTGAATCATATTAATCTAGTTGAATCTTGTGATGGCGTTTCATCCATTGGTCAAATTTTCCTTGATTTCACTTGTTTCGCATGTTAAGTTTGGGCTAGTTACTCGTTGTGTGTTGTTGGCTCCCTATAGCCATAACGTACAAATGAAAAATTCCTAACAGATTCTTGTGGCTTTGAATCTTATTAATCTAGTTGAACACTGGAGTGTGATGGCGTTTCATCCATTGGGTTAATCTTCCTTGATTTCACTTGTTTCGCAAGTTAAGTTTGGGCTAGTTACTCGTTGTGGGTTGTTGGCTCCTTATAGCCATAAGGTGCAAATCAAAAACTCGTAACGCATCCTAGTATCTGTGAATCTTATCATTTTTTTAGAAAACATGGTTGTGATGTCGTTTCAACCGTTGCTCTAATCTTCCTCGACTCCACTTGTTTCACAAGTGAAGTTTTGGCTAGTTACTCGTTGTGTGTTGTTGGCTTCTTATATCCGTATGGTGCAAATCAGAAACTCCTAATACATTCTTGTGCCTTTGAATCTTACTAATCTAGTAGAACCCTAGGTTGTGACGATGCTTCATCCATTGGTCTACTCTTTCTTGATTCTACTCGTTTCGCAAGTTAGGTTTTGGCTAGTTGCTTGTTATGTGTTGTTGGCTTTTTATATCCGTATGGTTCAAATCAAAAACTACCAACACGTTCTAGTGCCTTTGAATCTTATTAATCTAGTAGAACACTAGGTTGTGGTGGCGATTCATCAATTGGTCTAATATTTCTTGATTATACTTGTTTCGCAAGTTAAATTTGGGATAGTTACTCGTTGTGAGTTGTTGGCTCCTTATAGCCAAAAGGTGCCAATCAAAAAACTCCTAACACATTCTAGTGTCTGTGAATCTTATTAATCTTTTAGAAAACAACGTTGTGATGTCATTTAATCCATTGGTCTAATCTTCTTTGATTTTACCGCTTTATAAGTAAAGTTAGGGCTAGTTACTCGTTGTGTGTTGTTGGCTCCTTATAGCCATAAGGTGCAAATCAAAAACTACTAACACATGCTAGTGTCTGTGAATCTTATTAATGTTTTAGAAAACAAGGTTGTGATGTCGTTTCATCCATTGCTCTAATCTTCCTTGATTGCACTTGTTTCGCAAATTAAGTTTGGGCTAGTTACTCGTTGTCTGTTGTTGGCTTCTTATATCCATAAGGTGCAAACAAACAACCCCTCATACATTCTAGTGCCTTTGAATCCTATTAATCTAGTAGAACACAAGGTTGTGACAAATCTTCATCCATTGGTCTAATTTTTCTTTATTCTACTTGTTTCGCAAGTTTGGTTTGGGCTAGTTACTCGTTGCGTGTTGTTGGCTTTTTATATCCGTAAGGTTCAAATCAAAAGTCCTAATACATTCTAGTGCCTTTGAAAGTTATTAATCTAGGGGAACCCCAAGTCGTGACGATGATTCATCCATTGGTCTAATCTTCCATGATTTTACATGTTTCGCAAGTTAAGTTTGGGCTAGTTACTCTTTGTGGGTTGTTGGCTCCTTATATCCGTAAGGTGCCAATCAAAAACTTCTAACACATCCTAGTATCTGTGAATCATATCAATCTTTTAGAAACATGGTTGTGATGTCGTTTCAACCGTTGCTCTAATCTTCCTTAATTCTACTTGTTTCGCATGTTAAGTTTTGGTTACTTACTCGTTGTCTGTTGTTGGCTTCCTATAGCCATAAGGTACAAATAAAAAATTCCTAACACATTCTAGTGCGCTTGAATCTTATTAATCTAGTTGAATACTGGGCTGCGATGGCGTTTCATCCATTGGTCAAATTTTCCTTGATTTCACTTGTTTCGCATGTTAAGTTTGGGCTAGTTACTCGTTGTGTGTTGTTGGCTCCCTATAGCCATAACGTACAAATCAAAAATTCCTAACACATTCTAGTGGCTTTGAATCTTATTAATCTAGTTGAACACTGGAGTGTGATGGCGTTTCATCCATTGGGTTAATCTTCCTTGATTTCACTTGTTTCGCAAGTTAAGTTTGGGCTAGTTACTCGTTGTGGGTTGTTGGCTCCTTATAGCCATAAGGTGCAAATCAAAAACTCGTAACGCATCCTAGTATCTGTGAATCTTATCAATCTTTTAGAAAACATGGTTGTGATGTCGTTTCAACCGTTGCTCTAATCTTCCTCGACTCCACTTGTTTCACAAGTTAAGTTTTGGCTAGTTACTCGTTGTGTGTTGTTGGCTTCTTCTATCCGTATGGTGCAAATCAGAAACTCCTAATACATTCTTGTGCCTTTGAATCTTACTAATCTAGTAGAACCCTAGGTTGTGACGATGCTTCATCCATTGGTCTACTCTTTCTTGATTCTACTCGTTTCGCAAGTTAGGTTTTGGCTAGTTGCTTGTTATGTGTTGTTGGCTTTTTATATCCGTATGGTTCAAATCAAAAACTACCAACACGTTCTAGTGCCTTTGAATCTTATTAATCTAGTAGAACACTAGGTTGTGGTGGCGATTCATCAATTGGTCTAATATTTCTTGATTATACTTGTTTCGCAAGTTAAATTTGGGATAGTTACTCGTTGTGAGTTGTTGGCTCCTTATAGCCAAAAGGTGCCCATCAAAAAACTCCTAACACATTCTAGTGTCTGTGAATCTCATTAATCTTTTAGAAAACAACGTTGTGATGTCATTTAATCCATTGGTCTAATCTTCTTTGATTTTACCTGTTTCGCAAGTAAAGTTAGGGCTAGTTACTCGTTGTGTGTTGTTGGCTCCTTATCGCCATAAGGTGCAAATCAAAAACTACTAACACATGCTAGTGTCTGTGAATCTTATTAATGTTTTAGAAAACAAGGTTGTGATGTCGTTTCATCCATTGCTCTAATCTTCCTTGATTGCACTTGTTTCGCAAGTTAAATTTGGGCTAGTTACTCGTTGTCTGTTGTTGGCTTCTTATATCCATAAGGTGCAAACAAACAACCCCTCATACATTCTAGTGCCTTTAAATCCTATTAATCTAGTAGAACACAAGGTTGTGACAATTCTTCATCCATTGGTCTAATTTTTCTTTATTCTACTTGTTTCGCAAGTTTGGTTTGGGCTACTTACTCGTTGCGTGTTGTTGGCTTCTTATATCCGTAAGGTACATATCAAAAAGTCCTAATACATTCTAGTGCCTTTGAAAGTTATTAATCTAGGGGAACCCCAAGTCGTGACGATGATTCATCCATTGGTCTAATCTTCCATGATTTTACATGTTTCGCAAGTTAAGTTTGGGCTAGTTACTCTTTGTGGGTTGTTGGCTCCCTATATCCGTAAGGTGCCAATCAAAAACTTCTAACACATCCTAGTATCAGTGAATCATATCAATCTTTTAGAAACATGGTTGTGATGTCGTTTCAACCGTTGCTCTAATCTTCCTTAATTCTACTTGTTTCGCATGTTAAGTTTTGGTTACTTACTCGTTGTCTGTTGTTGGCTTCCTATAGCCATAAGGTACAAATAAAAAATTCCTAACACATTCTAGTGCGCTTGAATCTTATTAATCTAGTTGAATACTGGGCTGCGATGGCGTTTCATCCATTGGTCAAATTTTCCTTGATTTCACTTGTTTCGCATGTTAAGTTTGGGCTAGTTACTCGTTGTGTGTTGTTGGCTCCCTATAGCCATAACGTACAAATCAAAAATTCCTAACACATTCTAGTGGCTTTGAATCTTATTAATCTAGTTGAACACTGGAGTGTGATGGCGTTTCATCCATTGGGCTAATCTTCCTTGATTTCACTTGTTTCGCAAGTTAAAATTGGGCTAGTTACTCGTTGTGGGTTGTTGGCTCCTTATAGCCATAAGGTGCAAATCAAAAACTCGTAACACATCCTAGTATCTGTGAATCTTATCAATCTTTTAGAAAACATGGTTGTGATGTCGTTTCAACCGTTGCTCTAATCATCCTTGATTCCACTTGTTTCACAAGTTAAGTTTTGGCTAGTTACTCGTTGTGTGTTGTTGGCTTCTTATATCCGTATGGTGCAAATCAAAAACTCCTAATACATTCTTGTGTCTTTGAATCTTACTAATCTAGTAGAACCTAGGTTGTGACGATGCTTCATCCATTGGTCTACTCTTTCTTGATTCTACTCGTTTCGCAAGTTAGGTTTTGGCTAGTTGCTTGTTCTGTGTTATTGGCTTTTTATATCCGTAAGGTTCAAATATCAAACTACCAACACATTCTAGTGCCTTTGAATCTTATTAATCTAGTAGAACACCAGGTTGTGGTGGCGATTCATAAATTGGTCTAATATTTCTTGATTATACCTGTTTCGCAAGTTAAATTTGGGATAGTGACCCGTTGTGAGTTGTTGGCACCTTATAGCCAAAAGGTGCCAATCAAAAAACTCCTAACACATTCTAGTGTCTGTGAATCTTATTAATCTTTTAGAAAACAACGTTGTGATGTCATTTAATCCATTTGTCTAATCTTCTTTGATTTTACCTGTTTCGCAAGTAAAGTTCGGGCTAGTTACTCGTTGTGTGTTGTTGGCTCGTTATGGCCATAAGGTGCAAATCAAAAACTACTAACACATGCTAGTGTCTGTGAATCTTATTAATGTTTTAGAAAACAAGGTTGTGATGTCGTTTCATCCATTGCTCTAATCTTCCTTGATTGCACTTGTTTCGCAAGTTAAGTTTGGGCTAGTTACTCGTTGTCTGTTGTTGGCTTCTTATATCCATAAGGTGCAAACAAACAACCCCTCATACATTCTAGTGCCTTTGAATCCTATTAATCTAGTAGAACACAAGGTTGTGACAATTCTTCATCCATTGGTCTAATTTTTCTTTATTCTACTTGTTTCGCAAGTTTGGTTTGGGCTAGTTACTCGTTGCGTGTTGTTGGCTTCTTATATCCGTAAGGTACATATCAAAAAGTCCTAATACATTCTAGTGCCTTTGAAAGTTATTAATCTAGTGGAACCCCAAGTCGTGACGATGATTCATCCATTGGTCTAATCTTCCATGATTTTACATGTTTCGCAAGTTAAGTTTGGGCTAGTTACTCTTTGTGGGTTGTTGGCTCCTTATATCCGTAAGGTGCCAATCAAAAACTTCTAACACATCCTAGTATCTGTGAATCATATCAATCTTTTAGAAACATGGTTGTGATGTCGTTTCAACCGTTGCTCTAATCTTCCTTAATTCTACTTGTTTCGCATGTTAAGTTTTGGTTACTTACTCGTTGTCTGTTGTTGGCTTCCTATAGCCATAAGGTACAAATAAAAAATTCCTAACACATTCTAGTGCGCTTGAATCTTATTAATCTAGTTGAATACTGGGCTGCGATGGCGTTTCATCCATTGGTCAAATTTTCCTTGATTTCACTTGTTTCGCATGTTAAGTTTGGGCTAGTTACTCGTTGTGTGTTGTTGGCTCCCTATAGCCATAACGTACAAATCAAAAATTCCTAACACATTCTAGTGGCTTTGAATCTTATTAATCTAGTTGAACACTGGAGTGTGATGGCGTTTCATCCATTGGGTTAATCTTCCTTGATTTCACTTGTTTCGCAAGTTAAGTTTGGGCTAGTTACTCGTTGTGGGTTGTTGGCTCCTTATAGCCATAAGGTGCAAATCAAAAACTCGTAACGCATCCTAGTATCTGTGAATCTTATCAATCTTTTAGAAAACATGGTTGTGATGTCGTTTCAACCGTTGCTCTAATCTTCCTCGACTCCACTTGTTTCACAAGTGAAGTTTTGGCTAGTTACTCGTTGTGTGTTGTTGGCTTCTTATATCCGTATGGTGCAAATCAGAAACTCCTAATACATTCTTGTGCCTTTGAATCTTACTAATCTAGTAGAACCCTAGGTTGTGACGATGCTTCATCCATTGGTCTACTCTTTCTTGATTCTACTCGTTTCGCAAGTTAGGTTTTGGCTAGTTGCTTGTTATGTGTTGTTGGCTTTTTATATCCGTATGGTTCAAATCAAAAACTACCAACACGTTCTAGTGCCTTTGAATCTTATTAATCTAGTAGAACACTAGGTTGTGGTGGCGATTCATCAATTGGTCTAATATTTCTTGATTATACTTGTTTCGCAAGTTAAATTTGGGATAGTTACTCGTTGTGAGTTGTTGGCTCCTTATAGCCAAAAGGTGCCCATCAAAAAACTCCTAACACATTCTAGTGTCTGTGAATCTCATTAATCTTTTAGAAAACAACGTTGTGATGTCATTTAATCCATTGGTCTAATCTTCTTTGATTTTACCTGTTTCGCAAGTAAAGTTAGGGCTAGTTACTCGTTGTGTGTTGTTGGCTCCTTATCGCCATAAGGTGCAAATCAAAAACTACTAACACATGCTAGTGTCTGTGAATCTTATTAATGTTTTAGAAAACAAGGTTGTGATGTCGTTTCATCCATTGCTCTAATCTTCCTTGATTGCACTTGTTTCGCAAGTTAAGTTTGGGCTAGTTACTCGTTGTCTGTTGTTGGCTTCTTATATCCGTAAGGTGCAAACAAACACCCCTCATACATTCTAGTGCCTTTGAATCCTATTAATCTAGTAGAACACAAGGTTGTGACAAATCTTCATCCATTGGTCTAATTTTTCTTTATTCTACTTGTTTCGCAAGTTTGGTTTGGGCTAGTTACTCGTTGCGTGTTGTTGGCTTCTTATATCCGTAAGGTACATATCAAAAAGTCCTAATACATTCTAGTGCCTTTGAAAGTTATTAATCTAGTGGAACCCCAAGTCGTGACGATGATTCATCCATTGGTCTAATCTTCCATGATTTTACATGTTTCGCAAGTTAAGTTTGGGCTAGTTACTCTTTGTGGGTTGTTGGCTCCTTATATCCGTAAGGTGCCAATCAAAAACTTCTAACACATCCTAGTATCTGTGAATCATATCAATCTTTTAGAAACATGGTTGTGATGTCGTTTCAACCGTTGCTCTAATCTTCCTTAATTCTACTTGTTTCGCATGTTAAGTTTTGGTTACTTACTCGTTGTCTGTTGTTGGCTTCCTATAGCCATAAGGTACAAATAAAAAATTCCTAACACATTCTAGTGCGCTTGAATCTTATTAATCTAGTTGAATACTGGGCTGCGATGGCGTTTCATCCATTGGTCAAATTTTCCTTGATTTCACTTGTTTCGCATGTTAAGTTTGGGCTAGTTACTCGTTGTGTGTTGTTGGCTCCCTATAGCCATAACGTACAAATCAAAAATTCCTAACACATTCTAGTGGCTTTGAATCTTATTAATCTAGTTGAACACTGGAGTGTGATGGCGTTTCATCCATTGGGTTAATCTTCCTTGATTTCACTTGTTTCGCAAGTTAAGTTTGGGCTAGTTACTCGTTGTGGGTTGTTGGCTCCTTATAGCCATAAGGTGCAAATCAAAAACTCGTAACGCATCCTAGTATCTGTGAATCTTATCAATCTTTTAGAAAACATGGTTGTGATGTCGTTTCAACCGTTGCTCTAATCTTCCTCGACTCCACTTGTTTCACAAGTGAAGTTTTGGCTAGTTACTCGTTGTGTGTTGTTGGCTTCTTATATCCGTATGGTGCAAATCAGAAACTCCTAATACATTCTTGTGCCTTTGAATCTTACTAATCTAGTAGAACCCTAGGTTGTGACGATGCTTCATCCATTGGTCTACTCTTTCTTGATTCTACTCGTTTCGCAAGTTATGTTTTGGCTAGTTGCTTGTTATGTGTTGTTGGCTTTTTATATCCGTAAGGTTCAAATCAAAAACTACCAACACATTCTAGTGCCTTTGAATCTTATTAATCTAGTAGAACACTAGGTTGTGGTGGCGATTCATCAATTGGTCTAATATTTCTTGATTATACCTGTTTCGCAAGTTAAATTTGGGATAGTTACTCGTTGTGAGTTGTTGGCTCCTTATAGCCAAAAGGTGCCCATCAAAAAACTCCTAACACATTCTAGTGTCTGTGAATCTTATTAATCTTTTAGAAAACAACGTTGTGATGTCATTTAATCCATTGGTCTAATCTTCTTTGATTTTACCTGTTTCGCAAGTAAAGTTAGGGCTAGTTACTCGTTGTGTGTTATTGGCTCCTTATCGCCATAAGGTGTAAATCAAAAACTACTAAGACATGCTAGTGTCTGTGAATCTTATTAACGTTTTAGAAAACAAGGTTGTGATGTCGTTTCATCCATTGCTCTAATCTTTCTTGATTGCACTTGTTTCACAAGTTAAGTTTGGGCTAGTTACTCGTTGTCTGTTGTTGGCTTCTTATATCCATAAGGTGCAAACAAACAACCCCTCATACATTCTAGTGCCTTTGAATCCTATTAATCTAGTAGAACACAAGGTTGTGACAATTCTTCATCCATTGGTCTAATTTTTCTTTATTCTACTTGTTTCGCAAGTTTGGTTTGGGCTAGTTACTCGTTGCGTGTTGTTGGCTTCTTATATCCGTAAGGTACATATCAAAAAGTCCTAATACATTCTAGTGCCTTTGAAAGTTATTAATCTAGTGGAACCCCAAGTCGTGACGATGATTCATCCATTGGTCTAATCTTCCATGATTTTACATGTTTCGCAAGTTAAGTTTGGGCTAGTTACTCTTTGTGGGTTGTTGGCTCCTTATATCCGTAAGGTGCCAATCAAAACTACTAACACATGCTAGTGTCTGTGAATCTTATCAATCTTTTAGAAACATGGTTGTGATGTCGTTTCAACCGTTGCTCTAATCTTCCTTAATTCTACTTGTTTCGCATGTTAAGTTTTGGTTACTTACTCGTTGTCTGTTGTTGGCTTCCTATAGCCATAAGGTACAAATAAAAAATTCCTAACACATTCTAGTGCGCTTGAATCTTATTAATCTAGTTGAATCTTTGCGATGGCGTTTCATCCATTGGTCAAATTTTCCTTGATTTCACTTGTTTCGCATGTTAAGTTTGGGCTAGTTACTCGTTGTGTGTTGTTGGCTCCCTATAGCCATAACGTACAAATCAAAAATTCCTAACACATTCTTGTGGCTTTGAATCTTATTAATCTAGTTGAACACTGGAGTGTGATGGCGTTTCATCCATTGGGTTAATCTTCCTTGATTTCACTTGTTTCGCAAGTTAAGTTTGGGCTAGTTACTCGTTGTGGGTTGTTGGCTCCTTATAGCCATAAGGTGCAAATCAAAAACTCGTAACGCATCCTAGTATCTGTGAATCTTATCAATCTTTTAGAAAACATGGTTGTGATGTCGTTTCAACCGTTGCTCTAATCTTCCTTAATTCTACTTGTTTCGCATGTTAAGTTTTGGTTACTTACTCGTTGTCTGTTGTTGGCTTCCTATAGCCATAAGGTACAAATAAAAAATTCCTAACACATTCTAGTGCGCTTGAATCTTATTAATCTAGTTGAATACTGGGCTGCGATGGCGTTTCATCCATTGGTCAAATTTTCCTTGATTTCACTTGTTTCGCATGTTAAGTTTGGGCTAGTTACTCGTTGTGTGTTGTTGGCTCCCTATAGCCATAACGTACAAATCAAAAATTCCTAACACATTCTTGTGGCTTTGAATCTTATTAATCTAGTTGAACACTGGAGTGTGATGGCGTTTCATCCATTGGGTTAATCTTCCTTGATTTCACTTGTTTCGCAAGTTAAGTTTGGGCTAGTTACTCGTTGTGGGTTGTTGGCTCCTTATAGCCATAAGGTGCAAATCAAAAACTCGTAACGCATCCTAGTATCTGTGAATCTTATCAATCTTTTAGAAAACATGGTTGTGATGTCGTTTCAACCGTTGCTCTAATCTTCCTCGACTCCACTTGTTTCACAAGTTAAGTTTTGGCTAGTTACTCGTTGTGTGTTGTTGGCTTCTTATATCCGTATGGTGCAAATCAGAAACTCCTAATACATTCTTGTGCCTTTGAATCTTACTAATCTAGTAGAACCCTAGGTTGTGACGATGCTTCATCCATTGGTCTACTCTTTCTTGATTCAACTGCTTCGCAAGTTAGGTTTTGGCTAGTTGCTTATTATGTGTTGTTGGCTTTTTATATCCGTATGGTTCAAATCAAAAACTACCAACACGTTCTAGTGCCTTTGAATCTTATTAATCTAGTAGAACACTAGGTTGTGGTGGCGATTCATCAATTGGTCTAATATTTCTTGATTATACCTGTTTCGCAAGTTAAATTTGGGATAGTTACTCGTTGTGAGTTGTTGGCTCCTTATAGCCAAAAGGTGCCAATCAAAAAACTCCTAACACATTCTAGTGTCTGTGAATCTTATTAATCTTTTAGAAAACAACGTTGTGATGTCATTTAATCCATTGGTCTAATCTTCTTTGATTTTACCTGTTCCGCAAGTAAAGTTAGGGCTAGTTACTCGTTGTGTGTTGTTGGCTCCTTATGGCCATAAGGTGCAAATCAAAAACTACTAACACATGCTAGTGTCTGTGAATCTTATTAATGTTTTAGAAAACAAGGTTGTGATGTCGTTTCATCCATTGCTCTAATCTTCCTTAATTGCACTTGTTTCGCAAGTTAAGTTTGGGCTAGTTACTCGTTGTCTGTTGTTGGCTTCTTATATCCATAAGGTGCAAACAAACAACCCCTCATACATTCTAGTGCCCTTGAATCCTATTAATCTAGTAGAACACAAGGTTGTGACAATTCTTCATCCATTGGTCTAATTTTTCTTTATTCTACTTGTTTCGCAAGTTTGGTTTGGGCTAGTTACTCGTTGCGTGTTGTTGGCTTCTTATATTCGTAGGGTACATATCAAAAAGTCCTAATACATTCTAGTGCCTTTGAAAGTTATTAATCTAGTGGAACCCCAAGTTGTGACGATGATTCATCCATTGGTCTAATCTTCCATGATTTTACATGTTTCGCAAGTTAAGTTTGGGCTAGTTACTCTTTGTGGGTTGTTGGCTCCTTATATCCGTAAGGTGCCAATCAAAAACTTCTAACACATCCTAGTATCTGTGAATCATATCAATCTTTTAGAAACATGGTTGTGATGTCGTTTCAACCGTTGCTCTAATCTTCCTTAATTCTACTTGTTTCGCATGTTAAGTTTTGGTTACTTACTCGTTGTCTGTTGTTGGCTTCCTATAGCCATAAGGTACAAATAAAAAATTCCTAACACATTCTAGTGCGCTTGAATCTTATTAATCTAGTTGAATACTGGGCTGCGATGGCGTTTCATCCATTGGTCAAATTTTCCTTGATTTCACTTGTTTCGCATGTTAAGTTTGGGCTAGTTACTCGTTGTGTGTTGTTGGCTCCCTATAGCCATAACGTACAAATCAAAAATTCCTAACACATTCTAGTGGCTTTGAATCTTATTAATCTAGTTGAACACTGGAGTGTGATGGCGTTTCATCCATTGGGTTAATCTTCCTTGATTTCACTTGTTTCGCAAGTTAAGTTTGGGCTAGTTACTCGTTGTGGGTTGTTGGCTCCTTATAGCCATAAGGTGCAAATCAAAAACTCGTAACGCATCCTAGTATCTGTGAATCTTATCAATCTTTTAGAAAACATGGTTGTGATGTCGTTTCAACCGTTGCTCTAATCTTCCTCGACTCCACTTGTTTCACAAGTTAAGTTTTGGCTAGTTACTCGTTGTGTGTTGTTGGCTTCTTCTATCCGTATGGTGCAAATCAGAAACTCCTAATACATTCTTGTGCCTTTGAATTTTACTAATCTAGTCGAACCCTAGGTTGTGACGATGCTTCATCCATTGGTCTACTCTTTCTTGATTCTACTCGTTTCGCAAGTTAGGTTTTGGCTAGTTTCTTCTTATGTGTTGTTGGCTTTTTATATCCGTAAGGTTCAAATCAAAAACTACCAACACATTCTAGTGCCTTTGAATCTTATTAATCTAGTAGAACACTAGGTTGTGGTGGCGATTCATCAATTGGTCTAATATTTCTTGATTATACCTGTTTCGCAAGTTAAATTTGGAATAGTTACTCGTTGTGAGTTGTTGGCTCCTTATAGCCAAAAGGTGCCAATCAAAAAACTCCTAACACATTCTAGTGTCTGTGAATCTTATTAATCTTTTAGAAAACAACGTTGTGATGTCATTTAATCCATTGGTCTAATCTTCTTTGATTTTACCTGTTTCGCAAGTAAAGTTAGGGCTAGTTACTCGTTGTGTGTTGTTGGCTCCTTATAGCCATAAGGTGCAAATCAAAAACTACTAACACATGCTAGTGTCTGTGAATCTTATTAATGTTTTAGAAAACAAGGTTGTGATGTCGTTTCATCCATTGCTCTAATCTTCCTTGATTGCACTTGTTTCGCAAGTTAAGTTTGGGCTAGTTACTCGTTGTCTGTTGTTGGCTTCTTATATCCATAAGGTGCAAACAAACAACCCCTCATACATTCTAGTGCCTTTGAATCCTATTAATCTAGAACACAAGGTTGTGACAATTCTTCATCCATTGGTCTAATTTTTCTTTATTCTACTTGTTTCGCAAGTTTGGTTTGGGCTAGTTGCTCGTTGCATGTTGTTGGCTTCTTATATACGTAAGGTACATATCAAAAAGTCCTATACATTCTAGTGCCTTTGAAAGTTATTAATCTAGTGGAACCCCAAGTCGTGACGATGATTCATCCATTGGTCTAATCTTCCATGATTTTACATGTTTCGCAAGTTAAGTTTGGGCTAGTTACTCTTTGTGGGTTGTTGGCTCCTTATATCCGTATGGTGCAAATCAAAAACTTCTAACACATCCTAGTATCTGCGAATCTTATCAATCTTTTAGAAACATGGTTGTGATGTCGTTTCAACCGTTGCTCTAATCTTCCTTAATTCTACTTGTTTCGCATGTTAAGTTTTGGTTACTTACTCGTTGTCTGTTGTTGGCTTCCTATAGCCATAAGGTACAAATAAAAAATTCCTAACACATTCTAGTGCGCTTGAATCTTATTAATCTAGTTGATTCCTGGGCTGCGATGGCGTTTCATCCATTGGTCAAATTTTCCTTGATTTCACTTGTTTCGCATGTTAAGTTTGGGCTAGTTACTCGTTGTGTGTTGTTGGCTCCCTATAGCCATAACGTACAAATCAAAAATTCCTAACACATTCTAGTGGCTTTGAATCTTATTAATCTAGTTGAACACTGGAGTGTGATGGCGTTTCATCCATTGGGTTAATCTTCCTTGATTTCACTTGTTTCGCAAGTTAAGTTTGGGCTAGTTACTCGTTGTGGGTTGTTGGCTCCTTATAGCCATAAGGTGCAAATCAAAAACTCGTAACGCATCCTAGTATCTGTGAATCTTATCAATCTTTTAGAAAACATGGTTGTGATGTCGTTTCAACCGTTGCTCTAATCTTCCTCGACTCCACTTGTTTCACAAGTTAAGTTTTGGCTAGTTACTCGTTGTGTGTTGTTGGCTTCTTATATCCATGTGGTGCAAATCAAAAACTCCAAATACATTCTTGTGCCTTTGAATCTTACTGATCTAGTAGAACCCTAGGTTGTGACGATGCTTCATCCATTGGTCTACCCTTTCTTGATTCTACTCATTTCGCAAGTTAGGTTTTGGCTAGTTGCTTGTTATGTGTTGTTGGCTTTTTATTTCCGTAAGGTTCAAATAAAAAACTACTAACACATTCTAGTGCCTTTGAATCTTATTAATCTAGTAGAATACTAGGTTGTGGTGGCGATTCATCAATTGGTCTAATATTTCTTGATTATACTTGTTTCGCAAGTTAAATTTGGGATAGTTACTCGTTGTGAGTTGTTGGCTCCTTATAGCCAAAAGGTGCCAATCAAAAAACTCCTAACACATTCTAGTGTCTGTGAATCTTATTAATCTTTTAGAAAACAACGTTGTGATGTCATTTAATCCATTGGTCTAATCTTCTTTGATTTTATCTGCTTTGCAAGGTAAGTATGGGCTAGTTACTCGTTGTGTGTTGTTGGCTCCTTATAGCCATAAGGTGCAAATCAAAAACTACTAACACATGCTAGTGTCTGTGAATCTTATTAATGTTTTAGAAAACAAGGTTGTGATGTCGTTTCATCCATTGCTCTAATCTTCCTTGATTGCACTTGTTTCGCAAGTTAAGTTTGGGCTAGTTACTCGTTGTCTGTTGTTGGCTTCTTATATCCATAAGGTGCAAACAAACAACCCCTCATACATTCTAGTGCCCTTGAATCCTATTAATCTAGTAGAACACAAGGTTGTGACAATTCTTCATCCATTGGTCTAATTTTTCTTTATTCTACTTGTTTCGCAAGTTTGGTTTGGGCTACTTACTCGTTGCGTGTTGTTGGCTTCTTATATCCGTAAGGTACATATCAAAAAGTCCTAATACATTCTAGTGCCTTTGAAAGTTATTAATCTAGGGGAACCCCAAGTCGTGACGATGATTCATCCATTGGTCTAATCTTCCATGATTTTACATGTTTCGCAAGTTAAATTTGGGCTAGTTACTCGTTGTGGGTTGTTGGCTCCTTATATCCGTAAGGTGCCAATCAAAAACTTCTAACACATCCTAGTATCTGTGAATCTTATCAATCTTTTAGAAACATGGTTGTGATGTCGTTTCAACCGTTGCTCTAATCTTCCTTAATTCTACTTGTTTCGCATGTTAAGTTTTGGTTACTTACTCGTTGTCTGTTGTTGGCTTCCTATAGCCATAAGGTACAAATAAAAAATTCCTAACACATTCTAGTGCGCTTGAATCTTATTAATCTAGTTGAATACTGGGCTGCGATGGCGTTTCATCCATTGGTCAAATTTTCCTTGATTTCACTTGTTTCGCATGTTAAGTTTGGGCTAGTTACTCGTTGTGTGTTGTTGGCTCCCTATAGCCATAACGTACAAATCAAAAATTCCTAACACATTCTAGTGGCTTTGAATCTTATTAATCTAGTTGAACACTGGAGTGTGATGGCGTTTCATCCATTGGGTTAATCTTCCTTGATTTCACTTGTTTCGCAAGTTAAGTTTGGGCTAGTTACTCGTTGTGGGTTGTTGGCTCCTTATAGCCATAAGGTGCAAATCAAAAACTCGTAACGCATCCTAGTATCTGTGAATCTTATCAATCTTTTAGAAAACATGGTTGTGATGTCGTTTCAACCGTTGCTCTAATCTTCCTCGACTCCACTTGTTTCACAAGTTAAGTTTTGGCTACTTACTCGTTGCGTGTTGTTGGCTTCTTATATCCGTATGGTGCAAATCAGAAACTCCTAATACATTCTTGTGCCTTTGAATCTTACTAATCTAGTAGAACCTAGGTTGTGACGATGCTTCATCCATTGGTCTACTCTTTCTTGATTCTACTCGTTTCGCAAGTTAGGTTTTGGCTAGTTGCTTGTTATGTGTTGTTGGCTTTTTATATCCGTAAGGTTCAAATCAAAAACTACCAACACATTCTAGTGCCTTTGAATCTTATTAATCTAGTAGAACACTAGGTTGTGGTGGCGATTCATCAATTGGTCTAATATTTCTTCATTATACCTGTTTCGCAAGTTAAATTTGGGATAGTTACTGGTTGTGAGTTGTTGGCTCCTTATTGCCAAAAGGTGCCAATCAAAAAACTCCTAACACATTCTAGTGTCTGTGAATCTTATTAATCTTTTAGAAAACAACGTTGTGATGTCATTTAATCCACTGGTCTAATCTTCATTGATTTTACCTGTTTCGCAAGTAAAGTTAGGGCTAGTTACTCGTTGTGTGTTGTTGGCTGATTATGGCCATAAGGTGCAAATCAAAAACTACTAACACATGCTAGTGTCTGTGAATCTTATTAATGTTTTAGAAAACAAGGTTGTGATGTCGTTTCATCCATTGCTCTAATCTTCCATGATTGCACTTGTTTCGCAAGTTAAGTTTTGGCTAGTTACTCGTTGTCTGTTGTTGGCTTCTTATATCCGTAAGGTGCAAACAAACAACCCCTCATACATTCTAGTGCCTTTAAATCCTATTAATCTAGTAGAACACAAGGTTGTGACAATTCTTCATCCATTGGTCTAATTTTTCTTCATTCTACCTGTTTCGCAAGTTTGGTTTGGGCTAGTTACTCGCTGCGTGTTGTTGGCTTCTTATATCCGTAAGGTACATATCAAAAAGTCCTAATACATTCTAGTGCCTTTGAAAATTATTAATCTAGTGGAACCCCAAGTCGTGACGATGATTCATCCATTGGTCTAATCTTCCGTGATTTTACATGTTTCGCAGGTTAAGTTTGGGCTAGTTACTCTTTGTGGGTTGTTGGCTCCTTATATCCGTAAGGTGCCAATCTAAAAACTCCTAACACATTCTAGTGTCTGTGAATCTTATTAATCTGTTAGAAAACAACGTTGTGATGTCATTTAATCCATTGGTCTAATCTTCTTTGATTTTACCTGTTTCGCAAGTTAAGTTTTGGTTACTTACTCTTTGTCTGTTGTTGGCTTCCTATAGCCATAAGGTACAAATAAAAAATTCCTAACACATTCTAGTGCGCTTGAATCTTAGTAATCTAGTTGAATACTGGGCTGCGATGGCGTTTTATCCACTGGTCAAATTTACCTTGATTTCACTTGTTTCGTATGTTAAGTTTGGGCTAGTTACTCGTTGTGTGTTGTTGGCTCCCTATAGCCATAACGTACAAATCAAAAATTCCTAATACATTCTAGTGGCTTTGAATTTTATTAATCTAGTTGAACACTGGAGTGTGATGGCGTTTCATCCATTGGGTTAATCTTCCTTGATTTCACTTGTTTCGCAAGTTAAGTTTGGGCTGGTTACTCGTTGTGGGTTGTTGGCTCCTTATAGCCATAAGGTGCAAATCAAAATCTCGTAACGCATCCTAGTATCTGTTAATCTTATCAATCTTTTAGAAAACATGGTTGTGATGTCGTTTCAACCGTTGCTCTAATCTTCCTCGACTCCACTTGTTTCACAAGTTAAGTTTTGGCTAGTTACTCGTTGTGTGTTGTTGGCTTCTTCTATCCGTATGGTGCAAATCAGAAACTCCTAATACATTCTTGTGCCTTTGAATCTTACTAATCTAGTAGAACCCTAGGTTGTGACGATGCTTCATCCATTGGTCTACTCTTTCTTGATTCTACTCGTTTCGCAAGTTAGGTTTTGGCTAGTTGCTTCTTATGTGTTGTTGGCTTTTTATATCCGTAAGGTTCAAATCAAAAACTACCAACACATTCTAGTGCCTTTGAATCTTATTAATCTAGTAGAACACTAGGTTGTGGTGGCGATTCATCAATTGGTCTAATATTTGTTGATTATACCTGTTTCACAAGTTAAATTTGGGATAGTTACTCGTTGTGAGTTGTTGGCTCCTTATAGCCAAAAGGTGCCAATCTAAAAACTCCTAACACATTCTAGTGTCTGTGAATCTTATTAATCTGTTAGAAAACAACGTTGTGATGTCATTTAATCCATTGGTCTAATCTTCTTTGATTTTACCTGTTTCGCAAGTAAAGTTAGGGCTAGTTACTCGTTGTGTGTTGTTGGCTCCTTATGGCCATAAGGTGCAAATCAAAAACTACTAACACATGCTAGTGTCCGTGAATCTTATTAATGTTTTAGAAAACAAGGTTGTGATGTCGTTTCATCCATTGCTCTAATCTTCTTTGATTGCACTTGTTTCGCAAGTTAAGTTTGGGCTAGTAACTCGTTGTCTGTTGTTGGCTTCTTATATCCGTAAGGTGCAAACAAACACCCCTCATACATTCTAGTGCCTTTGAATCCTATTAATCTAGTAGAACACAAGGTTGTGACAATTCTTCATCCATTGGTCTAATTTTTCTTTATTCTACTTGTTTCGCAAGTTTGGTTTGGGCTAGTTACTCGTTGCGTGTTGTTGGCTTCTTATATCCGTAAGGTACATATCAAAAAATCCTAATACATTCTAGTGCCTTTGAAAGTTATTAATCTAGTGGAACCCCAAGTTGTGACGATGATTCATCCATTGGTCTAATCTTCCATGATTTTACATGTTTCGCAAGTTAAGTTTGGGCTAGTTACTCGTTGTGGGTTGTTGGCTCCTTATATCCGTAAGGTGCCAATCAAAAACTTCTAACACATCCTAGTATCTGTGAATCTTATCAATCTTTTAGAAACATGGTTGTGATGTCGTTTCAACCGTTGCTCTAATCTTCCTTAATTCTACTTGTTTCGCATGTTAAGTTTTGGTTACTTACTCGTTGTCTGTTGTTGGCTTCCTATAGCCATAAGGTACAAATAAAAAATTCCTAACACATTCTAGTGCGCTTGAATCTTATTAATCTAGTTGAATACTGGGCTGCGATGGCGTTTCATCCATTGGTCAAATTTTCCTTGATTTCACTTGTTTCGCATGTTAAGTTTGGGCTAGTTACTCGTTGTGTGTTGTTGGCTCCCTATAGCCATAACGTACAAATCAAAAATTCCTAACACATTCTAGTGGTTTTGAATCTTATTAATCTACTTGAACACTGGAGTGTGATGGCGTTTCATCCATTGGGTTAATCTTCCTTGATTTCACTTGTTTCGCAAGTTAAGTTTGGGCTGGTTACTCGTTGTGGGTTGTTGGCTCCTTATTGCCATAAGGTGCAAATCAAAAACTCGTAACGCATCCTAGTATCTGTTAATCTTATCAATCTTTTAGAAAACATGGTTGTGATGTCGTTTCAACCGTTGCTCTAATCTTCCTCGACTCCACTTGTTTCACAAGTTAAGTTTTGGCTACATACTCGTTGTGTGTTGTTGGCTTCTTATATCCGTATGGTGCAAATCAGAAACTCCTAATACATTCTTGTGCCTTTGAATCTTACTAATCTAGTAGAACCCTAGGTTGTGACGATGCTTCATCCATTGGTCTACTCTTTCTTGATTCTACTCGTTTCGCAAGTTAGGTTTTGGCTAGTTGCTTGTTATGTGTTGTTGGCTTTTTATATCCGTAAGGTTCAAATCAAAAACTACCAACACATTCTAGTGCCTTTGAATCTTATTAATCTAGTAGAACACTAGGTTGTGGTGGCGATTCATCAATTGGTCTAATATTTCTTGATTATACCTGTTTCGCAAGTTAAATTTGGGATAGTTACTCGTTGTGAGTTGTTGGCTCCTTATAGCCAAAAGGTGCCAATCAAAAAACTCCTAACACATTCTAGTGTCTGTGAATCTTATTAATCTTTTAGAAAACAACGTTGTGATGTCATTTAATCCATTGGTCTAATCTTCTTTGATTTTACCTGTTTCGCAAGTAAAGTTAGGGCTAGTTACTCGTTGTGTGTTGTTGGCTCCTTATGGCCATAAGGTGCAAATCAAAAACTACTAACACATGCTAGTGTCTGTGAATCTTATTAATGTTTTAGAAAACAAGGTTGTGATGTCGTTTCATCCATTGCTCTAATCTTCCTTGATTGCACTTGTTTCGCAAGTTAAGTTTGGGCTAGTTACTCGTTGTCTGTTGTTGGCTTCTTATATCCGTAAGGTGCAAACAAACAACCCCTCATACATTCTAGTGCCTTTGAATCCTATTAATCTAGTAGAACACAAGGTTGTGACAATTCTTCATCCATTGGTCTAATTTTTCTTTATTCTACTTGTTTCGCAAGTTTGGTTTGGGCTAGTTACTCGTTGCGTGTTGTTGGCTTCTTATATCCGTAAGGTACATATCAAAAAGTCCTAATACATTCTAGTGCCTTTGAAAATTATTAATCTAGTGGAACCCCAAGTCGTGACGATGATTCATCCATTGGTCTAATCTTCCGTGATTTTACATGTTTCGCAGGTTAAGTTTGGGCTAGTTACTCTGTGTGGGTTGTTGGCTCCTTATATCCGTAAGGTGCAAATCAAAAACTTCTAACACATCCTTGTATCTGTGAATCATATCAATCTTTTAGAAACATGGTTGTGATGTCGTTTCAACCGTTGCTCTAATCTTCCTTAATTCTACTTGTTTCGCATGTTAAGTTTTGGTTAGTTACTCGTTGTCTGTTGTTGGCTTCCTATAGCCATAAGGTACAAATAAAAAATTCCTAACACATTCTAGTGCGCTTGAATCTTATTAATCTAGTTGAATACTGGGCTGCGATGGCGTTTCATCCATTGGTCAAATTTTCCTTGATTTCACTTGTTTCGCATGTTAAGTTTGGGCTAGTTACTCGTTGTGTGTTGTTGGCTCCCTATAGCCATAACGTACAAATCAAAAATTCCTAACACATTCTAGTGGCTTTGAATCTTATTAATCTAGTTGAACACTGGAGTGTGATGGCGTTTCATCCATTGGGTTAATCTTCCTTGATTTCACTTGTTTCGCAAGTTAAGTTTGGGCTAGTTACTCGTTGTGGGTTGTTGGCTCCTTATAGCCATAAGGTGCAAATCAAAAACTCGTAACGCATCCTAGTATCTGTGAATCTTATCAATCTTTTAGAAAACATGGTTGTGATGTCGTTTCAACCGTTGCTCTAATCTTCCTCGACTCCACTTGTTTCACAAGTTAAGTTTTGGCTACTTACTCGTTGCGTGTTGTTGGCTTCTTATATCCGTATGGTGCAAATCAGAAACTCCTAATACATTCTTGTGCCTTTGAATCTTACTAATCTAGTAGAACCCTAGGTTGTGACGATGCTTCATCCATTGGTCTACTCTTTCTTGATTCTACTCGTTTCGCAAGTTAGGTTTTGGATAGTTGCTTGTTCTGTGTTGTTGGCTTTTTATATCCGTAAGGTTCAAATCAAAAACTACCAACACATTCTAGTGCCTTTGAATCTTATTAATCTAGTAGAACACTAGGTTGTGGTGGCGATTCATCAATTGGTCTAATATTTCTTGATTATACCTGTTTCGCAAGTTAAATTTGGGATAGTTACTCGTTGTGAGTTGTTGGCTCCTTATAGCCAAAAGGTGCCAATCAAAAAACTCCTAACACATTCTAGTGTCTGTGAATCTTATTAATCTTTTAGAAAACAACGTTGTGATGTCATTTAATCCATTGGTCTAATCTTCTTTGATTTTACCTGTTTCGCAAGTAAAGTTAGGGCTAGTTACTCGTTGTGTGTTGTTGGCTCCTTATGGCCATAAGGTGCAAATCAAAAACTACTAACACATGCTAGTGTCTGTGAATCTTATTAATGTTTTAGAAAACAAGGTTGTGATGTCGTTTCATTCATTGCTCTAATCTTCCTTGATTGCACTTGTTTCGCAAGTTAAGTTTGGGCTAGTAACTCGTTGTCTGTTGTTGGCTTCTTATATCCGTAAGGTGCAAACAAACACCCCTCATACATTCTAGTGCCTTTCAATCCTATTAATCTAGTAGAACACAAGGTTGTGACAAATCTTCATCCATTGGTCTAATTTTTCTTTATTCTACTTGTTTCGCAAGTTTGGTTTGGGCTAGTTACTCGTTGCGTGTTGTTGGCTTCTTATATCCGTAAGGTACATATCAAAAAGTCCTAATACATTCTAGTGCCTTTGAAAATTATTAATCTAGTGGAACCCCAAGTCGTGACGATGATTCATCCATTGGTCTAATCTTCCGTGATTTTACATGTTTCGCAGGTTAAGTTTGGGCTAGTTACTCTGTGTGGGTTGTTGGCTCCTTATATCCGTAAGGTGCAAATCAAAAACTTCTAACACATCCTTGTATCTGTGAATCATATCAATCTTTTAGAAACATGGTTGTGATGTCGTTTCAACCGTTGCTCTAATCTTCCTTAATTCTACTTGTTTCGCATGTTAAGTTTTGGTTAGTTACACGTTGTCTGTTGTTGGCTTCCTATAGCCATAAGGTACAAATAAAAAATTCCTAACACATTCTAGGGCGCTTGAATCTTATTAATCTAGTTGAATACTGGGCTGCGATGGCGTTTCATCCATTGGTCAAATTTTCCTTGATTTCACTTGTTTCGCATGTTAAGTTTGGGCTAGTTACTCGTTGTGTGTTGTTGGCCCCCTATAGCCATAACGTACAAATCAAAAATTCCTAACACATTCTAGTGGCTTTGAATCTTATTAATCTAGTTGAACACTGGAGTGTGATGGCGTTTCATCCATTGGGTTAATCTTCCTTGATTTCACTTGTTTCGCAAGTTAAGTTTGGGCTAGTTACTCGTTGTGGGTTGTTGGCTCCTTCTAGCCATAAGGTGCAAATCAAAAACTACTAACACATGCTAGTGTCTGTGAATCTTATTAATGTTTTAGAAAACAAGGTTGTGATGTCGTTTCAACCATTGCTCTAATCTTCCTTGATTGCACTTGTTTCGCAAGTTAAGTTTGGGCTAGTTACTCGTTGTGTGTTGTTGGCTTCTTATATCCGTATGGTGCAAATCAGAAACTCCTAATACATTCTTGTGCCTTTGAATCTTACTAATCTAGTAGAACCCTAGGTTGTGACGATGCTTCATCCATTGGTCTACTCTTTCTTGATTCTACTCGTTTCGCAAGTTAGGTTTTGGCTAGTTGCTTGTTATGTGTTGTTGGCTTTTTATATCCGTAAGGTTCAAATCAAAACTACCAACACATTCTAGTGCCTTTGAATCTTATTAATCTAGTAGAACACTAGGTTGTGGTGGCGATTCATCAATTGGTCTAATATTTCTTGATTATACCTGTTTCGCAAGTTAAATTTGGGATAGTTACTCGTTGTGAGTTGTTGGCTCCTTATAGCCAAAAGGTGCCAATCAAAAAACTCCTAACACATTCTAGTGTCTGTGAATCTTATTAATCTTTTAGAAAACAACGTTGTGATGTCATTTAATCCATTGGTCTAATCTTCTTTGATTTTACCTGTATCGCAAGTAAAGTTAGGGCTAGTTACTCGTTGTGTGTTGTTGGCTCCTTATGGCCATAAGGTGCAAATCAAAAACTACTAACACATGCTAGTGTCTGTGAATCTTATTAATGTTTTAGAAAACAAGGTTGTGATGTCGTTTCATCCATTGCTCTAATCTTCCTTGATTGCACTTGTTTCGCAAGTTAAGTTTGGGCTAGTTACTCGTTGTCTGTTGTTGGCTTCTTATATCCCTAAGGTGCAAACAAACACCCCTCATATATTCTAGTGCCTTTCAATCCTATTAATCTAGTAGAACACAAGGTTGTGACAAATCTTCATCCATTGGACTAAATTTTCTTCAATCTACTTGTTTCGCAACATAGGTTTGGGAGAGTTCCTCGGTGCGTGATGTTGGCTTCTTATATCCGTAAGGTACATATAAAAAAGTCCTAATACATTCTAGTGCGTCTGAAAGTTATTAATCTAGTGGAACCCCAAGTCGTGACGATGATTCATCCATTGGTCTAATCTTCCATGATTTTACATGTTTCGCAAGTTAAGTTAGGGCTAGTTATTCGTTGTGTGTTGTTGGCTCCTTATAGCCATAAGGTGCAAATCAAAAACTACTAACACATCCTAGTATCTGTGAATCTTATCAATCTTTTAGAAACATGGTTGTGATGTCGTTTCAACCGTTGCTCTAATCTTCCTTAATTCTACTTGTTTCGCGTGTTAAGTTTTGGTTAGTTACACGTTGTCTGTTGTTGGCTTCCTATAGCCATAAGGTACAAATAAAAAATTCCTAACACATTCTAGTGCGCTTGAATCTTATTAATCTAGTTGAATACTGGGCTGCGATGGCGTTTCATCCGTTGGTGAAATTTTCCTTGATTTCACTTGTTTCGCATGTTAAGTTTGGGCTAGTTACTCGTTGTGTGTTGTTGGCTCCCAATAGCCATAACGTACAAATCAAAAATTCCTAACACATTCTAGTGGTTTTGAATCTTATTAATCTAGTTGAACACTGGAGTGTGATGGCGTTTCATCCATTGGGTTAATCTTCCTTGATTTCACTTGTTTCGCAAGTTAAGTTTGGGTTGGTTACTCGTTGTGGGTTGTTGGCTCCTTATAGCCATAAGGTGCAAATCAAAAACTCGTAACGCATCCTAGTATCTGTGAATCTTATCAATCTTTTAGAAAACATGGTTGTGATGTCGTTTCAACCGTTGCTCTAATCTTCCTCGACTCCACTTGTTTCACAAGTTAAGTTTTGGCTACATACTCGTTGTGTGTTGTTGGCTTCTTATATCCGTATGGTGCAAATCAGAAACTCCTAATACATTCTTGTGCCTTTGAATCTTACTAATCTAGTAGAACCCTAGGTTGTGACGATGCTTCATCCATTGGTCTACTCTTTCTTGATTCTACTGCTTCGCAAGTTAGGTTTTGGCTAGTTGCTTGTTATGTGTTGTTGGCTTTTTATATCCGTAAGGTTCAAATCAAAACTACCAACACATTCTAGTGCCTTTGAATCTTATTAATCTAGTAGAACACTAGGTTGTGGTGGCGATTCATCAATTGGTCTAATATTTCTTGATTATACTGTTTCGCAAGTTAAATTTGGGATAGTTACTGTTGTGAGTTGTTGGCTCCTTATAGCCAAAAGGGGCCAAACTGAAAACTCCTAACACATTCTAGTGTCTGTGAATCTTATTAATCTTTTAGAAAACAACGTTGTGATGTCATTTAATCCATTGGTCTAATCTTCTTTGATTTTACCTGTTTCGCAAGTAAAGTTAGGGCTAGTTACTCGTTGTGTGTTGTTGGCTCCTTATGGCCATAAGGTGCAAATCAAAAACTACTAACACATGCTAGTGTCTGTGAATCTTATTAATGTTTTAGAAAACAAGGTTGTGATGTCGTTTCATCCATTGCTCTAATCTTCCTTGATTGCACTTGTTTCGCAAGTTAAGTTTGGGCTAGTTACTCGTTGTCAGATGTTGGCTTCTTATATCCGTAAGGTGCAAACAAACAACCCCTCATACATTCTAGTGCCTTTGAATCCTATTAATCTAGTAGAACACAAGGTTGTGACAATTCTTCATCCATTGGTCTAATTTTTCTTTATTCTACTTGTTTCGCAAGTTTGGTTTGGGCTAGTTACTCGTTGCGTGTTGTTGGCTTCTTATATCCGTAAGGTACATATCAAAAAGTCCTAATACATTCTAGTGCCTTTGAAAGTTATTAATCTAGTGGAACCCCAAGTCGTGACGATGATTCATCCATTGGTCTAATCTTCCATGATTTTACATGTTTCGCAAGTTAAGTTTGGGCTAGTTACTCTTTGTGGGTTGTTGGCTCCTTATATCCGTAAGGTGCAAATCAAAAACTTCTAACACATCCTAGTATCTGTGAATCTTATCAATCTTTTAGAAACATGGTTGTGATGTCGTTTCAACCGTTGCTCTAATCTTCCTTAATTCTACTTCTTTCGCGTGTTAAGTTTTGGTTAGTTACACGTTGTCTGTTGTTGGCTTCCTATAGCCATAAGGTACAAATAAAAAATTCCTAACACATTCTAGGGCGCTTGAATCTTATTAATCTAGTTGAATACTGGGCTGCGATGGCGTTTCATCCATTGGTCAAATTTTCCTTGATTTCACTTGTTTCGCATGTTAAGTTTGGGCTAGTTACTCGTTGTGTGTTGTTGGCCCCCTATAGCCATAACGTACAAATCAAAAATTCCTAACACATTCTAGTGGCTTTGAATCTTATTAATCTAGTTGAACACTGGAGTGTGATGGCGTTTCATCCATTGGGTTAATCTTCCTTGATTTCACTTGTTTCGCAAGTTAAGTTTGGGCTAGTTACTCGTTGTGGGTTGTTGGCTCCTTATAGCCATAAGGTGCAAATCAAAAACTCGTAACACATCCTATTATCTGTGAATCTTATCAATCTTTTAGAAAAAATGGTTGTGATGTCGTTTCAACCGTTGCTGTAATCTTTTTTCATTCCACTTGTTTCACAAGTTAAGTTTTGGCAAGTTACTCGTTGTGTGTTGTTGGCTTCTTATATCCGAATGGTGCAAATCAAAAACTCCTAATACATTCTTGTGCCGTTGAATCTTACTAATCTAGTAGAACCCTAGGTTGTGACGATGCTTCATCCATTGGTCTACTTTTTCTTGATTCTACTCGTTTCGCAAGTTAGGTTTTGGCTAGTTGCTTGTTATGTGTTGTTGGCTTTTTATATCCGTAAGGTTCAAATCAAAACTACCAACACATTCTAGTGCCTTTGAATCTTATTAATCTAGTAGAACACTAGGTTGTGGTGGCGATTCATCAATTGGTCTAATATTTCTTGATTATACCTGTTTCGCAAGTTAAATTTGGGATAGTTACTCGTTGTGAGTTGTTGGCTCCTTATAGCCAAAAGGTGCCAATCAAAAAACTCCTAACACATTCTAGTGTCTGTGAATCTTATTAATCTTTTAGAAAACAACGTTGTGATGTCATTTAATCCATTGGTCTAATCTTCTTTGATTTTACTGTTTATAAGTAAAGTTCGGGCTAGTTACTCGTTGTGTGTTGTTGGCTCCTTATGGCCATAAGGTGCAAATCAAAAACTACTAACACATGCTAGTGTCTGTGAATCTTATTAATGTTTTAGAAAACAAGGTTGTGATGTCGTTTCATCCATTGCTCTAATCTTCCTTGATTGCACTTGTTTATAAGTTAAGTTTGGGCTAGTTACTCGTTGTGCATTTGTTGGCTTCTTATATCCGTAAGGTGCAAACAAACACCCCTCATATATTCTAGTGCCTTTCAATCCTATTAATCTAGTAGAACACAAGGTTGTGACAAATCTCCATCCATTGGTCTAATTTTTCTTTATTCTACTTGTTTCGCAAGTTTGGTTTGGGCTAGTTACTCGTTGCGTGTTGTTGGCTTCTTATATCCGTAAGGTACATATCAAAAAGTCCTAATACATTCTAGTGCCTTTGAAAGTTATTAATCTAGTGGAACCCCAAGTCGTGACGATGATTCATCCATTGGTCTAATCTTCCATGATTTTACATGTTTCGCAGGTTAAGTTTGGGCTAGTTACTCTTTGTGGGTTGTTGGCTCCTTATATCCGTAAGGTGCAAATCAAAAACTTCTAACACATCCTAGTATCTGTGAATCTTATCAATCTTTTAGAAACATGGTTGTGATGTCGTTTCAACCGTTGCTCTAATCTTCCTTAATTCTACTTGTTTCGCATGTTAAGTTTTGGTTAGTTACACGTTGTCTGTTGTTGGCTTCCTATAGCCATAAGGTACAAATAAAAAATTCCTAACACATTCTAGGGCGCTTGAATCTTATTAATCTAGTTGAATACTGGGCTGCGATGGCGTTTCATCCATTGGTCAAATTTTCCTTGATTTCACTTGTTTCGCATGTTAAGTTTGGGCTAGTTACTCGTTGTGTGTTGTTGGCCCCCTATAGCCATAACGTACAAATCAAAAATTCCTAACACATTCTAGTGGCTTTGAATCTTATTAATCTAGTTGAACACTGGAGTGTGATGGCGTTTCATCCATTGGGTTAATCTTCCTTGATTTCACTTGTTTCGAAAGTTAAGTTTGGGCTAGTTACTCGTTGTGGGTTGTTGGCTCCTTATAGCCATAAGGTGCAAATCAAAAACTCGTAACGCATCCTAGTATCTGTGAATCTTATCAATCTTTTAGAAAACATGGTTGTGATGTCGTTTCAACCGTTGCTCTAGTCTTCCTCGACTCCACTTGTTTCACAAGTTAAGCTTTGGCTACTTACTCGTTGCGTGTTGTTGGCTTCTTATATCCGTATGGTGCAAATCAGAAACTCCTAATACATTCTTGTGCCTTTGAATCTTACTAATCTAATAGAACCCTAGGTTGTGACGATGCTTCATCCATTGGTCTACTCTTTCTTGATTCTACTCGTTTCGCAAGTTAGGTTTTGGATAGTTGCTTGTTCTGTGTTGTTGGCTTTTTATATCCGTAAGGTTCAAATCAAAAACTACCAACACATTCTAGTGCCTTTGAATATTATTAATCTAGTAGAACACTAGGTTGTGGTGGCGATTCATGAATTGGTCTAATATTTCTTGATTATACCTGTTTCGCAAGTTAAATTTGGGATAGTTACTCGTTGTGAGTTGTTGGCTCCTTATAGCCAAAAGGTGCCGATCAAAAAACTCCTAACATATTCTAGTGTCTGTGAATCTTATTAATCTTTTAGAAAACAACGTTGTGATGTCATTTAATCCACTGGTCTAATCTTCTTTGATTTTACCTATTTCGCAAGTAAAGTTAGGGCTAGTTACTCGTTGTGTGTTGTTGGCTCCTTATGGCCATAAGGTGCCAATCAAAAACTACTAACACATGCTAGTGTCTGTGAATCTTATTAATGTTAGCTTTGGGCTAGTGTCTGTGAATCTTATTAATGTTAGCTTTGGCTTCTTATATCCGTAAGGTTCAAATTAAAAACTACTAACACATTCTAGTGCCTTTGAATCTTATTAATCTAGTAGAAAACTAGGTTGTGATGGCTATTCATCCATTGGTCTAATTTTTCTTGATTCTGCTTGTTTCGCAAGTTAAATTTCGTCTAATTGCTTGTTGTGTGTTATTGGCTCCTCATTGTTGTAAGGTGCAAATCGAAAACTCCTAACACATTCTAGTGCCTTTGAATTTTATTAATCTAGTAGAACACTAGGTTCTGATGGCTATTCTGTTGGATTATGCCCTAAGAACCAATCATATGGTGATGGTATATGCATATATTGTATCATAATGTTCATAATTAGTGGCACTAATTATTATGTTTATCTTATATCTGCGTTTTATGAAATAAACATAATAATGTTCCAAGAATTTAATTATTCTAAAACTATCCCTAGTCGAATATTGTCATAAAATGGGACAATGATAATGCATTAAGACTAGTATGTGTAGTGACTGATGAAATTGTTTATAATATGAGATATCAAGTCAACACATGGGTACATGTTAGAGAACAATGTACTGGATTGACCATATGAGAATTATTACATGGATTATTATATGAAGTGTCATAAATATTTCTCATAGTGATGATGGTGTAAATAATCCTTAGACTTGAGATCCTCAGAGATCCCAACATGAGGAGTTACATGTTTTGATACTACTAAACGTTACCCGTAAAAGGGTGAACTATAAAAGTAGTAATTGGATATGTAATAAATCATGTAGTGGGATGTTGAGTGATCAAGAAAGGATTTGCCCCTCCTATATAATGGGAGTGATATCTTTGGGCCTCTTGATTGAGTAAGACCATAAAATGCATGGCCGTGCTCAAATGAGTCGATATGTGATATTGAGCTCATTTGCATAGATGTGTCTACTTGGGAATCAAGAAATGCGAAGATTGAACTATACGAGCATGACACGCTCCATGGCTCGTGTTCAATCATGATATCTAGGGCAAAGGGATTTAATTACACAATAATATCTATCACAAGAAAAGTAATGTCGAATTACTAATATTCTCATGACTTGGGTAGTTTGATGTGTTGCTAGACACCGCTCATTACTTTTGGCATAAAATATATTTTATGTCAATGCCAATGTTATGAGAACCTATTGGGTCACACACTTAGATCGTATCCAAAAGAAGTGCAGAATTCATGTGATGAAATTTTGGTTAATTTGAGAATCCTATTGAGAATAGGAATCTATCGGGTTTTCGTTTTAAGACGGTTTTGGATTTAAGGCGAAAAGATTTTGGTTCTATTAATATTAATAAATCCAAAATGAGTTTTAGATTTATTAATAATAATCAAAATGGATTTTATTATTGGAAGATGAAAAGGCAACCATTTATTGGAAAATGAAAAGACAACCATTCATTGGAAAATGAAAAGGCAACATATTGCAATTCATTTTATGAAAATGAAAAGGTAGCCATTCATTGGAAAATGGAAAGGTAACCATATGCAACATGTTGCAATTCAATATGAAATGTGAAAGGG
>JAIQDA010000021.1:1272500-1671219 GCA_020080225.1 Gynochthodes officinalis
AAACACAAAACGAAGCACCTCTTTATCCCTTTAATACATACCAAAATGCATAATAAATCGAACTAAATTTATCACAACGACAATCAAAGCTACAAAAACAAATCAATCTTCAAATTAGGAACACTAGAGCAATAAACTTATGCAATCCACCCTCCTAAAAGAAAACACAAAAAACTAGAACAAGGACAGAAGACTAAACATCAAACTTATAAAAGGAATAAAAAAATAATTGCTACACAGAAAAATAACTACCTTCAAAACACACAAAATCATACAAAAGAACAAAGGAAGAAGCAATATGGAGAGACAAAAGAAAAGAATCGTGAACACGAATTTAATATACATGAAACCCCAAAAAAAAAAAAACACCCAATGGGGAAGACTAACATGTGTACCAACATGCAACCAAATGATTCGTCATGTGTAAGAAATAGAGAAAAAAAATATACAGTTCAAAAAAATATTAGTTAAATAGGCAGTAACAAACTGGCCCAATTCAAAGGTAGACGCAGTGGTCCAATTACAAAGTAAAACCTGGCCAGAATGAAGCACCTCATTAAAAAGTCTAGAGACCTCAAAACTATAAACAAAATTATAACACTACAATGGCACATAGAATTAACATTAATAAATGTACAAAAATATATCAACCATTGCATGCTAAAAACATACAAATTACGCAAAGATCAAACTCATTGTTTTTTAAGAATAAATAAAAATAACCCCTTGAGGATGGTTGAGTTGGTGTGGTAGTGAATGCGGGATCGTAAGGTTACGAGTTCGAATTCCCTGTCAACATCTTCTCAGTCAAACCCGTTGCCTGAGTTTGCCCAATGCGGTTTACATCTCTTGTGTGGTTTCAGCAATTGCGGCGGGGTTTATCCAGTGTATCCTTGGTAGCATTGCGGGTTTCTTAGTCAAGAAAAGAATAAAGAAAAATATCACCACAGCTTTACAAATGTGATCCCAAACAACGATTATGGCCACAAATTCCCAGTTGCAAATGCAAATCCAAACAAGGAAAAATGCTCATTCCTGTTCACTTGCCATCAAGGTAGCTCATCTAAGCTACAAGTTTCACAATATAAAATAAAATTAGAATCAGATATGTTACAAATTAATGCCAGATAAGAGAAAAAACTACTACTACAAAACCACTGCTATTCTGTAGTAGAAAAAAAGAAAAGAAAATGAACAGACAACATCATTGTATAATTTTTAATTTCTTTATTCAAGTTATATAAATACCATTATGTTCAGAAAAAGTCAACAAAAAATAAAGTACAAAGCTACTTTATAAATAATATAATCACATCCCAATTTTTGTAGATAATTGATATGAATATTTCTAAAGAAAATGTATTTCTTTAGTGTCATACCAATGGAAAAAATCAAAAAGTAACAGGAGCAGAAAAATTCATCTCTTATAGAAGAAATTCATTTTAGTTTGGCTACAAAAATTTAAAAACAGATAGAATATAATTTCCCTATTCCAAGAAAAATTCAAAGAAAAAATGAAATAAAGAGATAAAGTGTAATTGTTAAAATGCTTAAAAATAGGATACAAACATGAACATCTCCCAAAATACAACCCAAAAGTTTGCAAACTTTACATGCACAAAAAGTAGAGGTTTAAAATTCACAATCATAGCTGAACAAACATTAAGAGACATTTGCAATAAGAAAACACGGTTCAACTTATTTATCCACCACACTAATACTTTCCTCCACTCTGTCCTAAGAAAAATTGTACGCCAATCTATTTCCTATTTTTCTAAATCTTGTTTTACTACTTTCCCCACGTAAGTTTAGGTGACCTCTCCATTTGTCATGCTTTTATAACAAACTGTTCTTACAGAGCATCTAGGGGTCTTTAAAGAATATGCCCAACCATCTCAATCTATGTTCTCTCATCTTTTCTTCCAGTCTTTGCTCCAATTTTTAGTCGAATATCTTCATTTCTTATCTTATCTATCATTATCTTACCACATATCCACCTTAACATTCTCATTTCTACTTCTAACTTATGCTCATGTTGCCTTTGTGTTTGGCCAACATTCAACTCCGTATAGCATTGTTGGTCTTACTGCTTTTTATATAATTTTCCTTTTAACCTAAGTGGGATTTTGTGGTCATACAAGAACTCGATGCAACTGTGTCATTTCATCCAACCTACTCAATCTATGGCTTACATCTTCATCAATCTCTCCCCTTTGTTGCAGTATTGATTCCAGATATGTAAAAGCATCTTTCCTGGGTACTTCTTGTTCGAGCATACTCACGACATCTTTGTCTATTCGTCTTGTCGTGTCGTACTCACACTTCATGTATTCGGTCTTACTTTGACTTAATGTAAATTCTTTTGACTCCAATGTGCTTCTTCATAATTCTAATTTAGTTTCTACTCTTGCTCTGGTCTCATCAATAAGCACGATATCATCTGCAAATAGCATACACAACGGCAGCTCATCTTGGATAGTCTTTGTTAACTTATCCATAGTTGGGCAAAAAGATGAAAGCTCATTGTGATTGGAAAATAGCTTGATCTTCCAATACAAGCATTCACGCATGTAGTAACACCATCATATATATCATTAATTGCTTTTACATACTTTGAAGGTACTTTTTCTTCTCAAGTACCCACCATAGAACTTGTCTTAGAACCCTATTATACGTCTTCTCAGGATCAATAATTTCGATGTGTAGGTCACTCTTCTTTTTTTGATAGCACTGCATCAACTGTCGTATCAAGAAAGTAGCCTCTATGGTGGATCTCCCCAGCATAAATCGAAGTTGGTTTTTAGAAACCTTGGTCGCTATTCTCAAACAATGCTTAATAACTCTCTCCCACAACTTCATTGTATGGTTCATAAGCTTAATGCCCCTATATTTGGAAAAATTATAGATATCCCCTTAATTTTGTATATAGGCATGGGCGAGGCATGAGCATACTCGCCTCCATCCATGAGGCATCTTAGTTGTTTGGAGAATCTTGTTAAAAAGTTAGTCAACCAACGTATTGCCACATCCCCTAAGCATCTCCACACTTCACTAGGGATACCATCGTGTCCCAATGCTTTACTAGTTTTCACCTTTTCAATTCCTCCTTTACTTCATACTCCTAATTCTACACACAAACATTCTGTTTGAATCATGAAACATCTTCTCAATCTATCTCACTTCTACCACTCTCCTATTAAAAAGCTTGCTAAAATAACTCTTCCACCTTTCATCGCCTTCTACATATCTTTACTCAAAGTTTTTATTTTCATCCTTAATGCATCTAACTTGTGTTAAGTATTTACTTTTCTTGTCTCTTATCTTTGCAAACCTATAGATACCTTTTTCTCTTTTGCAAAAATTATCTTTGCAAAGCCTATTGTCCCTTATCTTTGCTCCTTCTCTTGAGGGATGTAGAAAGCGCATCGAGATATAGTTGGGGTAGCTATTTGTTCTAGTATCGCTTTATAGGGCACTATGTTGGGCAATAGTGGGAGACGGCCTATATATATGGCCTATTAAACCTATTGCGGGTGTGGGCATGGGAGAGACTCACAGAATCAAGCGCAACACCGTAATGTCGAGAACAACCAATCTTGAGCTACCTAGCATGGTTATCGGTCCTCAAACATGCATGTAAGTTTTATCCCTTTTCTTTCGATGACACATTTGTTTTCTCCTAAATTGTGTCTCATATTCTATAGTGTCGTCCTTAAATCTCTGTAGGTGGAACATGTGTTTGAGCTTTACAAATGTTGGCTCGCATGTCTTTGCGCATGTATCGAGATCGTTTGAACTATATGTCGGATAATGAATGTAAGTAATACATAATTAATATTTTTCATTTATGGCTCGTTAAAACTAAGTTTAGTTCAAACACTAATTATGGTTAAATTTCTTTATTTCACGATTTATCTAGCAATCGTATTTAGCGACAAATTACTACTAGTTGCGATTATTACTTACGATGAGTGATATTTGGTGTGCAACCGTGCCTCTGCTCAATTTTGATGTGGTTTAACTGCATTTACTTAAGCGGTTTATGCGGTAGTTTGGCTATAATCATTATTCTCTGCGTTGACACGAATTTGAGGTTACGGACTTGATCGGCAAAGGCGGGAAGGGAGTAAATTGGATAACCACATGCAACTTATGTTGATGGGTGAAATAGGTGAAGGGAGAGAATTGTGCTTGGATTGCCTTCAAGTGGTCATATGCGATATTTTCGAATATATGGTTTGGTATCGTCGGATTACTCGGACTCGTAGGTAATCTTGTACACTATCCTGCCTAGAGTCTCAGCCCAATTGTATCGGTTGTCGAGTATTGGATTTGTATTTGATTTTTGAATTTCTAATATTTAACATTGCATTCAACTCCTTAGTGTTAGCGTTTTATTATTTGCATGGTGAATTTTGGAGCAAGTGTATGATTTGACACGGATGCTTTCACCATTTTAAAGATAGATCGAGCGCTTATTTCAAATGTACATGACATTTACGGGCGTGCATTGACGATGGTTGAGGAGAGTCGCCAGATGTAGATAACACAGTCAAACTTTGAAGACCAAGGTGAATTTCAACAATCGCATGGTCGTCCATCTATATCGGGTCATACATCTATATCTGGTCGTCCATCTACGTCCGATCATCCATCTACTTCCGGTCATCCATCTACATCCCACCAGCATAATGTTGATGATGCTGATAAGATATTTAATACTGGTTCATTTTCTCATCAGTCTGGTGAGCTATATGAGGAGACACATAAGATTGAATATTCATCGCAGTTAGACACTAGCACGTCATCTCAAGTGCCTACGTATAATTTGGTCTCTGGCGTTGTGGCGCCCTTGTCTACAATCACGTATGGATCAATCCATTTTGATCTAGACTCATCGGACGCATGACCCACTGACCTCAACCCCAACCCCTAGGCAGCGACTACGTAGGAATATTAGACAACCTCGCTGTGGAACATGATTTCTTTTCTTTTTTGTAACTTGTTCAAATATAGAACTTTTTCCTATTTGACTTGTTTTACTACAACGTTCACACATTTAACTTCTTATTCAATTATCGAATGTTGAAAATTCAATCTAATTAACTAAATCCTATTTTTTCAAAAGGGCTTTTGAAGTCGATTTCCTAAAAAAATGGGAAAACTAACTTCTTTTCAAGCTAATTAACTAACTTCTTATTCAATATTCGCACTATATGGGAAAACCAACTTCAAAGTAGATTTCCTAAAAATAGACTTTTGAATGGCCTAAGGTGGGATACATTAAAGTTAGGGGGGTAGGGGGGATAGGCAGCACATGGCACCCGTAAACCCTAAATAATATTAAAAACAAATTTGAAAAAAATATGTACAGAGAGTTAATATGTCTTATTCTGAAATCAAAATATATAATTATATTTTTAATTTAAAATTTTCTTATGCAAATTAAATATACAAATTAAAATCATCTATAGTAATACCCAACAAATTACTACAAAAATATTGTTCAAAATTTAATTATTTTCAAATTTTTTTAATAAAATATGGTACAAAAATCAATAACTTAAAAAAACAAAAACAAATACATTAAAGTTGATATTCGGGATATCGACTTCAAAGTCAATATCCGAATATCGACCTTGAATTTGATATCCAAGATATCGACTTGATATTATGGGAATGAGTTTTAATTTATCAATATTTATTTAATTTATTTTTAAAAAAACAAAATTACGCCAAATGACTCAAAGAAAATCATCTAGGCAAAATGCTCACGATATGAGCGGTGGTTTGTACCATCGTGTTCACAAGCAAAAACTTTGAGCTCAAAAAAATTTATTCAATATCACAAATAATATGAAATCATTTGTGAAATTGTCCTTTCGGTTTATGGCGTATGTGTTGTCAATCCTATGCATTAGAGCATAGGATTCATTCCTCTTCTCAATATTCATCAGAACTGCTCATGTAACCGGACAAAGTCGACCTTGCGCTTGCCATCTAAATTAATTGCTCGCCCGATTGGCAAAGGTGAAAACAACATTGTCTTTGCCTTTCTTATACTTGATAATATAGGAAAAGTGTCAATAAAAGAAACCACTTAGCATGACTTACCTAAGTTAACTTGTCCTTTCAAGTGCTTGAGGATTCATGATCGGTATGGATAATGAACTCCTTGGGATAAAGATAATGCTGCCAAGTCTCTAGAGCCCTTACCACAAAGATACATCTCTTTATCATATGTAGGATAGTTCAAAATTGCTCCACTTAACTTCTCACTAAAGTACGCATAATCGGACGTCTTTTGTTGAAGCACTTTGCTCCAATACCTATCCCTAAGCATCACACTAAATGTCAAGAATCAAATTTTTTATGCATCCCCTTTCAAGAGTGGCCGAGCAGTTCCATTTAAAGGAGTACAAATCATCCTTCACAACCTAGGGTTTCTTTAGGGCCAAATGGACTTTGAGAATTATATGACTATTAGGACCTTACGTCTATATCACCCTCTAATTACTTATATAATTAAAAATAAGCCCAATGACCTTAAGAGTCCAAAGGAAAAAAGTAGTAAAGCCAACCCCTTTTGGGCCACAAGTTGGATTTTGGCCCCAAAGTCTATTTAACAAGACCTAATTACACTTAGTACATTAATAAATATAGTATTGTCAATCCTGGTCTTCTCCCCATCCTTTTGAGCTATTTGGATGAGTCCATTCAAGGCTTCCTTCATTTTTAGTTCTAGCCCTTGTCATTGGTCCACCAAAACCTTGAAGTGGATCAAGCTTGTTCTTGAAACCTTACTCTTGAACCTTCCTCTTCTTGCCTTTTCCTCTCACGCTATTGTCATCATGCTCCAGGCTCAAGTCTCTTCAATGCTTGTTGAATTCATATCAGTCCCCATTCTTTGAGAGGATTAGTCCTCGAATCCGGATCATCATGTCTGCAACTTCAAAGGAGACAAATCGGCAACATTGAATGTAGTACTTACATTGTACTCACGGGAAGGTCGATCTTGTAAGCGTTGTCATTGATTTTCTCCACAACTTGGAAAGGTCCATCTCCACGTGGATGCAATTTTGTCGATCTTTGTATTGGAAACCTTTCCTTGCGCATATCAACCCACCCAATCCACGGCTCAAAAGTGACTTTCTTTCGACCTTTGTTTGCATTAGAGCATAAGATTCATTCCTCTTCTCAATATTCATCCGAACTGCTCATGTAACCGGACAAAGTCACTTGCGCTTGCCATCTAAATTAAATTTGCTCCTTGATTGGCAAAGGTGAAAGATCTAAAGGTGTCAAAGGATTAAAGCCATACACAACTTCAAAGGAGAATGGTTAGTAGCGATGTGAAGAGTCCTATTGTAAGCAAACTCACAAATAGGTAAACACTCCTCTCGTTTTTGAGATTCTTTTGCACAATGGCCCGAAGTAAAGTCCCAAGGGTACGATTAGTTACCTCCGTTTGGCCATCCGTTTGTGGATGACTAGTGGTAGAAAACAATAATTTAGTCCCTAACTTACCCCATAAAGTCTTCCAAAAATAACTACGGAACTTTACATCACGATCACTGACAATGCTTCTCGGTATTCCATGTAATCGAACTATCTCCTTAAAGAACAAATCAGCGACATGCTTTGCGTCATCAGATTTCCTACAAGGTATGAAACGTGACATCTTAGAAAACCGATCAACAACCACAAAAATGGAGTCATTACCTCGCTGACTCCTTGGAAGTCCAAGGATAAAATCCATGGAAATTTTTGTCCAAGGTGATGTCGGAACCGGTAATGGATGATACAATCCGTGTGGCTTGACTGTAGACTTAGCTTGCCTGCAAGCAACACAATTAGCACAAATTCTTTCAACTTCTACTTTCATCTTAGGCCAATAAAAATGCTCACGCAGAATCTCGTAAGTCTTTAAGACACCAAAATGTCCCATTAAACCGCCGCTATGAGCTTCGCGGACCAACAGCTCACGCATGGAACTCCTTGGAACACACAACCTGTTTTCTTTGAACAAGAAACCTTCAAATCGAAAAAACTTGTTTAAAGCACCGTGTTCACAAGCAAAATAGACACTAGAAAACTCAGGATCAGTTGCATATAATTCCTTCAACAATTCAAAACCCAAAATTTTAGTGCCTAAGGTAGTAAGAAGTGCAAACCTTCTAGACAAGGCATCAGCAACAACATTGTCTTTGCCTTTCTTATACTTGATAACATAGGGAAAAGTGTCAATAAAAGAAACCCACTTAGCATGATGCTTACCTAAGTTAACTTGTCCTTTCAAGTGCTTGAGGGATTCATGATCGGTATGGATGATGAACTCCTTGGGATAAAGATAATGCCAAGTCTCTAGAGCCCTTACCACGATACATCTCTTTATCATATGTAGGATAGTTCCAGGTTGCTCCACTTAGCTTCTCACTAAAGTACGCAATCGGACGTCCCTCTTGTTGAAGCACTGCTCCAATACCTATCCCGGAAGCATCACACTCAATTTCAAACATTAGGTCAAAGTTAGGTAATGCTAAAACAGGTGAATGTGTTAACTCATGCTTAAGTAAATCAAACGCCTCTTGCTGCTTTTCACCCCATTCAAATTTCACATCTTTCTTAACTAACTCATTCAGGGGTGCGGCCTTTGTGGAAAAATCCTTCACAAACCTCCTATAGAAGCTTGCAAGGCCGTGAAAACTCCGAACCTCAGATGCCGAAGTAGGAATTGGCCAAGACCGAATGGCCTCCACTTTTTGCTCATCAACTTTAATTCCCTGTGCCCTAGGAGCAAAACCAAGAAAAACAACGTCCTCTACACAGAATGAACACTTAGCTAAATTAGCAAAAAGCTTTTCTTTCCGCAAAGTCATTAAAACAAGTTTCAAATGTTCAGCATGCTCATTAATGTCTTTGCTATACACCAATATGTCATCAAAGTATACCACAACAAATTTATTGAGAAAAGAACGCAGGACATGATTCATAAGACGCATAAAAGTACTAGGAGCATTTGTCAAGCCAAAAGGCATAACAAGCCACTCATACAAACCAAACTTGGTCTTAAAAGCTGTCTTCCATTCATCACCCTCTCTAATTCGAATTTGGTGGTATCCAGATTTTAAATCAATTTTGGTGTACACCTTTGAACCATGCAGCTCATCCAACATGTCATCTAAATGTGGAATTGGGTGCCTATACTTAATGGTGATTTTATTAACAGCACGACAATAGTACACATACGCCATTCACCAGTTTTCTTAGGCACAAGAATGACGAAACTTGATGAGAATCAAATATTCATAAATTTATATATGTGTTTTTCACGCTTTTGCATAGATTTCATTGAGATATGCCATGTTTATTAGAGAAATCACATTATATTTGTGATTCTCATCTTTTGTTTTTTGTAGGAAAAAGGGATAAAAATCACTCATCTTAGGAGTTCAGAACTTTTGATGTAAGTGTCCAGATGTGATGATTGAAGATGCTATGGAAATATGAGAAAGAGATAAAAAACTTTCATTAAAAAATGTTTCTCAAATTCCGAAAGAAAATGGACCAAAACTGGGCAAAAGCAGAACAAGGCAGAACCAAAGAAGAGGAAAACAGGGAGAAAAATCATCCATCTTCCGGAGGCCATAACTCTTTATTCAGACGTCCAAATGAGATGATTCAAGATGCTATGGAAATATGAGAAAGAGAGGAAAAACTTTCATGAGAAATTTTTGTCAAATTCCGGACGAAAAGGGACCAAAATGGGAAAAAATCAGAACGACGCCTGCAATCCTGAAATTTGCAAATTGCGTCCCTAATGTTTTGGAAGCTTTACATTTTCTCCCCAACGCCCCTACCTGTATTAATATCCCATTTTCTACAGAAAAACAGAGTAGGAAGTAGATGGAGACATAGAATAGGGTAGAGTAGAGAGTAGGTTAGGGTTAGTTTTTAGCATTTTACACATTTTCCCCAACTCACACCCGTGAGTTTCATTTGGCATTTTGTGGCTCTTCAACACTTCAATCTGTGGATTTGCTTTGGCTTGCTAAGTGTGGAATTTGTTGGATTCACCAATCTTTTAATTAAGGGAAGTATTTCTTACAAATTTCTTATGCTTTCAATGGTTAATTCTCTTTGTGATTGTTGGTTGTTTGAAGCCATGAGTGGCTAAATTGTCTTGGGTGATTCTTGGTGTTTGATGTATGGGTTAAGTTTATTTTGATTCCTTGTGGGTTGTAGAGTGATGGGCTTGCATTAATTGAATTCTTCCTACTTGTATTTAATGAATTGATATGCATTAAATGGTGGCCACATTTAGTGTGTGTTCTTGGTGTTTGTGTGTGTTTTAGAATATACATGAACTTAGACCAAAAGTAGGAAGAACTACCTAGCATTCTCTAGATTTAGGTGTTTGAGACAAGAAACAACTACCATATGAATTTAATTGTGCACTAAAATTGTGTGGAAGCCATAGGTTTTAGTGTGCACAAGGTAGAAGTGAGACCGAAAGAAGATCTTCTATTCTTTAATTCCATTGAGACCGAAAGGAGATGTGGAGTGAAAAATAGGTGGTTTTCTTGAATTAAACACTTGAACTAGGGAGTGTGAAGTAGTTGGCTAAAACATCTAGGGCTAGAATTGTGCATTAGAGTTGTGTGGAAGCCATAGGCACTAATGTGCTCTAGGTGGGGATGAGACCGAAAGGAGATTCCTCATTCTATAATTTCGATGAGACCGAAAGGAGATTCGGAGTGAATGGATGTAGTCACTTAGTTAAGATGCCTTACATTCGGTTGCCCTTAGAAGTCAAAGTAGGCGAGCCTGGCATTTAACGCAAGGATCACCCTCCTTGATCATTTGTGTGTTTTTCTCTTTATTTCAATGGTGTTGTTTTAGTTATTTAAATATCACTTTCTAAATCATTGCTTTAAGACACATAGATAGCAAATAATTAGTTGCACTTAAATTTTGGTTTTGTCCCCTTCCCCGTGGAAAATGATCCCTATGCTTTACTACAAATGATTAAGTGAGGTTTAGGTGTATATTTGTGTGAGTTTGAGCTTTATTTTGACGCACTTTTGCACACACCGATTCCGCTCACCAAACGCACATGGACTCAAATATTCTCTTACGACCACGAACTAAAAGATCTTCAACTTGTCATTGTAGCTCTTTGGTCTCTTCGAGGTTAAACCGATATCTTTGATCTGCTTGGTATGTTTGTGCCCGGTATGAAATCAATTTGATGTTCAATTCCTCTTTGGCGGCAATCCAGTGGCAACTCGTCGAAATACATCTCGAATTCCGCAATATGTTAGAAATCTCAACTGGTAGGTTGGATGGCAAGTCGACACTAAGTAGAACATTAGATTCACAACAAATAAGAAGAAACAAAACGACAAGAAGATTGAGGAGATAAAGAACATACCAATGATTTTTTTAATACAATAAAAAAATAATTAAAGAAAAGATCTGACGACTTGGGAACCAAGGCGCTCGATGTAAAACTAAAAAATTCAGAAAGAATTTCACAAATTTCAAATCCATACCCTTGCGATCTTAGAAAAAAATGCTGATCCAATTGTTGTTTATGCCTTGTTGAAATTGTAATAAAAAAATTGCTGGAATTATCGAGTTTTTTTGGGGCTTGAGTAGAAAACTTGGTGGGCGGTAGGTGGTCTTGACGTTGTTTTTGACCAATAAAGTGGAATCGGACCGCCGGCCGTTTGCTTGTAGATCTCTCTGAGAGCTTCGATTTGAGTACTTATGGAGCAAAATCCGACATCGGAGTAGAAAGTTATGGCCTTTTAAAGTTCCCATGCCAAAATCCTTTTCTAATTTGGAAACAGATTTGCCCTTTCAAGTTCCGATTGTACTTTGGATTGTTTCCAGTTTGTGACTAGCCTTCTATTTATCCAAATACATCCCTTCTACCACATTTTGAGCCCAGAAATGTCCTTGACCAATTCTAGAATTTGGAAGAGCTGAGATCACTAATACAAGCTATTTTGGTCAAATTCCTTACCAAAAAAAAAAAATCGAATTCTTGTGGTTTTTTTTTGGTACTGTTTTTATTGATTCCTTGGATTCATTCTGATCTCATTGTCCACTTGCATTACTTTGTTGTAAATCCCTTTGTGTGACATTGTTTGAGTAAAAATAGAAACAGAAGAGCAAATTAAGTGGTGTGAATCCGCCCCTTCACTTATATAAGACCGAGAGTACTTATACACTTGGTGAGTGAATTTGGGGATTTGGGAAGGGAAGTGAGGACTTATAAGCCGTTTAATTTTCTTTGCTAACCTTTGCAGATCTAATGGAGAGACAACCGCCGCCACCACCGGGTTCTAAGGAATCCTATGAGGAGATGCTAGCAAAATTTTACACTTTGGTTTCAGGATTGCAACAAGAAATCAAAGAGCTCAAAGTTGAGAGAGCCGAATCCTCTAGATCTATAAGGAACACATATGGCAATGACAATGATGATGAAGCCTTCGAGCATTTCAGGGAAGTCAATACCGTACTCCTAGAATTGATTCCAATTTAGGAAGTATCAAAATGAAAATTCCTCAATTCTTTGGTAAGCAAGATCCTGAAGCTTTCTTTGAATGGTCTGATAAGATTGAAAGTATTTTTATAGTGCACAACTATTCGGAGGAAAAGAAGGTCAAGCTAGCTATGGTTGAATTTGCTGGATATGCCCGTAGCTGGTGGACTAAAATTCCGGCAGAAAGGAGGCGTGATGAAGAAAGGCACATTGCGTACTTGGGATGAATTGAAGAAACTCATGAAAAAGCGGTTTGTTCCACACCAATACTACAGGAGATGTTCAACAAATTGCAAAAGATCACCCAAGGAAATAGGACTGGAGGATTATTACCAAGAGTTGGAGATCGCTATGCTTGAGTCAACATTCAAGAGGACGGTGAAGCTACTATGGCTCGATTTCTAGGAGGATCGAGGAGGATATTGCCCACATTATTGAGATGCAGGAGTATGAAGATCTCAATGAGATGTATCACAAGGCAATGAAAGCCGAGAGGCAGCTTAAGGAGAGGATCCTAAACACAAGGGTTCTTTAAGGAGATAGTTCGACTACATGGAATACCGAGAAGCATTATCGGTGATCATGATGTAAAGTTCCTTAGTTATTTTTGGAAGACTTTATGGTTGGTGATGAGAATCAAATATTCATAAACTTAGATATGTGTTTTTCACGCTTTTGCATAGATTTCATTGAGATATGCCATGTTTATTAGAGAAATCACATTATATTTGTGATTCTCATCTTTTATTGGTTTTGTAGGAAAAAAGGGGTGAAAAACCAGTTATCTTCGGGAGTTCATAAAGTTTGATGAGAATGTCCAAATGAGGTGATTAAAGATGCTATGGAAATATGAGAAAGAGAGCTAAAACTTTCATGAACAAAGTTTTCTCAAATTCTGGAAGCAAATGGACCAAAACTGGACAAAAGCAGAAGAAGGCATGAACCAAAGAAGAGGCAAACAGGGATAAAAATCAGCCATCTTCCAGAGCTCATAACTCTTGATGCAGACATCCAAATGAGATGATTCAAAATTATATGGAAAGATGAGAAAGAGAGGAAAAACTTTCATGAAGAAAGTGTTTTCAAAATCTGGACGGAAAGGGACCAAAATTGGACAAAATCGGAACAACGCGAAAGAAGAAATTCAGGACAGAAAGTTGAGACCACCGCGGCGGTTAGGCGGTAGGGAGACCGCGTGTTAACCTCCGCCTGGAATTTTCCATTTTTCATTTTGAGTCCCACAAGTTTTTGAAGCCTCACAAATGTTCCCCAACATCCCTACTTGTATAAATACCCCATTTTCTACAGAAAACAAGCAAGGAGAGTAGGTTAGGGTTTAGTTTTGATTATTTGCACTTTTTCCCCAATCTTGAGGGGATTTTCCTAGAGGCTAGGGTTTGGCATTTTGTGGCTTGAAGACTTCCATCTTTGGAGTTGATTTGGATTGCTAAAGTGTTGGAATTTGTTGGATTCACCAATCTTTTGATTAAGGGAAGTTTTTCTTACGAATTTCATATGCTTACAATTGTTAATTCTCCTTGTGATTGTTGGTTATTTGAAGCCATGAAAGGCTAAACTATCTTGGGTGATTCTTGGTGTTTGATGTATGGGTTAGGTTTATTTTGATTTCTTATGGGTTGTAGAGTGATGGGCTTGCATTAATTGAAGTCTTCCTACTTGTATTTAATGAATTGATATGCATTGAATGGTGGCCACATTTAGTGTGTGTTCTTGGTGTTTGTGTGTGTTTTAGAATATACATGAACTTAGACCAAAAGTAGCAAGAACCACCTAGCATTCTCTAAATTTAGGTGTTTGAGACAAGAAACAACTACCATATGAATCTAATTGTGCACTAAAATTGTGGAAGCCATAGGTTTTAGTGTGCAAAGGTAGAAGTGAGACCGAAAGGAGATCTTCTATTCTTTAATTCCATTGAGACCGAAAGGAGATGTGAAGTGAAAAATAGGTGGTTTTCTTAGATTAAACACTTGAACTAGAGAATGTGAAGTAGTTGGCTAAAACATCTAGGGCTAGAATTGTGCATTAGAGTTGTGTGGAAGCCATAGGCGCTAATGTGCTCTAGGTGGGGATGAGACCGAAAGGAGATTCCTCATTCTATAATTTCAATGAGACCGAAAGGAGATTTGGAGTGAACGGATGTAGCCACTTAGTTAAGATGCCCTACACTCGGTTGCCCTTAGGAGTCAAAGTAACCGAACCCTTGCATTGAACCCAAGGATCACCCTCCTTCCTCATTTATGTGTTTATTTCCTTGTTTTAGTTAGTTAAATGTCACTTTCTAAATCATTGCATTAGTTAACGTAGATAGCAAATAATTAGTTGCACTTAAATTTTGGTTTGCCCCCTTCCTGTGGAGAATGATCCTAAGCTTTACTACAATTGATTAAGTGTGGTTTAGGTGTTATTTGTGTGAGTTTGAGCTATAATTTGGCGCTCTTTTGCACACACCCAATCTGCTCACCAAATTTTGGCGCCGTGGCCGGGGAAGGGCAACGGAACTGGTTTTTTTTAAGTGTTCTAATTGTTTGTTAGTTTTATGTTTTTGTATATATTTAGAAAGAGTTGTTTGTGTTGGATATATTTTCATTTATAACTTTCAATGGCCGAGCAGGGAAAACAATGAGAACGGGTGTGTGGGGAATTCTTAGAGCCTAATTTCAATGCTTGTGCATTAGAGCCATAGTTCAACAACCGTATAAGTGCTTACCTTGAAGTGAGAGCTACCAATTTCAACAAGGGGATTCTAGAGTTTGATATTGGCACAAACATTAGTGCTCAATTGGCTGCATTAACCGATAGGATGAATTCATTGGAGGCGAGGATGAACTGGAATCCGGTCTTAATATGTGGACTTTGCCAAGGAGACCACCATACGGATCAATGTGGTAGGCGAGGTCAACCCGTTAACTTCATGAATAATTTTGGACAGCAAGAAAATTTCAACCAAAATTGGGGCAACAATGGCAGCTACCAAGCAGAAAATCAAGGGTGGAACAACCAAGGAGGTGGTCAAAATTGGAATAATCAAAGCAGTCAAAGTTGGGACAATTCGGGGCCATCATTTTCTAACACATCGTGGCAAACTTCAGGATTTGGGAATCAAATGAATAATCCCATGAATGAAACCCAAATTTTGAAGAACTCTTGATGAAAAGAGGGAAGAAATCCAGCTTGAGATGAGAAGTTCCACAAAGCTTTTAGAAGACCATTCCATTAGGTTGAACTTGCACGAGACCATGATGAATGATGTGAATGATGCCATGAATTATCCAAGAGAGAATCTAGACTACTTCCATGAAGATGTGGTGGATGAATGCGTTGGTGAAACTTTGAAGGAGTGGTATCTTGAATCTCAAGCAATTGAGGCAATTATTCCCACCAAAACTCCCCTTGAGTTTGATGAAGAAGATAATAGAATAGATGGACAACTTCGTGAGATGGTTAAGAATTGGTTTGTAGATGAGTCCATTTATGAAATAATAGGGAAGATTTTGAAGTGGTTGAAATCGACCAAGTGTTGCGGTGGCTGGTGAAGATAAGCTAAAATCGTCGTCGATGAGCCGCCCAAACTTGAGTTGAAGCCCTTACTCCTCGGTTGGAACATGCATTTTGGAAGAGCATGAAATGTTGCCTGTGTTAATATCATCTCCTTTGGAATCTAAACAAGAAGGAAAGCTTTTGGGGTTAAGCATTCTTAAAGAGGCCATTGGGTGTACCCTTGAGGATATCAAGGGTATTAGTCCTTGTTTGGCATGAAAAAATGTTGTTGGAAGAGGAGGCCAAACATGTGAGGAAAAGAATAAAGGAAGGAATAGGATGAAATGGATTGAGTCGAGCAGCGACGTTAAAACCAAGCGCTTCTTGGGAGGCAACCCTGCGTATCCTTTTGTTTTAGTTTAGTTTGTTTTGTGTTGGTTTGTTTTGGTTTTGGTTTTGTTTTGTGTTGTTTTGTTTCTTGTTTTTGTTTTGTTTGTTTTGTTTCTTGTGGATGTAGAGGTTGATGCATGTAGTTTGCATGTTTGCTAAGACAAGGCATGAAATATAAAAAATAAAAAAAAAAAAAAAAAAAAAAAAATAAATAAATTTAGGCGGACAGAAACTTTTAACACATGGCGGTTCCTGATGAACGAGACCGCCGCAGTGGTCTTTTTAACCCACACTTGGTCTCAAAGCGATCTTTTTGGCGAGTGCCTTTTACGCATATTTGGCGCATTTTGCCCCTAATCATTTTTTCATTTCTTACCTTTGTTTTTGCAATTTTCTCTCAACCACTTTCAACCACATTTTGCATTTTACATTCTTCTTCAAGTCCAATCCATCTTAAGTGATCCAAACACCTTTGTAAACACATTTCCACCATCAAATTCATCCAAGAATCCAAGGTATGTATGGTTGAACCTTTCAAATTTCATTACAATGTGATTTTGAATTGCTTTAAATATGATTCCTAGTGATGAATATTGATTAGATATTGTGTAATTGGGTTTGTTTGGGCTGTTTGTTAATTTTTAGGCTAGGGTGCTTGCTAATTTTGTGAAATTTCAAGTTTTTCACCATGCACATCATGTGTTTGACAAAATGCCTCAATGAGTTATTTTGGATGAATTGTCAATTTTTGTGTTTTCATTTGAAATCCTAGAAATTCATTGATGAACTTTAACATAATGTTGCATATAAAATTGAATTTTAAGTGAAATAACTTGATGAGTTCTTAAAACCTAGCATAGACACTTGAGTTGAGATTGGAAATGAAGCTTTTGAATTTTTTTTTTCTTTTGTGTTTTATGTTTTGCATTTAGTGGTAAAGTTTATTTTGTGTTTTTTGTTTGTGAATTTTGTTAATAATAGTTTCTTGAATGTTGTGAATAATGCACTCCCTAATTTTAATGCTTAACGTGCAACACATCTTAAGTTTGGGGGAGGTGCAAATAGGCAACATGCTTTAAGTCATTTCACAATTTTGCAACCGAACACATGTATTTCTTCTTTCCCACCCACCCCACCCTTCATGCATGCATTCTTGAAGCATTGAGGCAATGCTCATCTTAAGTTTGGGGTGGAAGCTTAAAGCTTTGATATAACCTAATTTTGGGGGTGTTTATAGGAAGAAAATACATGAAATTCCATGGGTGAATTGGCTTAAATTGAGGCTTTTATTGAAATATTCAAGATGTTGCTTGTTTTGTTTTGGAAACTCTTGAATGGTTGGCAAGTAATGGCTGAAATATGCACCACTTAAGAAACATATTACCGACTAAATGCATGCGAGAAGTAAAGAAATGAAAACATTAGTCAATGAAGAAAAATGTTGGACTGAATAGGCATGGAATTTGTAATGCATGTCTTTTGATTCCTTGTATTTGGAGGAAAGATTTGCATATTTAATGGTGTTGTTCTGATTGCACGTCAATGAGGAGTGTTTGTGAGATGTAGTATATTGATTATGATGCGGTTGCGAGTAAATGTAGTGCCCCTAGTCCACCCTAAAGTTATAGCATTTCACTTCACAAACTTGGAAGATGACTTAGGCTTGTTATTAGTTTTGCTTATGAGATTTACAGTTTTGTTGAATAATTGCCACTCCGCTATGAGATTGCTCTTAGGGGATGTCCCTTAAGTGAACTCGTATGAGTGGTAGAAGTATAAAAAGCCGAAAAAACTCTTTGCACAAAAAAAAAACGAAAAAAAAAATAAATTTGTAAATGAGTGAGGAAGTACCCTAAGTATAATGTCATGATGGTTGCTTAAATGTGATGAAAATTGCCTAGATGGTAGCATGACAACTTAGGGAAAGAGGAATAAAAGTCTTAAGGATTTCAAGGAAGTGAAATTTTTCTATGCAACTTTAGGGCACACTAGTGGCATGATTTCGTGACCTCTACTCGGTTCTTGCTTTGCATTGTTCATGAACATTTACCTCTATCACACACACACACATCATTTAATGTGTGAAGATTAGTACAGAAAAACAAGAAAGAAAAGGGTCATTCATTGCATTAGTACGTGCGAAATTGTCTAACTCGGAGGCGTTAAGATGTTTTCATTTCTTAAAACTCTCAATATGCATTGTTGGTAGAATGGGCGACAGTGGTTGCCTAATTAAGCTAGTATTTGCCACTATCAAAATAAAAAATAAAAATAAAAAAATAAATAAAATAAAATAAAAAAATAAAAAATAAAAAAATTAGATGAGAATCAATATGCATGGGGTAAGTTAGGGACTAAATTGTTGTTTTCTACCACTAGTCATCCACAAACGGATGGCCAAACGGAGGTAACTAATCGTACCCTTGGGACTTTACTTCGGGCCATTGTGCAAAAGAATCTCAAAAAGTGGGAGGAGTGTTTACCTATTTGTAAGTTTGCTTACAATAGGACTCTTCACACTGCTACTAACCATTCTCCTTTTGAAGTTGTGTATGGCTTTAATCCTTTGACACCTTTAGATCTTTCACCTTTGCCAATCAAGGAGCAGCTTAATTTAGATGGCAAGCGCAAGGCTGACTTTGTCCAGAAGTTACATGAGCAGGTTCGGCTGAATATTGAGAAGAGGAATGAATCCTATGCTCGGAATGCAAACAAAGGTCGAAAGAAAGTCACTTTTGAGCCAGGAGATTGGGTGTGGGTTCATATGCGCAAGGAAAGGTTTCCAGTACAAAGATCGACAAAATTGCATCCACGAGGAGATGGACCTTTCCAAGTTGTGGCGAAAATCAATGACAACGCTTACAAGATCGACCTTCCTGGTAAGTACAATGTAAGTACTACATTCAATGTTCTTTGATTTGTCTCCTTTTGAAGTTGTGATGAGAATCAAATATTCATAAACTTAGATATGTGTTTTTCATGCTTTAGCATAGATTTCATTGAGATATGCCATGTTTATTAGATAAATCACATTATATTTGTGATTCTCATATTTTATGTGTTTTGTAGGAAAAAGGGATAAAAACCACTTATCTTCTAAAGTTCATAACTTTTGATGCAAATGTCCAAATGAGATGAATGAAGGTGCTATGGAAATATGAGAAAGAGATAGAAAACTTTTATGAACAAAGGTTTCTCAAATTTCGAAAGCAAATGGACCAAAACTAGGCAAAAGCAGAACAAGGCAGAAGCAAGAAGAGGAAAGCAGGAGAAAAATCAGCCATCTTCCGAGGCCATAACTCTTGATTCAGACGTCCAAATGAGATGATTCAAGATGATATGGAAACCTGAGAAATAGAGGAAAACTTTTATTCAGAGAGAGTTTTGTCAAATTCCGGACGAAAATGGACCAAATGGGACAGAAATCAGTGAAATCAATCTCCCCAAATTTGCAAATTTCGTCCCTAATGTTTGAAGCTTTACATTTTCTCCCCAACGCCCTAGCTGTATTAATATCCCATTTTCTGCAGAAAAACACAAGTAGGAAGTAGTAGGACAAGTAGGATAGGGTTAGGTTAGTTTTTCATTATTTGCACATTTTCCCAATCTTGAGGGGATTTTCCTAGAGCTAGGGTTTGGCATTTTGTGGCTTGAAGACATCCACCTTTGGAGTTGATTTGGATTGCTAAAGTGTTGGAATTTGTTGGATTCACCAATCTTTTGATTAAGGGAAGTTTTTCTTACATATTTCCTATGCTTTCAATTGTTGATTCTCCTTGTGATTGTTGGTTGTTTGAAGCCATGAGAGGCTAAATTTATCTTGGGTGATTCTTGGTGTTTGATGTATGGGTTAGGTTTATTTTGATTTCTTGTTGGTTGTAGAGTGATGGGCTTGCATTAATTGAAGTTTTCTACTTGTATTTAATGAATTGACATGCATTGAATGATGGCCACATTTAGTGTGTGTTCTTGGTGTTCGTGTGTGTTTTAGAATATGCATGAATGTAGACCAAAAGTGGGAAAAACTACCTAGCATTCTCTAAATTGAGGTGTTTGAGACAGAAACAACTACCATATGAACTTAATTGTGCACTAAAATTGTGTGGAAGCCATAGGTTTTAGTGTGCAAAGGTAAGTGAGACCGAAAGGAGATCTTCTATTCTTTAATTCCATTGAGACCGAAAGGAGATGTGGAGTGAAAAATAGGTGGTTTTCTTAGATTAAACACTTGAACTAGGGAATGTGAAGTAGTTGGCTAAAACATCTAGGGCTAGAATTGTGCATTAGAGTTGTGTGGAAGCCATAGGCGCTAATGTGCTCTAGGTGGGGATGAGACCGAAAGGAGATTCCTCATTCTATAATTTCAATGAGACCAAAGGAGATTTGGAGTGAACGGATGTAGCCACTTAGTTAAGATGCCATACACTCGGTTGCCCTTAGAGTCAAAGTAACCGAACCCTTGCATTGAACCCAAGGATCACCCTCTTTCCTCATTTATGTGTTTATTTCCTTGTTTTAGTTAGTTAAATGTCACTCTCTAAATCATCGCATTAGTTAACATAGATAGCAAATAATTAGTTGCACTTAAATTTTGGTTTTGTCCTCTTCCTGTGGAGAATGATCCTAAGCTTTACTACAATTGATTAAGTGAGGTTTAGGTGTATATTTGTGTGAGTTTGAGCTATATTTTGATGCACTTTTGCACACACCTAATCCGCTCACCAAGTTGCAGATTATGATGATCTGGATTAGGGCTAATCCTCTCAAAGAAGGGGACTGATATGAATTCAACAAGCATTGAAGAGACTTGAGCCTAGAGCATGATGACAATAGCGTGAGAGGAAAAGGCAAGAGGAAGGTTAGGAGCAAGGTTTCAAGAACAAGTTTGGATTCACTTCAAGGTCTTGGCGGACCAATGACAAGGGTTAGAACTAAAAAATGAAGGAAGCCTTGAATGGACTCATCCAAACAAACTCAAAAGGATGGCGAAGACCAGGATTGACAAGACCATATTTATTAATGTACTAATCAGAATTGGGTCTTGTTAATTAGACTTTGGAGCCAAATTCCAATTTGTGGCCATAATGGGTTTGGCTTGACTCTTGCTTTTCCTTAGGACCCTTAAGGTCATTGGGCTTAGTTTTAATTATATAAGTAATTAGAGGGTGATATAGACCCGTAAGGTCACCAAGAGTCATGTAATTCTTAGAGTCCATTTGGCCCTAAAGAAACCTAGCTTGTGAAGGATGATTTGTACTCCTTTAAATGGAACTTCGGCCACTCTTGAGAGGGCCAATTTGGATGAATAAAAATTTGATTCTTGACATTACGTGCTTGAGAGAATTGCTCTCTAGTTACGTAATTACTTGCAAATTACACAAGGGTCGACTTTGTGTGTTTCTTTGGCTTTAGTTTTCCTAGATTTCTTCCCTAGAAATCCGAGTCTTCTTCCATCAATCAATTCCAAAGTTCCTCGATACAGGTTATCAAGGGGTTGAGGAGCCATTCCACCTTCAAGGAACATACCATCTCCAAGGAAAGATTCCATTAGGTTGATCCTGGGTAGAACGGCGTGTAGTGAGTTTTTGGAACAGGTTATCCAAGGGTTCACGCCAGCTTTCTCTCCATGAAGTAACAGGATAGCGTTTTTCTACTTTTACATTAAAAAGAATGTTGTGAAGTAGCAAGAACACCAAACATCCACTCTTGTCTAAATCCAAACCCTCAAATATAAACTATCTTAAGTGAAAAATCATTTTCTACTATAACAGGGAAAAAAAAGAAGTGTCTTCATTATGGATAGCAATTTGGATAGTAGCATCTCTTTACAAAGCTCTAAACACTAGGAGGAAAGACGCGATCTGACTCAATAGAGTAACATGAACACAACCATATCTGATCGTCTAGAAAGGACTAGTTATCCAATTGTCAAGAGAAGAAATGGAGGAAATTTTAATATATTACAACAACTGTCTAGTTAGATGCCTAATGGATTATCAAAATTTGGTATGAATAGGATGTAGGCATATGTTAGACAATTTTGGGAGAAGATATTTTTATAGTGGGTCAGAAAGAAACGTCTTTGTTTTCAAGTTCCCTCTGATTAGGTCAAATGAATGCAATCTTACACAATGAATGTGCGAACTAACAGCGCTACTAGCGTTATGAAGAGGACCCTAGCTTAATTATGGGCGGATGAGAGTAACTTATATCTTGATATGGGTAAGACTGTTTGGAATCCTATTGGTAGGTTTTAGCCCTAGGGCGATAAAGAGACTAGCAAGTATAGTTGGTAAAGTGCATGAAGTAAGGTCTAGGGTTACAAATACGAGAATGCAGTTCCTCAAAGCGAGTATGGATTGATGTCAATCTTCCACTTGTCCTAGGTTTCTATCTAAGTTTGGAGAATGGTAACATTGCATGGGTAACTTGTTCATACGAAAGACTTTTCAAGATGTGTAAGAAGTGTGGTTCAATTGGGCACACATTCAATAGGTGTCATTGAGGGATGATGAATTATTGGAGATATTCTTGGATGATCAATTCGAAAGGATAGGTGAGAGACAAATGTTACCAATACACTCAAATGAACAACAAGAATTGTACCTAGGTAATATAAGAATCTTTAGGCGTATACCGTACGTGAGATTAACGAGATTCTCATATGGGTACTTACATGAATCGAGTCCTTTTTTCAAGATTCACATGAAGAACAATTCCCGAATGGATTTAGATTTCGTATGCTATTGGAAAACTATCCACAACCTCAATCGAGAAGGGAATCATCATCATCATATCGGGGAATGAAGAGAATGATGAACCATTAGGAGAAGATCAAGTGAGGATGATATGGAAGATGAATCTCAAAGTCGGGAACTAATGGATTACGAGGAATAAGAGGATCCAACAATGTTGATTGAAAAGAAGAGTATGAGCACCATAATGTTGATCCGGTAGTATGAGCATCAATGGATTCCGAACAATTAACGGGAAATGAGCAGGGTACTTTGGACTGATGATTTCCATGTATTAGGTCAATAGGCTTGAACCACAATTGCAACAACATGTACAAATCAGTGGTTTGAATCTATTAAAGGAAATCATGAAAGAACAATTCGGATCATCGAAAATCAAGTGCAAGTAATGGTGCCGGTCAGCGTGCGAGACCGTTGGCATAGTGGTTTCACCCTTGTTCACCAATGAAAATGTAGTAATTAATCTTGCCGATGAGGTAGATGTGTTGATTATGGAAGCGGTGCGTTTAATTTCACTATAGAAATTCAACTCAAGACAATAAAAGTAGCAAGGGCAAGTAGAGTTGATGTCAAATCAATCAAAATCATGTCAATTTTAGAGGAGAAGAAAGGTGATGAATCAATCAAGGAGTTTGAGCTTTGAAATGAGAAGAACTAGGCTAACTATGATAGAGAAAGACTATGATTGAGGAGGAGAAAACATGACAACAATAAAAGTTTAGCCCAAATGAGGATTTGCAGAGCCAAAGTCAAATGGGGCAGAAGATGATCAAAATTCATCAAGCGAAAAGACTTGGGCGACGAGGATGGGCCCAATTTACTAACAAATGACGAAAGGAAAAGAAGAACATAAATTAGGAGAGGAAAAAAAGGTAGGACCAATCCAAGATGAGGACACAATAGCAAAATAAAAATCCAGAAGTGGCCCAATGTAAAAACATCCATATTCCTATAAGCCAAATCAGGCCAAGCGGTCGATTAACCTGAAAGGATGTGGTTGAAGAAAGCCCAGAATTAGCACAAAGGTACATCCACAAATAGAAAAATCTCAACCCATTCTTGAGCAAACATAGGAATCGGATACAAGGAACAAGATCCAAAATCGATAAATTTCATTGAGAAATAGGAAAAATGGTTCTGATATGAAGGTTGAAATTTCACTAGCAAATTGGTGAGGACAAATGGAAACAACAAATCGACACAAACACGGACACATATCATCAAGGAAATCGGTCAATGGAAGAATCAATAGAGAGTTCACTTGCGGAAGTAAGCAGGAACCGAACTTGGCGAATAGAATCGGAACAAGATTTTCAACTCAAGCTTCAAGGCATGCAGAGTGGAGTTTGTAGGAAAATCCAGTTTTAACGATACCAATAGATTAGTGGAGGATCTGCAAGTGGTGAGCTTTGAGAAAAGAAAATTGGACAACCCTAAAATCCAAAATGAATTGAAATAGCTTATTGTAAAATATGAGCTAGGTTGTCTTAAAAAGGAAGTTGGGTGGGTGATGGAGGCTGTGGTTATGGCAATTTTGTTTACTGAATTGTTAAACTTGATCATGGCAAAGCAAACTGAAGTGGAGGAGGTCTTTCAGGTGGTTGAACCAAATCAACCACCCAACTCACTATGAGACTCGAGCTAGAACTATAGGGGTTTGGGTTAACCCTTACAGTTCAAGGAATGAATAAATTGATCATATCCCAAAATCCAAACATTCTTATATGAATCATAATCCAAAGAATAAAATTCAATATATACTAGAGTGTAGGTTCTAGTATCGTCCTCTAGGTTGAACTAACTTTCCTTTAGTAAGAAACCAAATCTAAGAGTGAAGAAGGACCTTACTTTTGTCCACTTGACACCGAAGAATTATCCAAACTCAAAGTTTGAGAATTGGACTATCCTTGGAATCAAGCACACTCAGTTGTTGAGGGAAAGAAACTCAACAAACTAGCTTAAAAATGAACATAAGAGGCTAGCCTCAAAGACTCAAAGTAAGTTCTAGATTAGAACTCAAAGAAAAGCTAAAAACTCTCAAATTTGTATTGAATCAAGTCTGTATTTTCTTGGATTTGAATGGCCTCTATTTATAGATCACATTGTGTAGCTAAGAGGAAATCTTTCCTCTAAAAGGATTAAATTCCTTGCATTTTAGAAAACTAATTACTAAAAGAAATAATTACTAAAGACTTCTAATCTAAGAAAAGGAAATAAAATATTAAGTTGCCTAAAACTAATCCAAGGTGGTTTGGATTGTGTTTGGCCCAGTTTGAAGCTTCTTCATTCAAATTTGGAAGCTTCTTTAATTCATCATGGCTATGGATTTGGAAGCTTCTCTAATCATCACGGTTGTGCCATCGATCATGAAGGATAACAACACAATGTTGATTAACTTGGTTATAAGTGTTGCTAAGCGACTTTCATTCTCTTAATTTGCAACCTAGTCATAGGCCCTCCAATGTTTTAAGCGGATCAATGTGTGGACGTCTCTTTTAGGTTAATTATCATCTAAAAATCCAACTTGTGCTCTTAGATTTGTCTCTCTTGGATTTGGTTGTATTGTCTTGGCTAAATGGTTGATTGTTTCAACCTTAGCTATTAGATTTTCATCACATTCTCTTCCAAATGGAAACAAAAGCTAAGGAAGGACAGATGAAGAAGTGGTTATTGGCTTCAAGATTTCATAAGTGGGCATTGGTGGAGCGGAGGGTTCAAGGGTGGTTTGTGTGTGGCTTGGATGAAGAAATCGAGGTAGAAGTGTTAGCAAAGTCCCAAAATTTTTCATCACAAAGATAATAGATTGGAAGTGGGAGGAGTGGATATCGATGTTGGTTTATGGAGAACCGCAACAAGACAAAAGGGAGAAGATGTGGGAGGAGGTTCTAAAGAAATTCGGGGAATGAAAGCACCAATGGCGATTGTGGGGACTTCAATCGGACTGGAATAATGAAGATAAAAGGAGGAAGGCAAATAACTAAGAAGAAGGTAGAACACATGAGGAGATTTACGGATTTGTTGCGTTTGAAGGAGGTGAGAAACTTGGGACTTTGGTTTACATGGCCAAATGGGAGGAAGCGGATGAGAGGATTTTTAAGAGAATGGATAGGGTGGTTGCAAATTTGGATTGGATTTGACTTTCCCTAAAGCCTTGGTCAGGAACTTGCCCATCTGAGATCAAATCATGGTCAATGGTGCTAGACACACCAATGAAATTCAACAAAGGCCCATGGCAACAAAGACCATTTGAAAAATATTGGGCCAAACATAAAGAAGCAAGAGAAATAATATCTTCAATATGGGCAAAGCAAAATAACCAATTCAATTAAAAAATGAGGAGTGCAGGGAAGGTTGAAGAAACTAGGATACATTTGAATAGGTGGAGCAAAGAAAAGTTTGGTAAGATAGAAGAAAGGATTAAAAATTTTCATCAGAATGGAAAATATTTAGAAGAGAATAAAAGATGATGAATCAATTTGGATTGAAAGAGGAAAATGAAGAAAGCTGAAATCTCGGGGTGGAATGGGACTATTGGCAACAAAGAAGCAAAATTCAATGGATAAGATATAGAGAGGGTAACACTAAGGGGCACTGGCTTGTGTGGGAATGAGAAAGGTAATGAAAATGATAATAGTGGGATTTGATAGTGGGGTCTTTCAGTATAATTCTCTTTGGTTGGTTTGTATTAAGGAATGAAATGATTACTAACAATGGTGGTTGGTTTGTCTTTGGGAATAAAAATGATTATAAATTAATTTTAATAATTAGTATTAATTAATTTTTTTTTTTGTCAAAACAAATTGATTTTATTAACATGGGAATATCCAGTTAACAAAGTACAGAGATGGTCCATATAAGGACTAACCTTAAAAGGGCGGGCCCTAACACAACTAACCTAAACCTAGTAGGGGTTGGTTAAGGCAAAACCTTAATCAAGCGGGATCGGCATAACCCGGTAAAATGGGCGAGAACTAGCACTAACCTAGTTAAGAGCAACAAAACCCTAACTTGTTAGTCTCTACTTGCACTCCCTAAGTACCACAAAAAAAGCGGACATGTGATTTACCCCTGTAGTACGGAATTGGATGGACCTAACTCCTATCATTTGTGCGGATTTATGCGTGTGTCAACATGTTTGACCCTCTGCCCAAGCTAAGACCCCAAAACCACTCGATGAGAAGGCTCACCAATACCATCATGAAATAACCACCGCCTTCCATGAAGCGCACGACTCTTCCTTCCATACTAGGGACACAACCCAAAAAAAAAAATTATTGTGGCTATAGTAAAAATTGCCACCAATCGCACCATTTGCGCTTTAAATTACCCCTAGTGAAACGATGCTTTGCTTTCTTCTCGAAACTGACTCTAATCTTTCAATCCTAGTTATTATTAGTTATTTATGTATTATAATATTAAATTAATTAATTATTAATAAAAAATTTTATTGATTAAATTAATCTTAAGTAATTAATTAATTATAAATTAATTAATATTATAAATTAATTAATTATAAATTAATTAATATTAATTATACATTATTATAATAATTAATATTAGTAAATGAGATTAATTAATTATTAATTATAATATTAAATTACAATATTAAGTAAATGAATGATTAACTAAATTAATCTTAATTAGTTAATTTATTATTACTTAATAATAATAATATAATAATAAATTAATTTATGTTATAAAAATACTACTAAGTAGTATAACTATTGCAATTCTAAAATGTAGTAGACTAGTAATAGAATAATAATATTAAAGTAAGACAATGAAGAAATATGAAGAACACAAGTGTAATCAAATTTTCTATTCTCTTCCACTTTATACTTTCATTAAACCCCTATTTATATAGGTTTAGGGTTAATCATGATATGTAGGTTACAAGAAACCTAAATGTTTCATCTTCCCACATCATGGTCATAAAGGTCACATGTTACATCTTCCTACAACATGGTCCCAAAGGTCATAAGTTACAATATAGGGTATTTCAAGAGTTGAGTGTTACATGCCTTCAAGACTTCCCCTTGGATAGTGGACTTACTTTCATGGGCAAGTAAAGAGTTGTATAGGTGGACATCCACAATTTGCATGATTCATAACACTCCCTTGGATGTCTATCTTCGAGAAAAATGCCTCATTAAAACCTTACTAGAAAAAACCCAGTGGGATAAAAATCTAGTGAAGGAAAAGAGTACATTTACAATGTGACACTACCTCAAAAACCTTACAGGAAAAACCAGTGGGAAAAAACCTTGGCTAAAGAAAAAAGTACAGTGTACTATTACTCCTCCTCTTAAAAACATCATTTGGATATCTTTCGATCAGCGCAACCCAATCCTGTGAACCACTTTTCAAATGTTGAAGTCGGTAGTGACTTTGTAAATAAATCTGAAATATTATCGCTTGAACGAATCTGTTGAACACTAATATCACGATTCTTTTAGAGATCATATGTGAAAAAGAATTTTGGAGAGATGTGTTTTGTTCTGTCACCTTTAATATATCCCTCCTTTAATTGAGCAATACATGCACCATTATCTTCAAATAAAATAGTAGGAGCTTATTTGTCCAAATGCAAACCACATGACTCTCGAATATGGTGAGTCATAGATCTTAACCAAAAACACTTCCGACTTGCTTCATGGATGACCAATATTTCAGCATGATTAGAAAAAGTGGCAGTTATAGTTTGTTTCATAGAACACCAAGAAATAGCAGTACCACCACGTGTGAAAACATAACCCGTTTGTGACCGAGCATTATGGGGATCTGATAGATATCCAGCATCTGCATAACCTATAAGATCAGATTTGAGTGCTTTAGGATAATGAAGACCCTTATCAATTGTACCTTGAAGGTAACGAAATATATGTTTAACACCATTCCAATGCCTTTGTGTAGGTGAAGAACTATATCTTGCTAGTAGATTTACAGCAAATGATATATCGGGTCATGTATAACCAACAAGATACATTAATGCTCCAATAGCATTAAGATATGGTATACGGACCAAGTAGTTCTTCATCACCTTCACAAGGTCGGAAAGGATCTTTATGCACATCAAGTGACCTTACAAGGATCTTTATGCACATCAAGTGACCTTACAACCATAGGTGTGCTCAAGGGTGTGTTTTATCCATATAAAACCTTTTAAGCACTTTAACTATATAAGTGACTAATTGGTGAGCTAGTCGATTGTGTGCAAAAGTGCGTCAAAATATAGCTTAAGCTCAAACAAATTTACACCTAAACCTCACTTAATCAATTGTAATAAAGTTTAGGGATCATTCTTCACAGGGAAGGGGACAAAACCCGAATTTAAGTGCAGTTAATTGGTTGCTATCTATGTGTCCTAAAGCAATGACATGAAAGGCGATATTTAACTAATGAGCATGAAGAGAAGTATGCAACTAGATTGGAATACGAGATTCTAAATGCTAAGCTAAACAACACCATTGAAACAAGGATGGAAATACGCAATTGAGGAAAGAGGGTGATCCTTGGGTTCAATGCGAGGGTCGGCTACTTTGACTCGAAGAAGGTAGCAAGTGTAGGGCATCTTAACTAAGTGGCTACATCCGTTCGCTCGAATCTCCTTTCGGTCTCATCGGATTTATAAAATGAGGAATCTCCTTTCGGTCTCATCCCCACCTAGAGCACATTAGCGCCTATGGCTTCCACACAACTCTAATGCATAATTCTAGCCTAGATGTTTTAGCCAACCACTTCACACTCCTAGTTCAAGAGTTTAATCTAAGAAACCACCTATTTTTCACTCCATATCTCCTTTCGGTCTCAATAGAATTAAAGAATAGAAGATCTCCTTTCGGTCTCACTTAAAGAATAAAACCTATGGCTTCCACACAATTTTAGTGCACAATTAAGCTCATATGGTAGTTGTTTCTTGTCTCAAACACCTAAATCTAGAGAATGCTAGGTAGTTGTTCCTACTTTTGGTCTAAGTTCATGTATATTCTAAAACACACACGAACACCAAGAACACACACTAAATGTGACCACAATTCAATGCATGTCAATTCATTAAATACAAGTAGGAAGACTTCAATTAATGCAAGCCCATCACTCTACAGCCCACAAGGAATCAAAATAAACCTAACCCATACATCAAACACCAAGAATCACCCAAGATAAATTAGCCTCTCATGGCTTCAAGCAAACAACAATCACAAGGAGATTTCACCATTGAAAGCATAAGAAATTAAGAAATACTTCCTTTAATCAAAATATTGGTAAATCCAACAAATTCCAACACTTAGCAAGCCAAAACAACTCCAAGGATTCCAGCTTTTCAGAGCCACAAGGGCTAAACATAAACCCTAAGTGAATTTCAGTATTTCATCTTTGGGGAGAAATTTAAAATGTAAAAACTAATCCTACTACCTAATTTCTAATTCTCCCCCATCTTCTTTTATTTTTCCGCTAAAATGGGGTATATATAGAAATAGGGACGTTGAGAGCAAATGTAGAACTTCCAAAACATCCGGGATGCGATTTGCAAATTTCAGAAATTCCAGTAGTAGGTGACATGTGGCGATCTGCAGCTTCTGATGGCGGTTTACTATTTGCTTGGGACCTTGTGGCAGTGTGAATAATCGCCACAGTGGTCAAATTTCTGCCACCTTTCTTCTTTGGTTTTGCACCTTGTTCTGCTTTTGTCGATTTGGTTCCTTTTCTTCTGAATTTGAGAAAACTTCCTTCATGAAAGTTTTCTCTCTTTCTCGACTTTTCATAGCATCTTCAATCATCTCATTTGGACATTTTCATCAAAAGTTATGAACTCAGGAAGATAATTGATTTTTCTCCCTTTTCCCACAAAACAAACAAAAGATGAGAATCACAAGTATAATGTGATTTCTCTCATAAACATAGCATATCTCAATGAAATCTATGCAAAAGCGTGAAAAACACATATCTAAGTTTATGAATATTTGATTCTCATCAAATACCCCAAACTTGAACCATTGCTTGTCCTCAAGCAATTTTCTACAAATGGCAACAATATGTGGAATGTATTCATTGAGAACATGCACATTGACACCATGCATTTCCTTGATAGTGGCAAGTCTTGGCTTAATTAGGCATCCACTCGTCACCCCATTCTAGAATAATGCATATTGAGAGTTCTAAGAAATGGAAACATCTTAATGTCTCTGGTTTAGACAATTTGACGCGTACTAATGCAATGCATGACCCTTTTCTTTCTTGTTTTTCTATACTAATCTTCACACATTAAATGATGTGTGTGTGTGTGTGTGATGGAGGCGGATGTTCATGAGCAATGCAATGCAAGAACTGAGTAGAAGTCACGAAATCATGCCACTAGTGTGCCCTAAAGTTGCATAGAAAAATTTCACTTCCTTGAAATCCTTAAGACTCTTTACTCCCTCTTTCCCTAAGTTGTCATGCTACCGCTAAGCAATCTTCATCACATTTAAGCAACCATCGTGACATTATACTTAGGGTACTTCCTCACTCATTTACATTTTTTTTTATGCCAAGAGTTTTTCGACTTTTTATACTTCTACCACTCATGCGAGTTCACTTAGGGACATCCCCTAAGAGCATTCTCATAGCGGAGTGGCAATTATTCAACAAAGCGTAAATCTCATAAGCAAGACTAAGCGACAAGCCTAAGTCATCTTTCAAGTTTATAAAGTGAAATCTTTGTGAATTTAGAGTGGACTAGGAGCACTACACTTACTCGCAACGCATCATAATCAATACACTACATCTCACAAACACCCCTCATTAACGTGCACTATGACAACGCCATTTAACATGCAAAACTTTCCTGAAAATACAAAGAATCAAAAGACATGCATAACACATTTCATGCCTACTCAGTCCAACATTTTTCTTCATTGACTAATGCTTTCATTTCGTTACTTCTTGCATGCATTTGGTCGGTAAAATATTTCTTAAGTGGTGCATATTTCAGCCATTACTTGCCAACCATTCAAAAGTTCCAAGACAACACAAGCAACATATTGAATATTTCATTGAAAGCCTTACTTTAAGCCAATTTCACACATGGAATCTCATGCATTTTCTTCTTATAAACACCCCCAAACTTAGGTCACATCAAAAGCTTAAGCCTCCACCCCCAAACTTAAGATGAGCATTGCCCTCAATGCGTCAAGAATGCATGGATGAAGGGTGGAGTGGGTGGGAAAGAAGAAATACATGTTTTCGGTTGCAAAATTGTGAAATGACTTAAAGCATGTTGCCTATTCGCACCTCCCCCAAACTTAAGGTGTGTTGCACATTAAGCATTAAAACTAGGGAGTGCATCATTCACAACATTCAAGAAACTATATTAACAAAATTCACAAAAAACAAAAAAAAAAAACTTTACCACTAAATGCAAAAAAAAAAACATAAAACACAAAAGAAAATATTCACAAACTTCATTTCCAATCTCAACTCAAGTGCCAAATCAACTACTCTTAATATCACAAGTTGTTCAAAGGAGTGAAAGAAGTCGTCTTCCCTGTAGCCCACATGAACTCAAGGTTGGCTTAGAGATGTCGGCGGTGGCATAGGAAAAGTTGGTGGCTCGCCTTGTTGTCCACTTGCCATGTTTGTCATGAATGCCACCTGGAATTGTAGGAAGTCCTGCATTGTGCTTTGAAGATCGCCTACGCGCTTCTCCAGCCTTTGATTTGTGTTTTGAAGATCATGCACACTTCTCTTCAAACTACTCAGTCTATCTTCATCATCACGTCCCTCACCATCTTCTTCTTCACTGTCCTCCTCATCTCGTATGGCCATCCTACTATTTGACTCATTGCGACCCGCCCCTTTTTGGAAATCTTTGAACTTGAGGTCGGCCTTCAAAGGAATGCAATCCACGCAGTTGAAATTCCCAGTGATCTTTGCTGTTGTGAAGCATAGCCTTGTAATGAGCGACAGAAATCCCAAGGATTGATTCTTTTTTGGCGAGTCGACGGCTAGATGGATTTCTGAATTTATCACTTTGGGAACATCGACTAACATGCCCCTACTGATGGCATATATTAGTAGTGCTCGCTTCCGAGCCACCTCCGAGTTCATGATGGTTGGCATTAGTCTGCTACACACGAAAGCATTCAATAGCTTGGCCTTCAGTGTAGCGGTTCCGTTCAAGCACTTCCATTCGGGAGGTGTTGCTCCTTCCAATCAATTCTCATGTAATCGCACTATCGTAGTGATTTGGATGAATCGGGAGTATTCATCGCCGATAGTGGAGGCAGCTCAAACAATGCATTGATGGTTTTTGGAGAGAAGTTGACGTGGCGCCATCATATTTGACCTTGTTAGACGCTGGTGTGCCACCGAGAGTTCCGTATAGAAGTTATGGACAACTTCTTTATCTCCTTCGCCAAGGATCGGCGTGCATTAACAAACACAAGCCAACCATGCCTCCGGACATAGGTGTCCAGTGGTGGCTCCACCGTTGAGGCAGCTCGCAACAATCGGCGACCTTGCAAGGCATGCAATGCGTCCGCTTGACACGTTGTTCGACGGCTTGGGCCAGAAGTGGACGCCGAGGATTGTTTGCGTTTATCGGAGGTGCGTCTAGATGCCATTGGATTGTACCTAAAGAAAGACAATGCCCCAATTAACTCCCAAAAGTATATGCTACATATTACAAATCATTGTTAATTAGTGACATGACTATGCTAGGTTTCAAGAACTCATCAAGTTTTTCACTTAAAACTCAATTTTATATGCAACATCATGTTAAGGTTCATCAATGAATTTCTAGGATTTCAAATGAATACAAAAGTTGACAACTCATCCAAAACAACTCATTGAGGCATATTGTCAAACACATGATGAGCAAGGTGAAATGCTTGAAATTTCACAAAATTAGTAAGCACCCTAGCCTTAACATTAGACAAACAGCCTCCAACAATCCCAATGACACAATAATTAATCAAATATCATCCATAGAAATCATAATTGACACAATTCAATATGACTGTCTAAAGAAACTTGAAAAGTTCAAGAATGTATACCTTGAGTTTTTGGATGGATTTGGTGATGAGAACTTGTTGATTTTATGTTTGGAATGGAATTTGATCACTTAGGTCGGATTGGATGTGAAGAAAATGGTAACATGCACAATTGGAATGCAAGGATTTGAGAGGAAGTTGGAAGAATAAAAGGAGGAAATGAAATGAAGGAGGAAAGAGAGAGGGGCCGTCGGTGTGTGCAAAAGTGTGTCAAAATTAGTTTAAGCTCAAACAAATTTACACCTAAACCTCACTTAATCAATTGTAGTAAAGTTTAGGATCATTCTCCATGGAAGGGGACAAACCCGAATTTAAGTGCGATTAATTGGTTGCTATCTATGTGTCCTAAAGCAATGACATGAAAGGCGATATTTAACTAATGAGCATGAAAAGAAGTATGCAAATAGATTGGAATACGATATTCTAAATGCTAAGCTAAACAACACCATTGAAACAAGGATGGAAATACACAATTGAGGAAAGAAGGTGATCCTTGGGTTCAATGCAAGGTCGATTACTTTGACTCCTAAGGGCAACCGAGTGTAGGGCATCTTAACTAAGTGGCTACATCCGTTAGCTCGAATCTCCTTTCGGTCTCATTGGAATTATAGAATGAGGAATCTCCTTTCGGTCTCATCCCCACCTAGAGCACATTAGCGCCTATGGCTTCTACACAACTCTAATGCACAATTCTAGCCCTAGATGTTTTAGCCAACCACTTCACACTCCTAGTTCAAGTGTTTAATCTAAGAAACCACCTATTTTTTCACTCCATATCTCCTTTCGGTCTCAATGGAATTAAAGAATAGAAGATCTCCTTTCGGTCTCACTTCTACCTTGTGCACACTAAAACCTATGGCTTCCACACAATTTTAGTGCACAATTAAGCTCATATGGTAGTTGTTTCTTGTGTCAAACACCTAAATCTAGAGAATGCTAGGTAGTTCTTTCTACTTTTGGTCTAAGTTCATGTATATTCTAAAACACACACGAACACCAAGAACACACACTAAATGTGGCCACAATTCAATGCATGTCAATTCATTAAATGCAAGTAGGAAGACTTCAATTAATGCAAGCCCATCACTCTACAACCCACAAGGAATCAAAATAAACCTAACCCATACATCAAACACCAAGAATCACCCAAGATCAATTAGCCTCTCATGGCTTCAAGCAAACAACAATCACAAGGAGATTTCACCATTGAAAGCATAAGAAATTCGTAAGAAATACTTCCCTTAATCAAAAGATTGGTAAATCCAACAAATTCCAACACTTAGCAAGCCAAAACAACTCCAAGGATTCCAGTTTCTCAGAGCCACAAGGGGCTAAACATAAACCCTAAGTGAATTTAAGTATTTGACTTTGGGGAGAATTAGAAATTAGGTAGTAGGATTAGTTTTTACATTTTTAGTGCCTTAATCGCTACGGTGGTTAGAAAGACATATGACGGTTAAAATTTTCTGTCCAGAAAATTGCAGCTACGGTTTTCCAACAGCCGCTGCGGTTGAAAATCTCTGTTAGCTCATTCTTTTCTTCCAAAATTTCCTCCTTTGTCCTAGTCCATGGAAACTACCACTCCTTTCCTAAATGCAAACTATATGCATCAACATTTATACTCAAAAGAACATGTAAAACTACATTAACCAACAAAACAAAACAAACAAAGTGAAATAAAACAAAAAGGATATAGAAAAGGATACACTTGGGTTGCCTCCCAAGAAGCGCTTGGTTTTAACGTCGCTTGACTCAATGCATTGCCTCACATTTCAACCTATTCCTTGCTTTTGTAAGGGCATGTAAACATGGTCTTCCGATCTTACAAGTTATGGAAATCTGGTTATATCCAATAACCATCTAGGAAGCAATAGAATAGGCATTCGCCAATCGATCGAGGAGTTGATCAAGATACGCGCAGGGGACTGGCTTACCCACCCGCCATCCAAAATAGGAAAAATTATCCCAAAGTCCAACAGCTTGACCACTTCTTTCTTCACAACCTCCATCATCATGATTCACCTTTCCTTTGTCTTTCCTCACAGTTTGGCCTCTTCCAACAACATTTTATACAAGCAAATTGATGGGTGATGCCCTTAATATCCGCAATGGCCCACCCAATGGCCTGTTTGAAAATGCTCCACTCCAAAAGCTTTCTTTCTTGTTTAGGTTCCAAAGAAGATGATATCTCCACGGGCAACATCTCATGTTCCCCCAAAAATGCGTATTCCAACTGAGGGAGTAAGGACTTCAACTCAAGCTTGGGCGGCTCATTGACGGACAGTTTTAGCTTATCTTCACCACTGGCCACTGGCAACACTTGGTCGACTTCAACCACTTCAAGTTCTTCGCTTGTTATTTCATAAATGGACTCATCTACAAAACAATTCTCAACCATCTCACGGTCTGTCCATCTATTCTTTATCTTCTTCATCAAACTCAAGGGGAACATTGGAGGAATAATTACCCCATTGCTTGAGATTCAAGACACCACTCCTCCTTCAAAGTTTCACCAACACATTCATCAACCACATCTACAGAAAAGATAGATTCCCCCTTGGATATTTGATGAGAATCAAATATTAATAAACTTAGATAAATGTTTTTCATGCTTTAGCATAGATTTCATTGAGATATGCCATGTTTATTAGATAAATCACATTATATTTGTGATTCTCATATTTTATGTGTTTTGTAGGAAAAGGGATAAAACCACTTATCTTCTAAAGTTCATAACTTTTGATGCAAATGTCCAAATGAGATGAATGAAGATGCTATGGAAAGATGAGAAAGAGATAGAAAACTTTTATGAACAAAGGTTTCTCAAATTCCCGAAAGCAAATGGACCAAAACGGGGCAAAAGCAGAACAAGGCAGAGCAGAAGAAGAGGAAAGCAGGAGAAAAATCAGCCATTTTCCGGAGGCCATAACTCTTGATTCAGACTTCCAAATGAGATGATTCAAGATGATATGGAAAGATGAAAAGATAGGAAAAACTTTTATGCAGAGTTTTGTCAAATTCTGGACGAAAAGGACCAAAATGGGACGAAATCAGTCTGACGCTGAATCAGAAATTTGCAAATTTAGGTCCCTAATGTTTTGAAGCTTTACATTTTCTCCCCAACGCCCCTAGCTGTATTAATATCCCATTTTCTGAAGAAAAACACAAGTAGGAAGTAGATGAGGAACATAGAATAGGTTAGAGTAGAATAGATTGTAGGGTTAAAGTTAGTTTTACATTTTTGCACATTTTCCTCAACTCACACCCGTGAGTTTCATTGGAGGCTAGGGTTTGGTTCTTTTTGTGGCTTGAAAACTGAAATCCTTGGAGTTGTTTTGGCTTGTAAGGTGTTTGGATTTGGTTGGAATCATCACTCTTTTGATTAAGGGAGTATTTTCTTTCAATTCCTTGTGCATTTAATGGCTATATTTCCTTGTGATTGTTGGTTGTTTGAAGCCATGAGAGGCTAAACTATCTTGGGTGATTCTTGGTGTTTGATGTATGGGTTAGGTTTATTTTGATTTCTTGTTGGTTGTAGAGTAATGGGCTTGCATTAATTGAAGTTTTCCTACTTGTATTTAATGATTAGCATGCATTGAATGGTAACATTTAGTGTGTGTACTTAGTGTTTGTGTGTGTTTTAGAATATACATGAATTTAGACCAAAAGTAGGAAGAACTACCTAGCATTCTCTAGATTTAGGTGTTTGAGGCAAGAAACAACTACCATATGAATTTAATTGTGCACTAAAATTGTGTGGAAGCCATAGGTTTTAGTGTGCAAAGGTAGAGTGAGACCAGAAAGGAGATCTTCTAGTCTTAAAATCCATTGAGACCGAGTGGAGATGTGGAGTGAAAAATAGGTGGTTTTCTTAGATTAAACACTTGAACTAGGGAGTGTAAAGTAGTTGGCTAAAACATCTAGGGCAAGAATTGTGCATTAGAGTTGTGTGGAAGCCATAGGCTCTAATGTGCTCTAGGTGGGGATGAGCGAAAGGAGATTCCTCATTCTATAATTTGATGAGACCGAAAGGAGATTCGGAGTGAATGGATGTAGTCACTTAGTTAAGATGCCCTACACTCGGTTGCCTTTAGGAGTCAAAATAGCCGACCTTTGCATTGAACCCAAGGATCACCCTCCTTCATCATTTGTGTGTTTTCTCTTTGTTTCAATGGTGTTGTTTTAGTTATTTAAATATCACTTTCTAAATCATTGCTTTAAGACACATAGATTGCAAATAATTAGTTGCACTTAAATTTTGGTTTTGTCCTTCCCTGTGGAAAATGATCCCTATGCTTTACTACAATTGATTAAGTGAGGTTTAGGTGTATATTTGTGTGAGTTTGAGCTTTATTTTGACGCACTTTTGCACACACCATCCCGCTCACCAATATTTCATGGCGTAATTACATCGAACACGACCTCTTCTTTGTTGACACGGAAAGTGATAGTTTTGTCCTTCACCACGATGATTGCATCTCCAGCTAGGAAGGGTCGTCAAAGATTAGGCACCTCCTCATCCTCCTCTATATCTAACACTATGAAGTCCACCTGGAAAAATGAACTTGTCCACCCTCACCAACACATTTTCAAGAATACCACTAGGCTTCACCATAGATTTATCCGCTAGTTGAAGAGTGATTTGGGTCTCCTTCATTTCATCCCCATGCCAATATTCTCAGGCTATAGAGAGCGACATTAGACTCACTCCAGCCTAAGTCACACAAAACTTTTGAGAAATACGTTGCCCCTATGTCACATGGGATGGTGCACTTCAGGATCCTTCATCTTCCTAGGAATAAGCAAATCTTTGCGTATGATGCAATCGCACTTTTCACTCAAAGCGATCACCCCTTCATCTTCTAGCTTCTCCTTGTTTGAAATCAACTCCTTAAGAAACTTGGAGTATTTGGGAATGTTGGTGAGCAAGTCTACCAAGGATATGCTCACATGGATTTTCTTCATCACCTCAATGAACCTCTCAAAGTGCTTGTTTCCTTCCACTTTCTTCCTTGGTCTAGCGGAAATGGAGGTGGTGGTGGTGGTATGTCTTCAAAATTGTAAGGGCTAGGCGGCCCTTTTCTTCCTTTGTCCCGACCTCCGTTGCTTTTCTCTCCCTTAGGTGCAACTTCACCTTCTTGATTTTCTTCTAAAACTGCCCTTTCCATCTCAGCTTCTTCATGGGCCATTCCATCCTCTTTAACCTCACTACCTCCGCACCAATTTTTTCACTTCTAAGGTTCTTGCCTTGCCTTTGCTCCTTACCCTTGAGGTTGACTTCGGTATCACTTGGAAGCGCGCCCATGGGTCTCTGGTGAATGTCATTAGCCAGCTGCCCCAGCTTCATCTCAATATTCTTCATTGTTGTCTCATGCTAGTTCAACCTCATTTTATGGTTCTCTAAAGTCTTCTCCGTCCTCGCGTGGAACTTCTCACATCAAAGTGGATTTTTTCAAGCTTCTTCATCATGATTTCCTCAAAAGTCGATTTTTACGTCAGTGGGATTATTCATTTGATTCCCAAAACTGGAGGTTGCCTTGATGCGTTAGAAGGCGATGGCCCGAATTCTCCCAACTTTGATTGCTTTGATTGCTCCAATTCGACCACCTCCTTGGTTGTTCCAACCTTGATTTCCCCTGTGATAGCTGCCCTTGTTGCCCCAATTTTGGTTAAAATTTCCTTGCTGCCCAAAACTCTTCATGAAGTTGTGGGTATGGTCTTGACCAAGTCACATTGATCCATATAGTGGTCTCCTTGGCAAAGTCCACACAATAAGACCGGCTTCACGTTCATCCTCGCCTCCCCTGAATTAATCTCGTTGGTTAGTGCAGCCAATTGAGCACCAATGTTTGTGCCAGCATCCATCTCTAGGAATCCCCCTTGTCTCTTTGGTGGCAACTCTCTAGTGTTCGGCCATGAGCAACCGTTGTCAGCTATCCTTTGGAACAAATCTCGTACGCCTTGGGTGACTTATCCTTCAACGAACCCCTGCTAGCATTCACATTGCTTCTTGATTCCACAGTAAGCCCATTATAAAATAGGCAAATCGTATCCCTCCTCCATCATATGGTTTGGGCACCTTATTAGCATTTCTTGGAACCTTTCCCATGCTTCACCAGCTTTCTCCTTCAAAGCTAGCGGTAGATGGCCATCCTCAACCGGTCCATCTTGAAGGGGAAATATTTCGTGATAAACTTCTTGCACACTCCTCAAAAGTCGCAATTTGGTCACCACCAACTGCATCATACCATGACATGGCGTGACTGCGTAGAGAGAATGGGAAAAGGATCCGCCGGATGGCATCTTGTGGCACATTATTCAGCTTAAAGGTGTTGCATAGGGTGAGAAAAGCCTTGATGTGTGCATTAGGGTCCTCATTCTCCAATCCTTGAAATATTGCTCCTTGCTGAATCAAACTAATGAGTTGAGGCAGAATTTGGTAGCTCTCAGCTTCAACCGGGCAAGCACCTACACGGTTGTTGTACCTCGGCTCAAAGAATTCCCTAAACAACCGTCCTCCTTGTTGTTGTCCTTGTTCAGCCATTGTGTTCGGTTCCACTCTTCTTTTTTCTCTTCTCACGGTATTCTCGAGTTCCAAATCAATGGTGAATTCCACACGTCCTTGACATCGAGTGCGGGGCATGCACCACAAAATAAGGGATCATGTACCTACACAAAAAAAAGAAGCAAAAAATCAAAACCTACATAAACTCAAACAGATCTCTTCTAAAATACATACAAAAACACAAAGCTAACAAACAACTAGAACACGTTAAAAACTGAGTTCCGTTGCCCTTCCCCGGCAACGGCACCAAAATTTGGTGAGCAATTTGATGTGTACAAAAGTGTGTCAAAATATAGCTTAAACTCACACAAATTTACACCTAAACCTCACTTAATCAATTGTAGCAAAGCTTAGGGATCATTTTCCACAGGGAAGGGGACAAAACAAGAATTTAAGTGCAATTAATTGGTTGCTATCTATGTGTCCTAAAACAATGACATGAAAGGCGATATTTAACTAATGAGCATGAAGAGAAGTATGCAAATAGACGGAATACGAGATTCTAAATGCTAAGCTAAACAACACCATTGAAACAAGGATAGAAATACGCAATTGAGGAAAGGGTGATCCTTGGGTTCAATGCAAGGGTCACTACTTTGACTCTAAGGGCAACCGAGTGTAGGGCATCTTAACTAAGTTGCTACATCCGTTCACTCCAAATCTCCTTTCGGTCTCATCAGAATTATAGAATGAGGAATCTCCTTTTCAGTCTCATCCCCACCTAGAGCACATTAGCGCCTATGGCTTCCACACAACTCTAATGCACAATTCTAGCCCTAGATGTTTTAGCCACCCACTTCACACTCCCTAGTTCAAGTGTTTAATCTAAGAAAGCCACCTATTTTTCACTCCATATCTCCTTTCGGTCTCAATAGAATTAAAGAACAGAAGATCTCCTTTCGGTCTCACTTCTACCTTGTGCACACTAAAACCTATGTCTTCCACACAATTTTAGTGCACAATTAAGCTCATATGGTAGTTGTTTCTTGTCTTAAACACCTAAATCTAGAGAATGCTAGGTAGTTCTCCTAATTTTGGTCTAAGTTCATGTATATTCTAAAACACACGAACACCAAGAACACACACTAAATGTGGCCACAATTGAATGCATGTCAATTCATTAAATACAAGTAGGAAGACTTCAATTAATGCAAGCCCATCACTCTACAACCCACAAGGAATCAAAATAAACCTAACCTATACATCAAACACCAAGAATCACCCAAGATAAATTAGCCTCTCATGGCTTCAAACAACAATCACAAGGAGATTTCACCATTGAAAGCATAAGAAATTCGTAAGAAATACTTCCTTTAATCAAAAGATTGGTAAATCCAACAAATTCCAACACTTAGCAAGCCAAAACAACTCCAAGGATTCGGTTTCTCGAGCCACAAGGGGCTAAAAATAAACCCTAAGTGAATTTCAGTATTTCACTTTGGGGAGGAAATGTAAAAATGTAAAAACTAATCCTACTACCTAATTTCTAATTCTCCCTCTTCTTTTATTTTTCTGCCTAAAATGGGGTATATATAGAAGTAGGGACGTTGGGGAGCAAATGTAGAACTTCAAAACATCCGGGATGCGATTTGCAAATTTGAAATTCTAGCGTGGCCATGGTGATCACTTATGCTGCAGTAGCGATCTACTATTTGCTTGGGACCATGCGTGCGGTTAAATTTCACCTTTCTTTTGGTTTTGCACCTTGTTCTACTTTTGTCCAGTTTTGGTTGCTTTTCTTCCAGAATTTGAGAAAACTTCCTTCATGAAAGTTTTTTCTCTTTCTCAGCTTTCTATAGCATCTTCAATCATCTCATTTGGACATTTGCATCAAAAGTTATGAACTCAGGAAGATGATTGATTTTTCTCCCTTTTTCCTACAAAACAAACAAAGATGAGAATCACAAGTATAATGTGATTTCTCTCATAAACATGGCATATCTCAATGAAATCTATGCAAAAGCGTGAAAAACACATATTTAAGTTTATGAATATTTGATTCTCATCAACGATTGAAAAAGATACCATTTTCCAAATGTTCAATTTGCAATCCAAGACAAAATTTTGTCTTTCTAGGATCTTTCATTTCAAATTCTTTCTTTAAATAATCGACTTTTGGAGCTCTTGAGTCCTAATAAGATTTAAATCATCAACATAAATAGCAATAATGACAATTCTGAATTAGATCTCTTTATAAAAACGCATAGATATACCAGATTATTTTATAGCCTTCTTTTAGCAAACATTCACCGAGGCGATTATACCACATACGTCCCAAATTGTTTCAAACCATAAAGAGATCTACATAGTTTAATCGAGTAAAGATCTCGAGAACTATGTTCATGCCCTTTAGGCAATTTAAATCCTTCGTGATTTTCATATAGATGTCGTTATCAAGTGAGCCATATAAATGGCGATATGACATCCATGAGATGCATTTCAACTTTTTCACATGATGCAGATTAAGCAAATATCGAAAAGTATTTGCATTCACCAGGAGAATACGTCTCATCATAATCAATACCAAATTTTGTGAAAATCCTTGTGCAACAAGACGTACCTTATATCGCACAATTTCATTTTTTCATTCCTCTTGCACATAAAAACCCATTTATATCCAACAAAGTTGCACATTTTACGGTGTGCGTACCATCGTCCAAAACTTTACGTTTGCTTGTTGAATTCAATTCGACTGAATTGTATCTTTCCATTTTGGCCAATCATTTCTGCGTCTACATTTGATGAAATCCTAAGAGAGACAACTACAAATCCACATGAAGGTAGGCATCCACACTTAGATTATTTACAAGGGATTGGTGATCCTATTACAAGGTCAAGGACCAAGAGAATGCAAGCTACCTTTATCTCTTTCATAAATGAATACATGGAATCCGAAGCTAAGGTAGCAAGGAAGACTTCCGAACTTAGCTCATCATTTGTCATTCTAGTCATCCATGAAGAATCAAGATGAAGGATCGAGTGTGGTTGATTTTTACTTGTGTAATCAAGATCCTTAGACTACTTCTCATCACAATCCAAGTTCGACTTTGGAAGGTTCTAATTTGGCAAGAAGCAAAACAAGTTTAGGCGCCATTCACTTCTCCAATCCAACCCACACTTGGATTCGATTTTAGGCAATATTATTTCTTCTTCATGAACGAAATTAGAAGCTTTCAAGACCATATCCATGATGTTTAGAGAAGTTTCCAAATTCAAAGTTAGAAGATTTAAAGAAGCTTCCCAATTCAATTCAAGATTGGAAAGCACAAGGCTTTGAAGGCAACACAAGTTTGGCTAGCACGCAAATCCAAATCACCTTGGATCAGTTTTAGGCAACTATTTTGTTCTATTTCCTTTTCTTAGATTATAATACTTTTAGTAAGTATTTCTTTAGTTAGTTTCTAAAAAGCTAATCCAACTAGGGAATGGCTTTCTTAATTCTTACACATTGTAACCTATAAATAGAGGCCATTTAGCCTCAAGAAAATTAAGACTTGATTCAATACAAACTTGAGAGCTTTTAGATTTTATTTAAGTTCTAGTTTAGAACTTGCTTTGAGTCTTTGAGGATAGCCTCTTAGGATCATGTTTAAGCTATCTTGTTGAGTTTCTTTTCCTCAACAATTTGAGCGTGCTTCTTGGTTCCAAGGATAGTTCAATTCTCAACTTTGAGTTTGGATAATTCCTTCGGTATCAAGTGGACAAAAGCAAGGTCTTTCTTCAATCTTGGAGTTGGTGTCTTGCTAAAGGAAGACTTAGTTCAGCTTAGAGGACGATACTAGGACCAACACTCGATATAGGTTCGAATTTGATTCTCTTGGTTTAAGATTTGCATCAACATTCTTCTACAAACCTAGGCTCATGATCCTCATTGTCATTCGTAATAGCAATCGTGTGGCGTAGACAAATTTATCGTCGAAATTAATTGTCGATCGGTCCAATCTTTCCCAGTCATGGCATAATTAATTGAGATCTCATGATTATCGGCATTTTGGTACCTAAATTTCTTAAAATTTTTCACTAACCATGTTGGGAAACTCTTTAGGAGCTGTAATTTCCTCGTTTTACCATCGAATCATTTGCTCCTTTTCTTTTGTGAGAAATTTTATCTTTGGAACCGATTGGTCTACCGCTTCAAGCATGCCTTAGACTTCGTTTGCGGTGGTCACTTGTCCTTCAGGACATCAATTACGATCGGAACATTTACAATGGTGGGACATAAGATTTAGTAACTCTCTTTAGGTCGATAAAGCATCGCAATTGATTTGCTAAATTTTTCAAATGAATTATCTTTTGAACTTCCAATTCACATTGCTTTGCACGATGATCAAAATGAGACAATGATAATTCATTCCAACTAATTTTCTTGTCTGGCTTTATTTTGCCTCCCTAATGTTGGGAAAATTGACTTATCAAAATGACGATCGACAAATCGAGATGTAAATAAATCTCGATCATTGGTGAAGATATTTAATTATTAATGAGATTCATACCCAACATATATACCCAACCTCCTTTGAGGTCCCATCTTAGTGCGTTGTGGTGGAGCAATAGGAATATATCTTGCACTTCTAAAAATTCTTAGATGGGAAATATTTGGTTCTGACCATGAACCAATTGTAATGGGGAGATTTCATTATAATTTGTTGGCCTTATGCAAATCATGCTGCTACATGCAAAATAGCACGTCCCCAAGCGAAGTTGGAAGATTAGTTCTCATAAGCAATGGCCGAGCAATTAATTGCAGCGCTTTATAAACGATTACGCTGGACCGTTTTGTGTATGAACATAAGCTACAGGATGTTCAACACTTATCTCAATAGACATGCAATAATCATTAAAAGCTTGCGAAGTAAATTCACTAGCATTGTCAAGGCGTATTGTCTTAATGGGATAATTAGGAAAATGAGCATGCTCTGAATTAATTCTTCAACAATCTCGCAATCGCCAGTTGCGAGTTGATAATAAGCATACATGTGACCATCTCATTGATGCATCAATTAAAATCATAAAATATCGAAATGGTCCACAAGGTGGTTGAATAGGCCCACATTTATCTCCATGTATGCGTTCTAAAATATGGGAGATTTGGTTTTAATTTTCATCGGTGATAGCCTTATAATTAACTTGACTTGAGAACAAGCGACACATAAGAATTCATAGGATTGAAGAATCTTACGGCCCTTCAAAGGATGACCACACAAATTCCCTATTATTTTTCGCATCATTATAGAACCGAGATGGCCCTTGACGGTCATGCCAAACAATAAAATCATCATAATTAGTAAACTTAGGTTTCTTGTTGCATATGTTTCAACCGTAGCAATATATGTGTAGTACAACCTGGAGGAATAAGAAGGTAATTTTTCCAATACAAGTTTCTTAGAAGAAATATTTGCAATATACAAGTATTCATTATTACCTTATTTGTAGTCTCAATATGATATCCATTTTAGTGGATATCTTTAAAACTCAACAAATTCCTTTGAGACTTTGATAAATATAATGCATCATCAATGCAAAATTTTGTTCTTCCAGCAAAATTATAATTGCTCTTCCTGAGCCTTCAATCATTTTTGGACTACCACATATAGCAGCAACATGGGCTTCTCTCACAATTAGACAAGAAAAAAATTTCTTATCCTTAAAAACGGAGTGTGTTGTTGCACTGTCTGCAAGACATAATTCTTTGTTATTTAGCTTTGAAACGTCCATTTTCTTCACCAAAAATAAAAAATTCCAAATAAGTATACAATTTTGTATAACACAAAAGAAAAACATTGAAGTAAATATTCAATAATGAAGATTTAAAACATCAAATTAAAAGTTTATTGCATCAAATTATTTAAATAAAAATTACTCTTGGACATTTCCATCACTAGTGGCTAGTATCACTTTTAGGGTGACTAGTATCACCATCAGGGCAATTGACAAAGAAATCAGCAATATCTAAAGAAGTAAAATCAGTAAAGCCGTTGTCATTAAGACCAAGGTCATAATTAACATCATCACTAATAAAATTCGTCTCTATCTTCTTTCTTTATTTTTCAATTATTCTTGATAGAGATCAGCAAGATGTTTTGGCGTACGACAAGTACGAGACCAATGGCTTTTCATGCCACAGCGATAGCACTTGTTATCCACTTTCTTTTTGTTTTGGTCTCTATCTTTTTCATCATTACTCTCCCACTTCTGGTGATGAGTAGCATTTTTGGTATGATCACCATAGTTATTACGATCACGACCACATCCACGGCCACGCTCACGATTAGATTGCTGGACTGTCACATTTGCTTTAGGAAATGGAGCAGCACCAGTTGGGTGGGTTTCATGATTTTTCAACAAAAGCTCATTATTTTGTTCAGCAACAAGAAGACAAGAAATCAGTTCAGAATACTTTCTAAAACCCTTTTCACGATATTGCTGCTGCAGGAGCACAATAGATGCATGAAAGGTGGAGAAGGTTTTCTCTAGCATATCATCATCAGTAACTTTTTCTCCACATAATTTCAATTGTGAACTGATTCTAAAAATTGTTGAATTATACTCACTATGATTTTGAAATCTTGCAAGCACAAGTGCATCCAATCATAGCGAGCTTTTGGAAGAATGACTATTTTTGGTGTTCATACATTTCTTTCAAACCAATCCACAAGATGAAGGGATCCTTAACTGTCAGATATTCATTTTTCAACCTTTCATTAAGGTGGTGACGGAGAAAAATCATCGCCATTGGCATTTTCTTGATTTGTGGCTTTACTCCCTTCTTTGATAGTCTCTCCAAGACCATTTGCATCTAGATGAATTTCAGCATCTAGCACCCATGATAAGTAATTCTTTCCAGTAATATCAAGTGCAACAAACTCAAGCTTTGCAAGGTTAGTCATAGTGATAAATATAACTAATAAAAAAAAATCTCACCTAACTTGCCCGTAGGAATGGAAATTGGCTAGAGATTCGTACTGATAACGTGTTATAAAAATACTACTAAGCAGTATTACTACTACAATTCTAAACTGTAATAAACTAGTTAATAGAATAATAATATTAAAGTAAGACAATGAAGAAACATGAAGAACACAAGTGTAATCAATTTTTCTATTCTCTTCTTCCACTTTATACTTCCACTAAACCTCTATTTATATAGGTTTAGGGTTCATCATGATTCATCATAATATGTAGGTTACAAGAAACCTAAATGTTTCATCTTCCCACATCATGGTCCTAAAGGTCACATGTTACATCTTCCTACATCATAGTCCCAAAAGTCACAAGTTACAATATAGGGTATTTCAAGGGTTGGGTGTTACATGTCTTCAAGATTTCCCCTTGGATAGTAGAGTTACTTTTATGGGCAAGTAAAGCGTTATATAGATGGACATCCACAATTTGCATGATTCATAACAATTTATATTAATTATAATAATTAGTATTAATTAATTAATTAGTATTAATTATAATAAATAATATTAATTAATTAGTTAGCATTAGTTAATTAGTTAGTAATAATTAGTAATTAATTAATATTATCAATTAATTATTTATAAATTAATTAATATTGATTATACATTAACTATAATAATTACTATTAATGAAAACGCCAATGGTGATTTCAAAGGAAAATTATCATGCGTGTGGCGAAAAGGTGCGACAAAGGTGCAATTTTCTTGTTCATGAATAGTAAATTTTAACGTTCATGAACCGTACTTTACTGTTCATGAACAATACAAGGTTTTTTTTTTAGTGGTCGGCATTAATCGTTTTTGGGTTCCTCGTATGAAAGCTCGAAATGTGTAGTTTCGTGGACGGCCGCTGTCGATCGGACGTCAACAATTGATTAGTTTGTGATGGTATTGGCACACTTCCTTACGGTGGTAGTGGCCCTTGGTGGGAGAGGCGTGTGAGTCGTCTTGGCGAGGTTTCCTCACGATGGGTTATGGAGTCTTAGTTTGGGAGCAGAGTCAAGCGATACAACGATCGCAAGGGCGCAAGTGGATAGGAGGATCGACCAACGCAGAACTAAACTACAGTTTACGTGGTCCGCTTTTCCGATCTTGTTGAGAGGAGCTATGTACGCAGGGCCAATAGGCTAGGTGTTCTTTTGATATCTTAGCTAGGTAGTGGTTAAGAGGTACCGTCCCACTTTGTTTTGGGTGGAGTTATGCACATGTTCAATTTGGGGAAAATAACCTTAACCAACCCCTACTAGATTTAGGTTAGTTGTGTTAGGGCATGTCCAATAAAGCTATGTCTTTTCGGATCGCTCCTTGTCTTTGTATTAATGCGGAATTTCCACGTTAATATAATCAGTTTCTTTTGGACAAAAACTATTAATAAATGAGATTAATTAATTATTTAATTTATAATATTAAGTAAATGAATGATTAATTAAATTAATCTTAATTAATTTATTTATTATTTCATTTAATAATAATAAGTTAATATAAATTAATTTTTATTAATTATAATAATTAATTAGTATTAGTATTAGTTAATTATTTAGTAATAATATTAATTAAAAAAATCCATTCCATTCCCTACCTTCCATACCCCCGAATATAGGGGGGTATGAGGCAATATGGGGTAATTTAATTTCATTTCTCCATTCCATTCCCCGGCCAAGCAGGGGAATGGAATGATTTCCATTCCTCTTAGTTAGCGCCCCTAAATTTTTCCATGCTTGGGTCACAAAAAGAAAGGAAAGAAATTTTATAACTCATTTGAGGAAGTCTAATGGTGAATGGACAAAGAATGCAATAGAGTTACAGAAGATGATAATAGATCATATATTGGGGATACTCAGGGATGATTCCAACTTCCCAAAAGATGATAACCAGAATGGAGCAATACAGGAAGATGTAATGCAGTACATCCAGGAAGTACTAAATCTGGATCAGAAGGAATGGCTGAACAAAGACTTCACTGCTGAAGAAATCCAAGAAGCTGTCTTTCAAATGGGAAAGTGAAAAGCACCAGGTCCGGATAGATTACCAATAGGTTTCTATCAGGAATTTTGGGACATAGTGAGAGGTAAATTATTCAAACAGTGTAGGAATTTTTTAAAACAAAGATGATGAATCCTGCTTGGAATGAGACAATCATTATCCTAATTCCAAAATGCCCAAACCCATCACAACCACAAGATTTTAGACCAATTAGCCTTTGTAATGTTATTTACAAGGTAATTGCTAAAGTCTTAGCCAATAAATTGAAGAGGGTGATAAATGGGTCAATATCCCAAAATCAAACTACTTTGTGCCTTGTAGATCTCTAAATGAAAATGTGCTTATAGCACATGAAGTCTTAGAACAAATTAGGAAAAAAGAATGGTGTAAATTGTCTAGCAGCCTTAAAACTAGATATGAACAAGGCATATGATAGGCTATCCTAGTCTTTCTTGGAGAATATATTAGTAAAGTTTGACTTTCCCTCTGATTGGATTTCATACATTATGCGATTGTGTCTTGTTTCATGTAAAGTGAAGATCAATGGATGTATATCTGGGTCTTTTACACCCAAGAATGGTCTAAGACAAGGTTGCCACTTATCGACATTTCTATTTAGTTTGTGCCAACATGCATTATCCTCACTACTCTCAAATGCAGCAAAAGCAAACATGTCCAGAATTCAAGTGGGGAGAAATGTCTCTAGGGTGTCACACTTGATATTTATAGATGATTGTCTCATTTTCTTTGAAATTTCAATGCATGTAGTTAGCAAGATTGGAAAACTACTAAATCAATTTGCAGCCAAGCGGGACAAAGAATCAATTTTAGGAAGTTATCGATTGCAGTGAGTCCAAATATAAGCCAAGAGTGGAGAAAGTATCGCATGATTATGTTCAAAATTTCCAATGTGGATTATAAAGCTAAATATCTAGGCCATAATTTAAATTTTTCTCAATCAAGAGCTGTGATTTTTGGAGAACTAGTAAGGAAGAACAAAGGGAAGGTGGCGAATCAAATGTGAATATCTATTAGTCATAGAAAGAATAACTTTAGCTAAGCATGTCTTGGCCTCTCTACCGATGTGCGTTCTTGGATCATTTAGAATTCCAACACTCACTACAAGGGCAATTGATAGATTCCTAGCAAAACTCATTTGGAAAGGTAATGCGAAGAAAGAGGAATACATTGAAATCTTGGCAATCAATATGCTTGTCAAAATATAAGGGTAGATTGGGAATGAGATCTACTCAATTGATGAACTAGGCATTGTTGGTAATGTTGGCTTGGAAAATCAATTCGGAGGAGGATTCATTTTCTCCAAATTCTTCAAAGGCAAATCATGAAGAAGGAAAACTTCCTATCATTAGGAAAGGGACAAAAGCGGTCGTGGGGATGGAGAAGCATAGTATGGGGTAAAGAGTTGCTCATTAAAGGATTGAAATAGAGAATAGGCAATGGATAGAAAGTATCTATAACGAATAATTGGATCCAGATACACAGAATCCCTATCAACAAGTATGCTATTACGACAAGGAGGTCTCAACCTAAATGTAGCGGACTTGATTGATAATAATAGAAACTAGAGAACCCCATTGATTAGAGTGCTATTTCCATAAGAGTGTGTGCCAAAAGTTCAAGTAGTCCATCTAACAAGGTTTGGCTTGGATGAAGAAGATAAAGTATTGAGGACTAGACAAGAAATGGTAGTATATAGTTAAGATAGGATACCACATGGCATGCAATGTGAGTATACAAACAAGGCCATCCACCTTCAATGGTGTCATTCAAGAGGCAGGATTGGATGAAAAGGAGTTCTGGAAGAAAATTTGGAATATAGAATTGCCAATGAAGATCATTTTCTTTATATGGAAGGCATGCCACAATATATGTCCAAGCTGAATCAGTTGAAGAAAAGAGGGTTCTAATTCCTCAACCGTGCTTAGGGTGTGGAAAGGAAGAAGAAACAATCTCCCATGTTCTACTAAATCGTGAAAAACAAAACGCACTTGGAGATACTCACCATTGGGTTTTAATTTTGATATTGGGATACCTATGTCGTTCAAGCAAAGGTTCAAAACCTAGTTGCAACAAGCCCGATTATACAAATGATGTGATATTATCTATCTGTATAATTTGGTGTCTCTGGAAGGCAAGGAGAAAGCAATGAGGAAAATAAATTAATCAAGCCGTAAATTTTGGGGAAATTTGCATATATAGCAGGGTTGACCGTTGACTTTGCAAATATAGCACCCTCCTTTTTTTCATTGCAAACATAGCACTTCAGGGCTGAACAAAGACCAACGTACCCCTCTCTTTCTTCAGTTCTTCATAGCATCTCTTCTTCGGTTTTTTCTCTCTAAACTCTCTAAATTCGCAGACCCTCTCTTCTTCCGTTTTTTTGTCTAAGTTCGCAGCTCTCTAAGTTCGCAGACCCCATTGCCCTCTCTTCTTCCAATAGAATCTAGGAAACAAATTTTCTTCTCACCACATTGTTCACAAACTCCATTGGCCCATCATCTGTAAGCAAGAAGATCTCTACTGTGGAGTCAAAGGATCAGCTGTTAGAGGTTAGTCGAAATTTACTTTTGCGAACTGGGTTTGTGAAATTGAAAAGAAAGTCGAGCCCTATAGTCGAGCACTAGGTCGAGCAACGTAAAGGTCGAGTATTATATTGAGTTGTAGGTCGAGTAATATGTTGAAAGGTCAAGTAATTGGACTGTCATTCTTCATGATCGAGTCCTTGGTCGAGTCTTGTATTAGGTCGAATAACTGGTCGTGCATAAGGTCGAGTCTGTAAATGGTCGAATAAATGGTCGTGCATAAGGTCGAGTCTCTTAATTGGTCGAATATAAAGGTCGTGCATAAGGTCGAGGGAGTGCTTGGTTTGGTCGAGTAGTTGTACCAGTTGTGGTGGAGCAATATTCACATTCCTTCCACTGTACTATTAACTTGGTTATGCCTAATTTGGGTTATGGTTTCGTTGGATTGTAGGAATGTCGCATCCCATTATGGTCACAACCCATGTGTTTTATGGGGGAGAATGGGTCGTTGATCCCAATACAAATGAACGAAATTTTATTAATCACAAGCGGCTTGAACCTCTTATGTTAAAAGAGGACGCAAGCTTCGATGACCTGGTGAATCTCATAGTATCTGTCATGGAATTAGATATGGAGCTCAAAGATAGGCGGTCATCGAATATCTACCAAAGTACTTGTCTAAAGTCTCCACTATCCCCATCAAGGATTACCATGTGAAGTGTTTTTGAATGAAATTATTAGATGGCCGAACATGCTAGGATCCCAATATGTGTTAGCGTCCAGGCCATCCACTGAATCATCACATGCTGAAGTTAATGCTAGCAATTCACCGATAAAGCGACTGGGCTCAGACAGTCCGATATGGACTAACGATGTTCTTCCTCCAAACCGTTTTGTGGAAAACAATTGTATGGATAAAATTGACCCTGAAGGAGCTAGCAATGCGGGTGGCGTACCGGTTGACAATCCCATAGTTGTTGAAGAAGATAATGTATCAACCAAGGAACAAGAAATACGTGAGAAACCCGGCCATACCATGCCATACAATAACAAGGGCATCCCATGAGACAGTGGGACTTCTTACGATAGATTAGCGTACCGTAGATGTTGCGGTAAATGACATATTTGAAACGAGGGAGCAATTAGCCTTGCGAATGAGTATGTTGGCTGTGAAACATTTTTTCGAGTGGAAGGTTATTAGGGCAAATAGCAAATATTGGTACATCCGATGCAAGCATGCCAATTGCAACTGGCAACTGAATGCATCTTCCATTGGGAATTCGAGATCTTGGAAGGTCAATAAATTAGAAAACACCCATACTTGTCAATCATCGTTGCTACATTGTGATAATAGGCGAACAAAGCGACAAAGTTATTGGTTCATGGATCAAGTGTAAGTACCGAGCGGTTCTTGGCCGTATAAACCTGGGGAAATCATGGCAGATATTCGCCAAGAGTTGGGTGTGAACATAACGCATTACAACAAGGCTTGGCGATCAAGAGAATCCATTCTGGAAGAAATGCGAGGTGGATTTGAAGATTCTTATAGAATACTTCCGACTTATATGCACATCTTTGCGGGCATGTAATCCGGCACGTTCGCGATCTTGAAATGGAAGAAGATGGGCCTTCAAATACCTTTTTCGCATTTGGCCCATCTCTACGTGGATTTCAAACTTCTATGCGGCCGTTCTTCTTTGTTGATGCATGCTTCTTGAAGGGAAAATACCTGGTCATTACTTGTTGCAACTTGCATGGATGGTAACAACCAAGTGTACCCATCTAGGAGTGGTCGATTCGAGAAAATGATGCGTCGTGGGAGTGGTTTTTGGAAAGGTTACTGATCTGCTATAGGTGATGAGATCGAGGATTTGGTGTTTGTTTGGATAGACATAAGAGCATTGCGAAGGGTATATCAACGGTTTTTCGAATGCCTTCCATGGAGTGTGTATCTATCATTTGAGCAACAACCTTAGAGCAACATTCAAAAGAAAGCGACATGCTCCCGGTCTACTTTAAAGGCGGCCAAGGCTTACACTCTTCTTGAATTCGATGAATCGTGGAGAACCCTTGAGCGCCAAAATTCACGTGTGTGTGAGTATTTAATTGAGGTCGGCATTGAGCGATGGGCAGGGCACATTCTCAAGGTAGGCGCTTATACCATAATGACCACCAACATCGCGGAATGTCTCAACGCCTTTGTTAAAGGATGCGCGCGAATTACCAATTCATTGTTTGGTTGAGTACATTCGTAACACGTTACAGAGATGGTTTTATGAAAGGCGTACGGCGGCCCGTGAATTTAACTCACACACAACCCCATACATCGAAGCTGAGCTTGATGGCAGAATGAGAGAAGCACAAGCGTATGTTGCTGAACCGGTCGATCTACACATATGGAATGTTCGAGACCTATCAAATCGGTCGGCTATAGTGAATTTGCAAAGTAGAACGTGCACGTGCCGGGTGTTTGATATGGACCAACTGCCTTGTGGCCATGCATTAGCTGCATCCCGACACAGACAAATCGACCACTACGCCTTATGCTCGCCTTTTTATCACACTGATGCATTGTTAGCCGCATATGCAGATCCCATTATCCCAGTTGGTGAGCCTGAGAATTGGTTTGTCCCTGAAGAAGTTCTATGCATTCAACTAGCTCCTCCGGAACCCAGGTCTAAAAGTGGGCGGCCCAAGAAACAGAGAATCCGTTCAACTGGAGAGGAGAAAGTAACAAAGAAATGTGGTCGTTGCGGAGGAAGTGGTCACAACCGTAAAACGTGCTCGAATCCATACGTTTGTAAGCCGAATAATTGATATGTGATGGAGTTTAAGGCAAAATTCATGTAAACAAATGGTCAAATGGAGTTTATGTAATGAATTATAGTTGAATTTCTATCAAATATTTGCTATTGTTATTGTCTTTTTATCTTCATCTCAGCCATGAATGCTTAAATTTTGAACTCACACTTTGGACTCGACTTTTGTGAAATATAGTTTCTGCCTGTGATGTGCTCAACTTTATACTCGACATGGGACTCGACCTTTATAGATTATAGTTTCTGTGTGTGATGTGCTCGACTTTAAACTCGACATGGGACTCGACTTTCGTCAATTATAGTTTCTGTCTGTGTTCTGCTCGACTTTGTACTCGACATGGGACTCGACTTTTCTAAATTATAGTTTCATTTCAAGTAATGTGCTCGACTTAGAACTCGACATGGGACTCGACTTTTTTAAATTATAGTTTCCGTCTGTGATGTGCTCGACTTTAAACTCGACATGGGACTCGACTTTTATAAATTATATTTTCAGTCTGTAATGTGCTCGACTTTGTACTCGATTTTGAACTCGACTTTTATAGATTATAGTTTCTGTCTGTGATGTGCTCGACTTTAAACTCGACATGGGACTCGACTTTGTGAATTATAGTTTCTGCCTGTGTTGTGCTCGACTTTATACTCGACATGGGACTCGACTTTCGTGAATTATAGTTTCTGTCTGTTATGTGCTCGACTTTGTACTCGACATGGGACTCGACTTTTCTAAATTATAGTTTCTCTCTGTAATGTGCTCGACTTAGAACTCGACATGGGACTCGACTTTTATAAATTATAGTTTCCGTCTGTGATGTGCTCGACTTTAAACTCGACATGGGACTCGACTTTTATAAATTATATTTTCAGTCTGTAATGTGCTCGACTTTGTACTCGATTTTGAACTCGACTTTTATAGGTTTTTTATTCTCTCTGTAATGTTCTCGTCTTTGGGCTCGATTTCAAAACTCGACTCTCAAATATGAATGAAATGCATAAATATATGCACAAATGTATAAATATATGTACAAATGTATAAATATTTGTACAAATAAATAAATATATGTACAAATAAATAAATATGTGTACAAATGTATAAAAAATATATGTACAAATACGAATATGTGTAGAAATCATTTTCTTTTTTTCTTCGTCGGCTTTGCTCTTCTTTGGTCCTCTTGCCTTGCATGTGCAAACAAAGCGGCGGCCAGCTCAGTCCGAGCATCCATTATATTGTCAATTTTGAACTCCCAGAAGCAACCCGTGAATTAGCCGTTACGCCATTTCAATACATACACGCCACAATCTCTCGGTGCTATCTGAAACAAAACCATGCGTTATTAGAAATAAAAGATGAAATTTAAAAGTGACATTTTAAATTTTTAAAGTGCTAACCCGGTGTTTGGCCTATCAATCCCCCTCGCACCTCGACCGCGATTACCTATCATATCCATCTCACATGCTTGAAGTATTTTTGGCATGATTTGGACAAGGTGGTCAAGTTTTTGGACGATCCCTTCGTCAAGCGGATTGTACACGTGGATCGTCCTCGAGCTGAATTCAACCCTAACGAGTATCCAATGATTGCCATCGACATGCGCTGGAAATAAGAAATGGTTGGCATACCGGCAATCAACTTCATATGGCACTGAACCGACAAATTGCTTCATTGCCAAGTCTTCATAGTTTGGATCCCGCTGGGTTGCGTACAGCGTCTTCATATCAGTCTGTCACGACAAATAAACACACCGAAATGTCATAAGTATAAGTTGAGATGAAATGTTATATTCTACACATGTATAAGTTGAGATGATCAGTAACTTACATCGAAGTCGTCTCAATATTGAGACATCTTTGCGGCCATTACGGGACCCTCTTAGGAGCATTGGCGTGTATAAGTTGAGATGCTGAAAAATAGTACAACACAAATATTAGTTTAAAACCGATATATGTGCAACGACGAATGAGTATGATTGACACTTACATCATTTGACAGCCATTCATTTTCACGCATCATAGTTTTTAGCAAGTCAGAATCAAGGTCGGCAACCGTCCATAGGTATGCGCTTTGGACGGCTTCACCACTTTTTCATGTCATCAATCTCGTCGGGCCCGGTTGGAAATCCTCAATCTTTGAAACGCTGGCCAACTATGGGGTTGGGGTGTGGGATATTCAATTCTTGCACCGACTCAAATTGATAACCCCGGAGAGTCCTCTATGGCAAAATTTTGTTCTTTCCCTGGTTACGCTTCATCAGGCGGGTGGAGGGCTCTCGATTTCAACAACGATCGGGATGGAAGGAGTCTTTTCAACAACCACCAACGCAGTTGAAGTCTTTTCATCCTTAAAAGCAGTCGGACTCCGACTCCGACGCACCTCGGATTGTAGTTGCTCAACAGTATGTGTCAGGTTTTGGACAGTGGCGGTCAGATCTTTATTGAGGGTTTCCAGCTCGGCGATACGGGTCTCCGACCTTTCCAGCCGTTCAAGAACCTGACTTATAAAAAGCTTGCGAGCCTCAATTCTGGCTGCCCGTTCCGATGAAGGATCTCGAGCCTTTTCAGATCCCACTGAGGCATCAAGGGGCTGGCCGGCTTCTTCTTCTTCATCCTCTTCCAACCCCACATCCTTCTCGGATTCGGCATTTTCTCCGTCCTCCCACGTCAAAAATTGTGCAGCTTCATCTGGAGTTGGAGTTATTGGGATCACTTTAACTGGCTGCAATACAAAATATGGTCATTTACTGAAACTACGCAATACCACAATCAACTATGGGAGGAAAAAACAAAACACTAGGAAATCATACCTCTCCGCTAACCAACCGTTTCGACCATACTTGTTTTTTTTCTTGGACCGATCGGTGGGTCTTCACTGCTTGCCACCTGAACATCCGTGGCGTGCACCCAGTGGTTTCGACCCTTTCAACCAATGAGAAGCGTTCAAAATGTGGCATCACCTCATATGCGAACACCTATGATTGGAAAATAATTAGTTCGGTCGCATCACGAAAACAACAAAATTAAATATGCTTATGGGTCGTAAATCCTTACCTCTAGCGCCACTGGGAAGCCCCCAACAGTGTACGTCCTATTATCGACGTCCCTGGTTTGTTTTAGGGCATTGGTCATAGACTTGCGCGCACTATCGACTGTTGCCCTAAATGAAATTTCCCCCCATGGCATCTCATCAAATTTCCTCCAGTCGCATGCCAGATGAACGACCTTGTCCTCAATGTGGTTTCTCTTTGTTCCCGAGGATGGAGGTGTATAGCAATAACAAAGTGAGAGAGACAACAACCGTCGAGTAGTGGAGGAAATTTGATCGTATGCTTTGAAAACGTCGGCGTATGTCGTGTCTTCGTGTCGACCTTCCCCAGTCAAAAACTTACTAATCAAACTCGGCCCATCAGGTGCCTGGTATTTGGCGTACTCGCGATCAAAATCTCCCATCCTTAACCCGGTGATTAGTGCAAACTCCCTCCTTCCAAATTTCACCTTCTTACCCGCGAAATTAAAGTACATCGCATTGTCCGCCTTGTTTGCCTCATCTGACTTTAATTGGCGCAATAGCACGCTGTGGATTATCTGTTTACACCAAAATGTATGTTGGTGGTCCAAAGCAATTCGGCCAGACTGCTCTCCCGTCTAAGAATGTCTTTCTGCTGCCCGGTTAGTTTAGTCCTTATGCGTAGCATATTTGCTTCATAGTAGCAATACTGTGACACCTTGGCATTGAAGAAATCACATTGAACCACCATTTGCTTCTGTAGAGGGTCCTGAGGAAAAGAGGTGTAGTAAATTAGGGTTGAAGATAGAGGTGAAGTAAATCGGGACGACGCTCGACCAAACACTCGACTATAAACTCGACCTGTATTACTGGACATATAGTACTCGACTAAACACTCCACTACAAACTCGACCTGAAAGACTCGACATATAGTACTGGACCAAAACACTGACTATAAACTCGACTGTAGACATCGACATATAGTACTCGACTAAACACTCCACTACAAACTCGACCGAAAGACTCGACATATAGTACTCGACCTCATTCACGAATCTATGGACATTAAAAACTTGACCTTATATATGTTTTTCCCAAAACCTAAAACCCTAAACCATTTAGTGGACTAATCTATGACTATGACTCGAGTGTTAAACTCGACTAGATTACCCTAAGGTTGGCAATTTAAACTCGACTAACATTAACCTATGACTGACGTGAAACCGGCATGAAACTCGACTTTTTATTAGTGCTCTATAGCTCGACCTATGGCTCGACCTGCAGGCTCGACTTCGACTTCTTATACATTACTCTTACCGTCCGACCTTTATCTCGACTAACCTTTATCGACCTACAATACTCTCATACAACCCAAAGGTGTAAAACATCTACACTATGAACCAAAAGAATAATGAAATGAGCATTTTTACGCAATATAGAGCTTACCTCGCGGTGATGAGTATCTTTCTTCCCTTCTTCTCTATGGCAATGAGGCCGCTTGGTGGTAGATGGTGCTCCCTTGTTCGTGCCATTGAAAATGATTGAATGATTGGAATGGGTTATGAAATGGATGAAGAAAGCTATGAGGTTGAAGATGACTGCTCGAATGAATAATTGAAGGTACTCAAGATGTTTGCAGAAGTCGGTTATGATATGTTTCAGTTCGCGCGACCTTTGGTTTTCTTTCAAAACAGAGGGGCATGTAGGTCTTTTTACGCGCGAAGATAAAATAAAAAACGATACTAGACTTATTATTATTAGGTCCAGTTTTTTATCGAGTAGTCAGTCGAGCAAAAATAAAAATAAAAATTACCAATTAAACAAAACTATACTTTCTATTAAATTTTAGTCTTATCAAAATTTAGTGGAGTAAAGGTCTTGCGGAAAAGAATTTTTACAAATTTAGTCTTACAGATTTAGTTATATCGTTAGGTCGGGTTTTTTGGTTTTGGTCTAGTATAAGGTCGTGCGAAAAAGAATTTTAAAAAAATTTACCCTAAACATTAAGTCGAGTTTTTAATCGAGTTTTAGGTCGAGCGAATATGAGTTTTTGGTCGAGTTTTTAGTCTAAAATTTTATAAAATAAATAAACCTTCAAAAATACAAAGTTTCGTAATAAACGTTCATAAACCAACTAATAGAAAGAAACTTAAAAGTAAAACTGAATAAAAAAAAAGTGAAGACTAATACATGTCAATTGTCTTCAACTGTGCTACTACAATCGTCCTCTTCATGATGATTTCCTCCAAGGGCAGCAAGGGCATTGTTTAAACGCTGCATTTTGGTATGCAGATTGTCAACACGAGCATCCAATTTGCGGCCGGCGCCACACGCTTGACGGCCTTATTCATACGTTTTAGATCATTCATTGCTTCTGCGCGGTGAGATAGGATGACCGATTTCTCCGCAAGTCATGAAAGAAAATAAAAGTAACATGTCACGATAATTTGCTCGACTACTAACTCGACTTCAGGCTCGACTAATAAAGAGACAAATTACTCGACAAACAATATGGCTCGACTAACTGCTCGACATAGGGTTCGACCTATGATCGACAAAAACCATTTACAAATTCAAACAAACCCAACTCAAATTCCAACATGGAGAGAATTTTTTCTTTCTCGAGATTAATATTTGAGTATAATCTCAGGACTTTTTCCTTGTCACATTTTGCATACATGCTATATTCCATGCATTTGAGAACAGCATGTAATATTTAGTGTATATTTACACCTACGAGGGACTAAAATATCTTTGGGTTTGGTTCATTGAAACTCTTCTTATTAGCCTTTAAGGGTCGTAAGCATTTTGGAATAAAGTAGATTACAGCAAATGGCAAATGATGAATAGGCAAAACCGATCAATAAATCGTTCAGAGAACCACAATGATGATATTAGTAAACCATCGCCATACATACATTCATACATTCATAAGGAAAAAAATTTTAGTTCTATATCGATCGACCTCGACCTCGAGAGCACACTTTCTTGCTTGAAGATGGTGGTTCTCCTTTACCTTGCCATTGAAATGGGTGATATGTAATGTTTTGTTGAATCCGAAGTTTTGCGGTGTTAAGAAAATGAAGAGAGGAACGGCTCGGTAGGTTTTCAAAAGAAGAAAGTGCGAATGAAGGCAGCGGCTCGAGTGCGAAAATAAAGAGGGAAGCGGCAGTGAGGTCTTTTTGGCGAAAATAAATTTAAAAATAAACTAGACTAATTATTAGGTCGAGTTTTCTCATGTAGTTTTTGGTCGAGTGAAAATAAAATTAACAACACAACTATACTTAGTATTAGGTCGAGTTTTTTGTCGAGTATTTGGTCGAGTCAAATTAAAATTAAGAAACAACTATACTTAGTATTAGGTCGAGTTTTTTGTCGAGTATTTGGTCGACAAAAAAAGAATGTTTAAACATATTAGACTTAGTAATTGGGTCGAGTTTTTGGTCGAGTTTAATAAAATTTTAATAACACTAAACCTTCACTGAAGTCGAGTAACAGTGACAAAAGTAAAAATGATACTTGACTGAAGTCGAGCAAGATCAAAATTACATCAAAATGAAGATATAACAACAAATTGTTCCAAACACAAAAGTAAAATTGACAATTTCTTAAAACACAATGGTCCTTAAAATAAAAGTAAAGACTAATACAAAGCTAAAACATGTCAATTGTCTTCAACTGTGCTACTACATTCGTCCACTTCAGAAACAGTTCCGGCTTCTTCAGATCTTTTAGATCTTTGACCACCTTTTCTACGCGGGCAGCGTTTTGTTGGCATCTCTCTGCCAGCGCCGCTATGTCGGGGCCGAGATCATTCATTGCTTCTTGCATATGCTGAGATACGATGACCGATTTCTCCTGCAAGACATGAAAGAAAATAAAAGTAACATGCTGCTTGATAATTTGCTCGACTATTAACTCAATATGAATACTCGACTTCAGGCTCGACTATTAACAAGACTAAATACTCGACCAACAATATGGCTCGACTAATTACTCGACCTATGATCGACCAAATTGCATTTCTGGTCCAAGCCCTAATTAAACTCGACCCTAAACTCGACTATTAACTCGACGTATACTGTTACTCCACTTGAGGCTCGACTATTAACGCGACTAAATACTCGACCAACAATATGGCTCGACTAATTACTCGACCTAGGGTTCGACCAAATTTCTCGCACTCTATCAAAACACTCTCGATGAATTCAAACAAACCCAACTCAAATTCCAACATTCAATAACACTGCACTCTATCAAAACACTCTCAGGATGAGTTCATAAGAATAAAAAGACAATTTGTAGTTCAATTTTGACTGACCTTGTGAGTCTGCACATTCTTACTTGATGAGGATGGTCCTCCTTTTGTGCTTGCCATTAAAAGCGGGTGATATATATTGTTTTGTTGTAGAGGAGTTTTGTAGTGTTAAGAAAATGAAGAATTACTGAGTAAAGCAACTGAGCAAATGGGGTCTGCAAACTTCTACGAACTTAGAGAGACAAGAAATTACGCCACAATGGGGTCTGCGAACTTAGACTGAAAAACCGAAGAAGAGATGGTCTGCGAATTTAGAGAGTTTAGAGAGAAAAAACCGAAGAGAAGAGATGCTATGAACTGAAGTGAGAGAGGGGTATGTTGGTCTTTGTTCGGCCCTGAAGTGCTATGTTTGCAAGGAAAAAAAGGAGGGTGCTATATTTGCAAAGTCAACGGTCAACCCTGCTATATATACAAATTTCCCAAATTATTTGGTCGTTAGCATGGAATAATTTTAGAGATATCAAATCTAGTTGGGAGTGGGAGCAAACGTGGATGAGTTGAATCATCATGATAGGACAAAAATCTGTATGGATGAAGCCTATAAAATCAAACAAGGTGAGGCTACACTAGCATGGGTTGCTTCGGATAAAGAGGGAAGAAAATTAGCTTCCAAAGCTAGGAAAATTTGTGCCTCTTCTCCGAACAAGTGGAACTCTGGCGATCATAGATGCATTGGTCAAGTAGCTTAAAAGAGGTTGGAATAAAGTCATACCATTAAGCGGATTTATTGATTTCTTTACAGTGTTGAACTAGATGCATTGGTGACCTACCACAAGAGTCGTATTTCCATAAGGAGCATTGTGAGTGACATAAGATATGTGATTAAAGAACTAGAGTTGTATGTCTTAATCAAAGCGCTAGGAAAATGTTAGGCAACCCCATTGTTTAGCTTCTAATCTTTTGTTAGGAAAATCTATGTTGTAATGTGTATTAGTAATGATATTTCATATTTTCAACAAAAAAATCACCAAAGAAAAAAAAAAACAAAAGTGAGAAATGCATGAGTGATGGGCACCGTCGTAATGGACCACTCCCAAATAACTTGTTCTTTACTATATATAGATATATATAGTCTTTTTTTATCCAAAACAAAGATTGTATTAATGTAGGAATCCCCAATTAACACAAGACATAGAGGGCCATAAAATGGCAGGCCTTAAATGAACGTGCCTAACACAAAGAACCTAACCCGGTAGGGATTGGTTAAGGCCAAAACCCGCTAAATTGGGATTGGCAAACCCCAAACATAGTGGGACCAAGATGCCACTAGCTAACCTAGCTACGAATACCAAAATTCCTAGCTTGTTGGCCTCATCGCACAGCGCCTGATGAAAATCCCGGCATAATGGAAGCGATTTACCTTGCATGGCAATCGACCGTCCGAACGTTGATCCCTAAACCGACTACGAAAGAAGGAACAAAACGCCAATCCCTATCCTTGCGCTTATCATCCGTGCATCATCATGCTTGACACTCGCCCAACTAGGACTTCAAACCTCTGCAGGTAGGAAACCTCCTATACTAGAGACTCCAAACCCCTCGAGAAATCTAATGAGCAACTACCCCACCACACAAAATCCGGCTATTGCGCAACTAAAAACAAAACGAAGTTCATGAACGATAATACTATTCATGAACGTTAATGAACAAGATAAATTTAAAAATTTTTACTATTCATGAACAGAAAATCAAATGAAAAGCGCACTTTTAATCGCCTCAGAAATGTAATTTTGTCTTCTACAACCTTCCGCAGAACAATAAGTTACTATAGATATATATAGTCGCAGTATACAATTTTATTTTTATTGAATGTAATGAAGGCCATTGTCACATTATAATAAAACTTAATTTAAATAATTATATAAATATTTTATTTACACTAGTTAACTAATTTTTATCTAATTAAATCTAATACAATTCACATTATAATTCAAATTACCTATCATATCTCATCAATTTTAACTTAAATAAATATTTCATCCATAACTTATTATTATTTGACTGAATCATATCATCTCAAGTTAATTTAAATAAATATTTTATTCACATTAATTTATTATTATTTGACTAAATTTAATATACATATGTTATAATTCTTATCACATTGTAGTTAAAATTACCTAACCTCTCTTATAAACTTTTAATTCATTAAATATTAACCTCTCTTATAAACTTTTAATTCAGTTAAATATTTGATTCACACTTGTTAGATCTATTATATAATTTATTTCAAGATAACGTAACAATGGAGTACACGTACATACATAATAACTTTACCTAATAAATTTATAACATTTTATAAAATAACACTTTATAAACTTAATAAACTTGTGCTCATATAACACTTTATACACATAACAAGAGGATGAAATAAGGTAATTTATTTCATAACAAAATACTTTTTCTAAAATAATTTATTTTAAAAGTAATCTATTATATCTTTAAAAAATCAATGTACACTTACTTAAAATCCTGTGTATTAATATTACTATTTAAAATTAACACTATTGTAATTAAATTATTATTTTATTATTTTTCTATCTTTTTATCTTTATTTCCTTTTTGTATTTTCATCTCTTATAAGTTATCTTTCATCATCGTTAAAATTTTAATAAAGTCAAAATAAAATATTTGTACGATACCAATTAACAGAATACTTTAAAATATTTGTATAATTTATTTTCCATTTAAATTTTACTTCTTAATAGTTGAAAAAATATGGTTAGAATTAAATTAGGATTCTATAATATTCATATTATTTTATTGTTATATAATAGATTCTTTCTTACCTAATAGAATATGTTAATTTTAATTTTAATTATTCTAACTTTTATCCAAATCTTCCTACCATCAAACAAAATTTTAGGTGCTCTAAAATTTTAGTGTCTATCACTTAAATTAATTCATTCTTCCCCAAATCTTATTAGTTGAGTTAAGAGAATTTGATAATTTGAATTTAAATTATTCTAAATCTTCTCTTAATCTTCCTAACTTAATTTATATATCTCACTAATATATTCACCCTTCATGAACATTAATCAAGGTGCTATTTTATTTTTTCCTTCTCAATTCTATTTTCACAGTTCTATTTTTATGTAATAGATAGTTCTCATATTTTCGTGATTTTAATTGTAGTAGAAAACTATCATATTGATTGGCCATAATACTATGTGAACTCAACTTCCTAAAATCTCCATATTTGTTTCTTTATACGATGCAAGAGATATGTGGTCCAATAAATTTTTCCTTTATATGATGAATTCTATGGGAAATTTACAAATATAACACCTTTAACCGTTGACTTTACAAAAATAACACCTTCCTTTTTTTGTTCTTTGTTATAGCACTTCCACAGAAAAAAAGACTACAACACCCCTCGGCAGACTTCACTTCATCCTCTTCTTTGTTCTCAAAACCCATTTGATGGATTCAACAAAATTTGTTCTCACACCCCGTTGTTTGCACACCTCATTGTTCGTACACCTTATTGGACTATCATCTCCAAGCAAAAAGGCCGAAATCGTAGAGAAAAAATCGCTTAAATTTGATGTTAGTTGAAATTTACAGTAGTTGAACTGGATTTGTGAATTTAAAGAAGCGAATGGTCGAGCTCTAGGTCGAGTTTTAGGTCGAGCTCAAGGTTAGGTCAATGATAACCTTGTGCTCGACCTAATGCTTGACCAAATTTAGGTCGAGTGAATTTTTAATTTTTTTTTTAATTTTCTTTTTTTTAAAAAAAATTCACTCAACTTAAATTTGGTCGAGCATTAGGTCGAGCTCGACCTAGTATTAGGTCGAGTGAATTTTTTTAAAAAAAAAAATTAAAAAAAAAAATTCACTCAACCTAAATTTAGTCAAGCATTAGGTCGAGCATTAGGTCGAGCACAAGGTTAGGCCAATGTTGCTAGGCCAACTTAACCTTGTGCCCGACCTAATGCTTGACCAAATTTAGGTCGAGTGAATTTTTATTTTTTTTTATTAAAAAATTCACTGACCTAATACTAGGTCGAGCTTCCTAATGCTTGACCAAATTTAAGTGAAGTGAAATTTTTTTTAAAAAAAAGAAAATTAAAAAAATAAAATTCACTGACCTAAATTTGGTCAAGCATTAGGTTGAGCATTAGGTCAAGCACAAGGTTATCATTGACCTAACCTTGTGCTCGACCTAAAACTTGACCTAGAGTTACCATTAAACATTTAAATTCACAAACCGGTTCAACTACTACAAATTTCAACTAACATCAAATTTATGCGATTTCTTCTCTACGATGCCTTTGCTTGGAGATGATAGTCCAATAAGGTGTACGAACAATGAGGTGTGCAAACAACGGTGTGAGAACAAATTTTGTTGAATCCATCAAAAGGGTTTTGAGAACAAAGAAGAAGAAGATGGAGTGAAGTCTGCGAATGTTGTAGTCTTTTTATGTGGAAGTGCTATAACAAAGAACAAAAAGGAGGGTGTTATTTTTGTAAAGTCAACGATCAAAGTGTTATATTTGTAAATTTCCATTCTCTATACATGATTATTATTGACCTCCTCAATATATAATTTTGGGTCTCAAAGTTTAGAAGTGGTTTATTTTTGTTATTCAGTTTTCATTACATATTTGAATGTGCCTAAAAATTTATAATTTATCTTAATTTCTTACCTTTTGGTTATATCTTGAAAGAGACTTTATATTTTTTTCTTCTATTTTTTATGCTCAAGAATATTAAAGAAATGTTTAATGGATCATTACCTATCACTCTCCGGTTGCTAATTAATTGATGAAAGAAACGTCTAAATATTCTATTCAACATTAAATTTTTTAGTGCACTTTAATTTTTAAATTTGCTGTTTTACCTAGATTTCTTTCAAACTGAAAATTTGTCTTGGAAAATGGATAACATATATTTACAAGACTATTAATTATTATACTAATTGATATTTTGATACCAATTGATATTTTCTTAATAGAGACTGTACATATATCCTTTTGGCTAGAAATGGAGTTTCATTTTGAGTGTCAACATTTATATTGATTATTGTAGTTTTTTTTTGGCCAATTTGTGAATTAATTTTTTTAACACAAAGTAATGTACAATATTATAAATATTCTATTTTATAACTTTTATAACTTCATTGACAAATTCTTATAATTTAAAAATTTCTAATTATTTTGTTCACTTCATTTTCTAGATTATAGTTGATAACACAATGAACATTTTTCTCCTCTAAATTTAATTTGAAAAATAACACTTCCCATAATAATAATAAAAAGTAAAATATTTCTTTATTTTTCAAATTATAATAATTTATATGGTAATAATAAAATTATTCATGCATATCTTGTAAGGAAGTCATTTATGCCATAAACAAATTTATAGGCGGAATTAAAACATGATTTTCACCAAGATCAATTTCAATATACGTATAAATAAAAACCTGTTTGATTATCAAGATTGTGTTGTCGAAGGAAGTTTTGTCAACCACAAACGCACGCATATCCGCCTCTAAGGTATCCACACGAACTTGTTCTTAGGATCCTCCTAGGATTGATTGACACCAAGCCAATATGCTAGTTCCTTCAATGAAGGCCACAAAATTTTAGAGTTCAAGAGAACTCTAACAAAACAAAAGAAGAACTTTTCCCTCTGTCTTCCACGTCAAAATTCTCGTGCGCTCTATTTGGAACTTGGTGTCATCTCTATTAAAAGGTAAATTCTATCTATCTGTTGCATACCTAACAGACCAATCAGACATTCTATCGGGATAGAATTCTTTTAATAAAATTAAAACTAATTTTAATTCTATTAAGATAAAACAATTTTATCTTATCACAACTTATCTTATAGGAGATCTTTTAGGTTAATTATTTTACAAATTAACCCCATAATTATCACATGATTATTTAATCATTTTAATCCAAGAACAAATTCTTTATGTGTGTGACCCTTTAGGTTCTTAATCACTTGGCAATAAATAACAAATTATAATCTTAGATTTAATTGGCTTTAGTACAAAACCAACAAACTCCCACTTGGACTAAAGTCAATTTAGTCAAGAATATTCTAAGATCAAATAGATTAGACAACTTTAATTTATGAGTAATTCAATAATTAATGAGCTTGTATTTATAGATCAAGATTGGCCTCTAGCCAGGCATCATGACCACCCAAGAGTTAAGAAAAGTCAAGTGGTTGACTTCACCTTTCCATAAACCGTAATCCGTAATTAATATCCTTTCACCATACTATATCCCTAATTAGTACAAGAGTAAGGTATAAGTGCCAACTCTTAATGTACTAATTATTATAATTTCTTATTCCCAAAATTCAACTCCTTTAAAATAAGTTTAGAACTCTTCCAAATTTATTTACTCGCTTGCAAACATTTTGAGTTGATATTTCAACAAGTGGCCATTTGTGGATATAATCTTCTTACTATTAGAAGTGGTGAATCCTTTATTGATTATAAATCATCTATCAACGTTTCATGTTATACCCAACTTCTATAGCACACACAACTAGTTACGATTATGGACTCATAGGGTTAAAGTAGAACAATTCACACCGTAGATACTCTTATGATCTTAAGTATGAGGATTACTTACACTCATCACGTAGAGATTATACCATTGGCACTCAAATAGTTAACCTCATGGAATCTCTAAGCGGATCAATCCAATGAATTATTCTCCAACAATTCATTCATATATCACCATATATGCTAATCTGACCGTATTAACAACGTCCTTAATTTTGTTAATATTATGATTAGGGATATTTAAGAATAATAAGTATTATTCTAAGGACTTTATCATCAATGTATAAATATATATAATCCAAGATGATAAAACACCATATATCTTTATTGCATAAAATATCAAAATATATACATAACAAATCCCTTACTAATATCAATCATTTATGTATTTTAAACCAAATGAAGACACATGACAATCATGTTTCTTTTGAGATAAAGGCTTAGTCAATGGATGCTATATTTTCATCTCAGGAATCGTTTCTATCTTTACTTCATTTCTACCAATGATTTCTCTAATCAAATGATAGCGCCTAAGTACATGTTTGGACCATTGATGAGACCTAGATTCCTTGGCTTGAGCAATGGCCCCATTATTATCACAATACAAAGGTATTGAGTCGGCTATTGAAGGAACCACTTCAAGTTCGTAAATGAACTTTTGGATCCAAACGACCTCTTTAGCGAACAAGAGCGAATATATTCACTTACGTAGAATCTGTAGTAGTTTCTTGTTTGGAACTTTTCCAACTTACAGTACCACCATTGAGGGTAAAAATATACCCGGTGAGACTTGCTATCATCTTTATCAGTTGAAAGCTAGCATCGGTGAACCCACGCATTTAAGCTCTGTCTCTCCATATATCAAGAATAAATCCCTAGTTCTTCTTAAATACTTAAGGATATTCTTAACAACTTTCCAAAGGACCATCACCGAATTAGCCCGATATCGCTCGTAACACTTAGAGCATGAGACACATCTGGTCTTGTACATAACATAGCATACATAATTGATCCTACAGCAGAAGCATAAGGAACATTTTGCATACTATGTTTTTCAACATCAGTTTTTGGACACATATCTTTAGAAAGGTAAATCCCATGAGACATAGGAACATAACCTCTCTTAGATTGATCCATGCTAAACCTTTTTAGCATTTTATCTATGTATGTTGACTGTGAAAGACCAAGCAACTTATTGGATCTATCACGATAGATCTTTATTCCCAAAATATAAGTTGCTTCACCCAAATCTTTCATTGAGAAGTTTTTGGACAACCATACCTTAACTGATTGTAGAGAAGGTATGTCGTTTCCCACCAATAATATGTCATCCACATATAATATGAGGAAAACTACAGCACTCCCACTAATCCTTTTGTATACACAAGGTTCATCTTCATTTTTGATAAAACCAAACCTTTTGATTGTATCATTAAAACGAATATTCCAACTCCTTGAAGCTTGCTTAAGTCCATAAATAAACTTTTGTAGCTTACATACTTTATTATGGTCTTTGGATACAAAGCCCTCAGGTTGTATCATATACACCTCTTCTTGCAAATGACCGTTAAGAAAAGCTGTCTTAACATCCATTTGCTGATTTCATAATCATAGTATGCAATATAGCAAGTAAAATTCTAATGGATTTCAAGATAGCAATCGTGAAAAGGTTTCATCCTAGTCAATACCATGTTTTGTGTGTAACCTTTTGCAACCAATGAGCTTTATAAGTAGTCACATTACCATCCATGTCGGTTTTCCTTTGAAAAGCCACTTGCACCCTATGGGTTTTATCCGCTTCAGTGGATTGACTAAGGTCCATACCTTATTGTCATACATAGAATCCATTTCAGATTTCATGGCTTGAAGCCACTTCTCAGAGTCCTTATCAGATAAGGCTTCCTTGTAAGTAGTAGGTTCATCATTATCAATAATAAACACATCATCATACCTACTAGGTGCATGACGTGTCCTAATTGACCTACGTACAGCTTGTGTATCTTGAGCTTCGATTTCTACCACATCATTATGAGGTTCAAGCTCTTGTTCCATGTTCCTATCTTTGCTAATTTGTGTTTCTAGAACTTCTTCAAGTTCTATATTGCTCCCTTTTGCCTTTTCTAGAATAAACTCTTTTTCTAGAAATATGGCGTGTTTTGAAACAAACACCTTTTGTTCAATGGAGTTATAAAATTGATACCCAAAAGTTTCTTTTGGATATCCCACAAAATAGCATTTTACAAATTTTGGATCGAGCTTGTCTGATTCTACCTTTTTAACAAATGCGGGACATCCCCAAATTCTTAAATGTTTAAGATTTGGCTTTTTCTCGTACCATATCTCATATGGGGTAATATCAACAGCTTTAGATGGAACATGGTTTAATAGGTAGGAGGCAGTATTTAGGGCATAACCCCAAAACGATTTAGGGAGAGTTGCATGGCTCATCATGGATCGAACCATATCTAATAATGTTCGATTTCTCCTTTCAGATACACCATTCAATTGTGGTGTATATGGAGGAGTCCATTGTGGAAGAATCCCATTCTCTTTTAAATAATTTTGAAATTCTTGGTTTAGATATTCTCCACCTCGATCTGATCGAAGTATTTTAATACTCTTCCCAAGTTGTTTTTCTACTTCACACTTATATTCTTTGAACTTTTCAAAGACTTCAAATTTATACTTCAATAAGTATACATGACCATATCTAGAATGATCATCAGTAAATGTTAGGAAGGATGGAAAACCTTCTCTGCTTGAATTGACATAGGTCCACACACATCGGTATGTATGAGACCTAATAATTCAGTAGATTTTTCACCTTTTCCAGTAAAAGGTGTTTTAGTCATTTTTCCGAGTAAACAAGATTCGCATGTTTCATATGATTCATAATCAAATGAGCCCAAATAACCATCATTATGCAATTTGGTTATGCATTTCTCATTTATGTGACCTAGTCTACAATGCGGAGATAAGAATTTCTAAAATTATCAATTTTGGGTTTCTTTGTATTTATGTTGAAAATTGGATTTTCAAGATCTAATATATAAAGACCATTATTTTGATAACCAGCACCATAAAAAATACCTTCACGAAAAATAGAACAACAGCTATTCTTTTGATTTATTTCAAACCATCATTGTCTAAATAGGAAATTGAAATAATATTCTTTGTAGTCTTTGGAACAAAATAACAATCTTTCAAATCAAGAATCAATCCACTAGGCAGAGAGACTATATGTTCCTACGGCTAAGCGGCAACTTTTGCTCCATTGCCCACGCGTGAGGTCTACGTCTCCCTTTGCCGACTTTCTACTTATCTTTAGACCCTGCATATTATTACAAATATGAGAGTCGGATCCGTATCTAATACCCAAGAATTTGATTTTGAAGTAGAAAGGTTTATTTCAATCATAAACAAACTCAAGTAGAAGCTTGATAGCTTCTTCGCTTCACGATTTCAATATAAGCCTGCAATTTCTCTTCCAATGTCCATCTTGTCCACAAAGTGGAAGCAAGTGCCCTTTTCTTTCTTGTCTTTTTGGCTTACTGTGTTGCATTGGGTCCAACTTTCTTCTTGGTCTTCTTAAGACCAGCTTTACGCTTTCTTTTATTGGACCCCTCAATTAGCAACACATTAGCCTTTTCTTTCTTCATGGTATCCTCAGCTTCCTTAAGCAAGTTCAATAACTCAGGCAAAGTAGAGGTCTCAACTTTGTTCATGTTGAAGTTCATCACAAACTGAGAAAAGCTAGGAGGAAGGGATTGTAGTATCAAGTCAACACTTAACTCATGATACATGATAAATCCCAGTTTACCCATCTTTTCAACGAGACCAATCATCTTCAGTACATGAGTTGAAACTGAAGATCCTTCTGCCAACTTGCTATGAAATAGTTCATTCGTGGTATCATATCGCTCACTTCTAGCCCTTTTATCATATAATGCTTTCAAATGTTGAAGCATTGTAAAGGCAGTCATGTCCTCATGCTGCTTTTGCAGCTCGGAACTCATTGAAGCGAGCATGATACAACATGCATTTTCAGAATCATCTAAATGCTTCTGATATGCATTTCTTACTACTTGATCAACATCAGCAGGCTCATCAGGAAGAGGACCATCAAGGACATAAAGCAACTTTTCATTCCTAAGAACAATTCTTAGGTTTCAACCCGATCCATATAGTTTGGGCCAGTAAGTTTATTGTCTAACAAAATGCTACGCAAGTTCATGTTGTTATTCATTTTCTACAACAAGAAAATAAAGATAGAATAAGAATTTAAATTTATGCAATTTACAAAACCAAAATACACAAATATATGGATTTAATAATATCTTGGTTTTGCTCCCACTATTTTATTCAAATCAATATCCCTCAAATTGATTCGAGAATTTTCTCAAAATTCTTAGTAGGCTAGAATCCCATCTCAATTATTTTTAATCTCGAGTTAGCTCAACAAATCAAAAATAATTTTAATGAGTAGGTATTAATCACCAATTGCAACTTATTTGCAACTCCTAGATAGTTAGGTTATCAACTTTTGATACACATATCACATATGTCTCCTAACCCTTGCCTCAAAGACTTTTGACCTTGAGTTAGCTCAACAAATCAAAATCTTTGTTAAATCATACCCATTATTCAAAGATCTCATCTCATAGTTTGAAACACATTTTTGGTAAGACAACCTTGAGTTAACTCAACAAGTTACCATAACAAAATTGTGTTAAACTATAATAATGGAAGGCATTTAAATTTGTTTAATATTTAATTCAGGATTAAATTATGGTCTCATCATCTACATATATCATATGTAATAAATATTTAAACATACAATATGCAATTAAATAATCTAATCATTTAATCAAATATTAAATCACATATGACATAACAATTGAATAATCACATTAAACAATTATAAACAAATTTCAGTCATAAATCTTGTATGCATTACATTTCTAATCATATTAGAAATATTATTGAATTAATTGAGAAGTTTTATTAACATAAAAAATTTTCAAATCTTGGGCCATAATAAATAAATAACAGAAATTAAAAGGACCTTAACATAAATAAACTCTTTATAATGAAAAATGTCCCAAATTTCTCTATTTATTTATTTAGTAGATAGTCTAATTGGGTTTGATCCATATAGTATTAATGCACTCAAAATCCACTCTGGCCGAAAGTTTAAGTCTTAGCCCAAACCATTTGGCCCAACACCCAACTTGAAGCCCGCCCCACCATCTAGCCCAAATTAAAACCAAGTCCAAAATGTGGACTTGATCTAGCCCAATAGTTCAATGACTCATTAAATTAAAAAAAAAAAAAGAAGCCCAATGAACCATTTCACTAAAAGCAGCCGAAGCCCAATGAGCCAATGGCCCATCAGAATTTTTTTAATAAATGGGGGCACGATGACGTCATCATGACATCATCATCTGTCGTGACTTTATCGCGCTTTCTTCAAACAAAAAAATTTAAATTTTTTCTTTATTCTGCCACGCTTTTCAAAAATAAAAAAATAATAATAATTTTTTTCTTTACTTTCTCGCCACAATTTTTCAAAAAAAAAATTATAATAATTTTTTTTTTGAATATGAATTTGCCAAAAATTCAACAAACAACTTCGATAAGCGGCAATAAATTAAAAATTTTTCACATAAAATTTTCAACTTGTTCTATAAGTGAAAAACAATTTTTCACTCAACAAAATAATTTTTCTCAATCATTCAACATAATACATACATATATGTAAATATAAACAATTTATATTCACATAGATTTATATTTATACATAAATTAAATCCTATGCTCGATACCAATGTAAGGAAATCATGTATGCCATAAACAAATTTATAGCGGCAATTAAAACATTATTTTCTCCAGGATCAATTTCAATATATGTATAAATAAAAACCTGTTTTGATTCTATCAAGATTGTGTCGTCGAAGGAAGTTTTGTCAACCACACCGCATTACAGACGTCCGCCTCTAAGGTATCCACACGAACTTGTTCTTAAGATCCTCCTAGGATTGATTGACACCAAACCAATATGCTAGTTCCTTCAATGAGTGTCGCAAAATTTTAGAGTTCAAGAGAACTCTAACAAAACAAAAGAAGAACTTTTTCCCTTTGTCTTGCACGTCAAAATTCTGTATGTACGCTCTATTTGGAGCTTGGTGTCTGTCTCCTATTAAAAGGTAAATTTTATCTATCTGTTAGACAGTCTAACAGACCAATCAGTCTTTCTATCGTGCTAGAATTCTTTTAATAAAATTAAAACTAATTTTAATTCAATTAAGATAAAACAATTTTATCTTATCATAACTTATCTTATAGGAGATCTTTTAGGTTAATTATTTTACAAATTAACCCCCATAATTATCACATAATTATTTAATCATTTTAATTCAAGAACAAATTATTTATGTGTGTGACCCTTTAGATTCTTAATCACTTGGCAATAAATAATAAATTATAATCTTAAATTTAATTGGCTTTAGAACAAAACCAACATATGCATAGGTAAAAATCTAGCTTTACTAGAATTTTGAATCGATTTTAAGCAAGCAATGGTTGATCACTATCTCGTTGAGTAATGACATTTGGCTCATACCTATGGGTGGTAAAATTTTTAGTCCAATTGATACTATTTTTAGTCCAATGGATACTATATTGCATGAGAGTTATTGGAGATTTCATACTCATTAAAAATATCTATTAATAATAAATGGGAGGTATTTTATTACGATAAGAGTGTATTGGAGTGCGTTTTGAGATACCCATGTTAAATGGATAATTATTGGATAATATTGGTAATTGATGGGTAATGGTAATTTTATTTTTAAAATTTTTAATACATTTATATACTATTAATAAATAAAATTTATTTTTATTTTAAAATATGGCGATCATGTATGCGGAGATGGTTCATATTGGTAACCACTATTAAATTGAGAAATTTCTAACCTATTAAATCTTATTCCCATCCACTCTCAAATTTAATGGAAAAACATTTTCCATTTCTAATTATTTTCTATCCATTTAAATCTCACTCAATTTCCATCCATTCCTTCTCAATTGCTACCCTTGATGCCAACTTTTAAACGTGCATGTTCTCAACAATGTGAATTTTTAGGATTCACTCTACCTTTTGATTAGTTTCAATATTCTACATATTTTAACTATTTGCCTGTCACCATGATTTAGAATTCGATTCAAATTGGAATAGAGGATCGTGATTTTTAGTTTAGATTAGATCAATTTTGGATCTTATCGGTTGTTGAACCGATTTGATTTGAACTTTTTTTTTACTTTCTTTTAGAATTGAAATATATCTAATGACTTGGAGACACTAAATACTAGATGGAAACCAATTGTCATATAAAAGGTCAAGGTAAACATACACTCGGTGTTATAAGACTGGCTCGGGCCGGTTCAACCGGTGAACCGGAATCGACTGCATCGGTCCGAGTCTATTCGATCCGGTCACTCAAAACTTAAAACGACGCCGTTTTGTTTTATTTAGGTCTAAGAATCGCCGTAGCCTCCACTTGGTTCTTCAATTTTTCTTCAATTCTTCTTCAACCTTCAATCGCCCAAAGCTCCGAACCTCCGTCTTCTTCTTCACTTTCAAAAATTTCAATCGGTCACTTCACTTGATGCTGCAATTCTCTTTGTCTTCGCCTTCGCTTTAGATTAGATGAGTTCGATCTCACTTCAACCTTGGTGAGCTGAGAAATCAAACCGATAGCACAAAGACCACCGCTATCTAATTTTTGCAAGATCGGATTGGATTGGCATCAGCGAGATCACTGTTTTTCATCGCCTTCCTCGGTATATATTGCAAGCTTTTTTGATCTTTTTTTCTCGCTTTTAGTCTTTTTCTTTTTGGAAACCAAGTAGAATGGGACTATTTTTTGGTTGTTTCTAATTGTTCTTTGGATTGAACCGAGTTGGCATAGATCTTTGATCGATTTTTCAGTCTTTTTTTATTTTTCCATCTTTTTCTAATTTTTTGGCCGAAATCAAGTAGAATGCACTATTTTTTGGTTGTTTGTGGATCGCTTTTGGTTGTTGCACGATTGAATCGAATTGCAAAATGTTGTTGTGATTTTTCACTTTTTTCTGATTTTTCATTCTTTTTTTACGATTTTCTTGGCTTTTTTTTGGTCGTTGGAGGATTGTTTTTGCAGTTATTTCCGATTGTTGTTGGATTGAATCAATTGAATAGATGTTGTCGATCGATTTTTCACTTTTTTCCCGATTTTTCACTTTTTCCGATTTTTCAATCCTTTTTCTAATTTTCTTGGTCGTTTTTGGTTGGTGGATTTTTTTTGGTTATTTCCTGTTGTTGGATTGAATCAATTGGAATAGATGTTGTCATCGATTTTTTCGATTTTTTTTAGTCTTTTTTTCCGATTTTCTTGTCGTTGGTGGTATCGCTTTTGGTTATTTCCGTTGTTGTTGGATTGAATCAATTGGAATAGATGTTGTTTTTATGATTTTTCACTTTTTCTCTAATTTTTCATCTTTTTTTGATTTTTCATCCTTTTTTCGATTTTCTTGGCCGCTTGTTGTTTGTTGGTGGATCGCTTTTTCGGTGATTTCATTGTTGTTTGATTGAACCAATTGAATAGATGTTGTCGATCGATTTTTCAATTTTTTTTCCGATTTTTAGTCTTTTTCTGATTTTTTCACTTTTTATGATTTTCTTGTCTGCTTTTGGCTTTTGGTGGACTATTTTTGCCGTTATTTCCGGTTGTTGTTGGATTGAAGCGAATTGGAATAGATGTTGTTTTTTTTCCGATTGAATTAGACTGAATTAGATGTTGATTGATTTGTAAGGGTTTTTTTTGGTTTTTTTCTAGACTAAATTGGGCTGAAGTATTTCTTTGTGTTTTTTTTTGTTTATTTTCTGATTGGGACTGAATATGGAATCATTTTCTGGACTAAATTAGGCTGAAGATTAATGTCTTCCTCTGCTACACCGTCAACGACTGGTTCTATGCCTGTTTCATCTCCTCCTACAAGTGCCGTTAGAGGAAAATCTGATCCAGCATGGGGACATTGCACTCAATCAATTTTAGAGAGTAAAAGGACAATAATATGTTTGTATTGTGGAAAGAAGATAAAAGGTGGTGGGATTAATCGGTTCAAACAACACTTAGCGTGGGTAAAGGGCCAAACAGAGGCATGTAAAAAGGACCCCCCTGATGTTCATTATGAAATGCAAAAAAGTATTGATGAACATGCTACAAAAAAGAGAAAGGCACAAGAACTATTAGTAGAACATAATCTTTATGCTCCAGAGCTTAGAGATTATGAAGAGCGCATGTATATGGAAGAAGATGATGATGATGATGATGAAGTTGAAGAGATTCCAGCAACATCTATGCCACCTCCTCTTTCTAAAGGAAAGGGTATATCTACCACTGCTACTACTAGAGGAAGTCAAAGCAAAGAGGGAAGGGAAAGCAAAGAGATAGGGGCTTATTTCATGCCACGAACAACTCTCGAGCTCAACCTACTCTCAAGAGTGTCTTGCAAAGCAAACAAGCAACATAGAAATGTCATCTTACTACATCAAAGGGATGATTGATGCATCCATACCTTTCAATGCCACGAACTCTTTGTATTATCAACATGCTATAGATGCTATAGTTAGCATGGGTCCAGTTATAAAGGTCCAAGTTTTCATGATCTTCGTGGCTTTTATTGACAAAGAATGTTGAGAAGCTAGAAATTTTGTTAAAGGCTTTCATGCTATATGGAAGAAGATCGTTGTACTATCATGGTGATGGTTGGTCGACCAATGCAGAGAACTCTTATTAATTTTTTAGTTTATTGTCCAAAAGGAACCGTGTTCTTGAAATCATTGATGCTTGGATGCTTCAAAGACTGCAGAGATGTTGTACAAAGTTATTTAGAGAAGTTGTAAACTTTGTTGGTCCTGAAAATGTAGTGCATATGGTCACCGATAATGCCGCCAATTATCTTTATGCGGGTAGGCTATTGGAAAGAGAGTTTCACACGCTATATTGGTCTCCTTGTGCAGCCCATTGCATCAATTTAATGCTACAAGATATTGGGAAGTTGGATGAGGTTCGTTTTGTTATCAATCATGCTTCAAATATCACCAAGTATGTATACAATCACCGCTTTTGCTTTGCATTTGATGAGGAAACATACCAATGGGCGTGAAATACTTCGCCGCTCCTACACGCTTTTCCACTAACTTTATTGCATTGCAAAGCTTATTAGCCCAAAAGGATGCCTTAAGGGCTATGGTGACATCTAAAGAATGGACACTTTCAGATATGCTAAGAAGAGTAAGGCCAAAAATTTGTTGATAATTTGTTGGACCGGCAATTTTGGAAAGAATGTGCAACTATTGTACAATTGCTCGAGCCTCTTGTTCGTGTTTTCGCATTATTGATAGTGATAATAGGCCTGCAATGGGCTACTTGTATGAGGCTATTCATATAGCACGAAATGAGATGTTAAGAAGGTTTCAAAGGAATATGAAAAGAGTGGAGCCTTACATTTCAAATCCTTGATGCTCGATGGGATTCTCAACTTTACAAAAATTTGCATTTCAGTTCTTGGTTGAATCCTCGTTACCATTACAAGGATGATTCAAGTCATCTTTCGAGTTATTGATACTATTGAGAAGTATTCTAATGGAAATGAAGTTTCATGAAGCAAACTAACGAAGTGAGATGAATATATATCGAAATGCCGAAGGAGACTTTGGACGAGTATCTGCAATATGTGATCGCAATGTGATGTGTCCTGGTAAATCTATGCCACCTCTTCATTTCTTTTATCTCTTTATATTTTATTTTCCTCTTTTTTTTATTGTTGTGATTATATGGGATTTAGAAAAACTAAACTTTTTTTGGATAATATATTTGTAGATGAATGGTGGTTAAATTATGGGAGTAATGCACCAACTCTCCAAAAGTTGGCCATTCGTATTTTGAGCCAAACATGTAGTGCTTGGGTTGTAGCGTAATTGGATTATATTTGAGTACATCCATTCTAAAAAAGAAATAGATTGGAGCATCAAAGGCTCAATGATCTTGTATATGTCCATTATAATCTAAGGTTACAACAGAGTTATTAATTATCCCTAGTTTTCTTTTCTTTTTCTTTTTTTAATAGCTTGTTTTTCTTTGAAAATATATTATTGGTATCTTGAATGAGAATTTTATGCAGGAATTTTTCAAAGGTCTAAATTATGATCCCATTGATTTTGAAGAATTTATTTCTAATGCGTGGATATTAAAGGATGAGCCTTCATCTTTAACAAGTGATGAAATAGAGACATTTCATCATGGGCTAGAGCATGTTCTATTCAAAACAACCAAAATGATGATAGTAATTTATTTTAATTGCTTTAGTTGTTTAATTGAAGTGATTTAGCACATATTATTTTATCTTGAATTAATGTGCCATATATATTGAAATATTGTAGATATCTTAAACATGGAAGAGCTTGAAATTGATAATGAAGAAGATGATAACAATGGGAATGAAAATAGAGACGAGGAAGGCAATGGAAACACAATATTTGGCAATGAAACAAATACTACTTGGCGTGAACCCTTGGATAACCTGTTCCAAAAACTCACTACACGCGTTCTACCCCTTGGATCAACCCAACTGGAATCTTTCCTTGGAGATGGTATGTTCCTTGAAGGTGGAATGGCTCCTCAACCCCTTGATAACCTGTATCGAGGAACCTTGGAATCGATTGATGGAAGAAGACTCGGATTTCCTAGGGAACAAATCTAGGAAAAACTAAGAGCCAACAAACACACAAATTCCGATTTGTGTAATTTGCAAGTAATTACAGAACTAGAGAGCAAATTCTCTCAAGCACGTAATGTCAAGAACCAAATTTTTCATTCATCAAAATTCGTGCCTTCCAATGTGGCCGACGGCTCCTTAAGGAGTACAACTAGGGTTCTCACAAGCTAGGGTTTCTTTAGGGCCAAATGGGCTCTAAGAATTACATGACTCTTGGGCTGACCTTACGGGTCTATATCACCCTCTAATTACTATATAATGAAAGCTAAGCCCAATGAATAGTAGTCAAGCCAAACCCATTATGGTCACAACTTGGAATTTGGCTCCAAAGTCTAATTAACAAGACCCAATTACACTTAGTACATTAATAAATACGGTCTTGTCAATCCTGGTCTTCTCCCCATCCTTTTGAGCTGTTTGGATGAGTCCATTCAAGGCTTCCTTCATTCTTTTTGTTCTAGCCCTTGTCATTGGTCCACCAAGACCTTGAAGTGGATCCAAGACCTTGCTCTTCGAACCTTCCTCTTCTTGCCTTTTCCCTCTCACGCTATTGTCGTCATGCTCCCGGCTCGAAGTCTCTTCAATGCTGGTTGAATTCATATCACTAATAGTAGAAGAGATGAGATTCCAGATTTTGGCCAAGATTGGAGTGCATGGAATATGTAGGAGGAGCAAGTAGGATGTGTGTTGTTTTTGTTTGTGTTGAAACTTTTATAATTATATTTAGGCTAGTAGGATGTATGTTGTTCATTATTTTTCTTATTATTTTACTTAGATGACATTTTTATATCAATTCTTATGACTTATGAGTGTGGATTTTGCATTTTATTATGTTATTATAACAATATTATTTGTTTGGTTGCTTGTAAGTTAATATTTTATATTTTTTCTATATTTTAATATTATTTTTATTTTTTATTAATATTATAATTGACCCACCGGTTAAACCATTGACCCATTGACCCGAAACCTCGACCGAGTCGATGATAGGCGAGTCCGATAACATTGCATACACTTGATTTCTTTTAAAATTTATGAAGTAATCATTTCTAATTGATATTCGATATACAATAAATCAATATGAATTCAGGTACTAGTTAACATATATTTTGAGTGAAAAAATTGAAAAATATTAATGGCAATAACTTTAGAGTCATGTGATAGAGTGGATGATAGATTAGGTGTGGAGCCAATTGTTAATGGATCATGTTGCTTTTTGGTTTGAAGGGGTTCATTACTTAAGCAACAGTATATAATGTTATATATTCTTAAAACCACTGAACTATGCTCATGGACATCCAATTCCTTCGCTAACTGAACTCATCTTATAACATTATACTTCCTTTGTCAAAAAAAAAAAAGTCCATTTTGTGTTAGGTACAAAATCTTTTTAGTTATTAAGTACAACATATTTAATGCATTAATAAATATATTATTTAACATATTTATTCTTACTTTTTAATTATGGCCGTGCGTAATTATTATTAGTAAGAGTATTAGAAGAATTTTATTTAAAAGTGAACACTTTTTTGAGACAAGAAAATACTTTGAAAGTGGACTTTTTATTTTCGGAGAAGGAGTAATAATTAATTTGAACTATGCTGATAGAAGTCCCACTCCTTAACTAACTAAACTAATCCTATAATATTATAATGATTACAGTATCGACCATCTCCTCAATTAAAGGATTCACAGCATTAATGATATCTTAAGGAGCCAATTGATCCAATTTTTCCAGACTTACTGTTAAATGTTTGGAATTTTGGATTGAATATCACCTACAATCTCCTTCATAAGCAAACACTATAAATCATCATTGATTTTTATTCCTTCTCCAAACCAAATTCAAATCAGATTGAGCTCCTTGCAAATCCAAATCCTTTTGCCATCACCATACAAAACAAAATCCTTTTGTGAATTAACAATAGCACCCTCCAAGTCTAAATTTGGAAGCGCTTCAAAACTAGTTTGATATTCAACCACAACCACCATCCGTTATTCATTGATCCATAGCACTTCCCTTGGTGAAATCAATTGAAACAAATTCATCCTACAATTCCTTATCTTTCCTATCATGTGATTGCTCTTCCAATGAAACATTCTTCTTCTCTTACAACTCCTTATCCTTTTGTGAATATGACTACGTTTGGGTAGGTTTCTTAATCAAATGTCATGCCTTTCTTGTCCTTTATGTGCTCCCCATCTTCTCCATCATATCTTTTGCTGTGATTGAAAGAGCACCTTGATCATGGTAGGAACTAATAACAACTTCCTCCAATACCATTTTTTTGGAATATAGACTTTCTTTGCTTCCTTATTAACAAGCTTTCCACCATCTCTATCTTTCACTTCTTTATCAATGGCTTTTAATCTAGGATCTTTAATGTGAGACACAAACTCATTATGGCCTAGGTACCAGCAATGCGAACAACATGGTGGATTGTCCTCGTCAACCTCAACCTTTTGCTAGAAACAATAAACTGCACTCATTCCAATCAAAACATGAGAAGGCGATGGCTTCAATCAATAAATCAATCCCCAAGACCTTAACCTTCAACAAATCAATTATTCATTGGTATACTTGAATGTTAGACATTCATCATCAATGTACCATTCAACAATGTGACATTCTAGTCAGGTCTTATTATGAACATAATCTTTATATTTTCCCATTTTCCTTAAAATAAAAAGTCTAAAAACATCATTATAATAGATTATCAAGCTTATAAAAATTAATGTACAGTGATTATGATTTAAATCTTGCATGAAAAAATTATGATTTAATATTAGTACCTTTCAAATACGAACATTTATCAATATTATATGGTGCTTGAAATCTTAACTTCAGTAGGAAGATGGATCATCAGATGGATTATTATATCAAAAAACATGGCAACAAAAATGATTAGTACAAATTTAACATTCAATTCCCAACAAATTTAACTTAGTATTTTGCAATTTTTATGGTTTCATTTATTGTTTACATTGAATTTATTTTAATTTTCATATTTTTGTTTTAGAAACATATTTGATGAAAAGTTGACCAAATAACAGTTTAAATTGTGAATTGAAAGAAATGGGACGAAAAGAGGTCAAAAGAAATAAAAAAAGTCAAACAAATTAAAGAAGTGAGAAAAGGTGAACAAGTCAAAGTCAACAAAAAATAGTCTTTCTTTTATTTAATTATTTGACTTTGGACTTCTACATATAATGCTCATAAGGATTTCAATACAAGGAAGAGAAGGCCTTTGATCTAACACTTACTTTAGTTAGAGTTCCAAGGTTTAGGCTAACTTGAAGATCTTCTGAAGATTTTTTAGATTATATAGATGCAACCTACTTAATGAGGAAGTAGAGACTTGGAACATAAAAACTTTAAACTAAGATTTTTTTTTTCTTTCTTTTATTCCCATTCTATGGTTGTTATCCTTATGCCTTAATGCTTTTGCTATTTTGATTGTGTTTTAGGATTTCAACTCAATTCTTTTATGTAGTTTGAATTTCTAATTCGCTTTTATGTGGTATAGGTTGTTGATATTTGAATTGTTTACTCTATTTGTGCTCTAATTTTCTTCAATTGCTTAATCACAAATCAATTATGTTTGGAAATTTCATTGAACTTGACGAAGAGAATTGAGATTTAGCCCAAGGTAGAGTGGCCAATGATTTAGGAGTAGTAACCTAGAATTTCTTGAGGGATGGACATACTCTCTCAAAACATGGGTGGCTAATGACATACGTCATATTCAAGACTCCTCAATTTTGAATGCCGAAAGACACGTGTTTAAGGTTTTGGTGATATTTAATGGAAGGCTATTGGATATATTAGGAGACCTAAGCAAGTTCTTCACCTCAATCCAAGGACATGAAAGGGGATAATAAATTCAAATGACATAAAAGAAATGAATCGTAATCTTATTGCTTATCGAGTGTTTGTTGAATTTCCTAATTTGCTAGTTTGTCTTATTTTTAAAAAATTCCCTATTTTTACTTGTTCCTTCGGGTTAATTAGGACATATTAACTTTAGTGGAAAAATGTTGGTAAGATCCCTTGTGGAATTGACTCATGCTTGCAATTGTATTACTTATAGTGACTCGTGTGCTTCTAGAATTAAACTATCAGAAAATTTTCTTAAGTTTATAGAGAATCAAAGCAATATTGATGCTGAAATGACAGAAAAACGATGCTACACAGGAAAATTCATAAACAACAAGAGAAACAATCTCTATTGTTCAAAATCGTTGATTACCAAAATCGATGTAATATTATCTCAATATCAAAAGTGTGCCTCCAAAAACCTAAAAACCAGTTTATATAGGGTGTTAACCCTAATGACAATTAAAACGTAAATTACCAAAATACCCGTAAAATAAAACAAACTAAAAATTGTCTAGAAAAATAGAAAAATGCCTGAAAGACCCTCTAAACGACCTCGAATCACTAAAATCCATCGTCAGTCATGTTCGAAGGTGATGACTTGTGTTCAGGACATCTTTTCGTTTTGACTGACCGAATTTGAGTCAATTCTGAGATCATCAACTTCTTGACTGCCTTGGTGCATCAAATATCATTCCTCCCCTATTAGAGAAGGATTCGCCCTCGAATCTGCTTTGCCTTTTCATCGTCAATCTCTTCATAGTCCTCTTCATCAGTGTGCTAAGATGACAAATCCGCTACATTAAAGATTCGGATACATTATACTCACCCAGTAGATCAATCTTGTAAGCATTATCATTAATTCTCTCCAAAACTCGGAAGGTTCCCACAGCCCTAGATTGTAGCTTGCCAAACACACTGTGGAAAACATTATTTCCTAAAGTGAACCCAAAGCGAGATCATCCTTCTTAAAGACAACTCTTTTCTGCGCATATCCACGCGTTTCTTCTACTTCATGTTACATGCCTTATCTAATTGTGGACACAGGAATACAACTCTTTGATACGCTTTGCATACTCTTGACTTTTGAGTTAAATTGCTTGTGAACTGTAAAGGCGTGAGTTCCAAGGAGTAATTGGATTATGCCCATACACCAACTCAAAAGGGGTCTTGCTTATAGTTCGATTCTTAGACTGTTATATGTAAATTCGGCTGAGGCAACACCAAGTCCCATTGTCGCGGATTGTCTCCAACCAAACTCGCAACAAATTCCTAAACTTCAATTGACAACTTCTATCGACCATTAGTTTGAGGGTGATGTGAGAGCTACACTTCAAACTTGTGCCTATGTGTCTCCAAAGAGTGCACCAAAAATGACTCACAAACTTCACATCACAAGCAAAGGTTATGGACTTGGGAACTCCATGCGATTTAATAGTTTCCAGTAGAAACAAGCGTCGACTTGTGAAGAATCATTGGTCTTACTACATGCAATAAAGTGGGCCATCTTTGAGAACCTGTCGACAACCACCATTATAGAATCTTTACTCCTATGTGTTCTTGGCAAACCCAAGACAAAGTCAAGACTGACATCTCCCATGGTGCAACTGGAACAGGTAGAGACATATATAGACCAGCATTGGTACTTCTGGTTTTCGCCACATGACATATCCTGCACCTCTCTATAAAATGCATCACGTCTCGCTCCATCTGAGGCCAAAAAAAGTGTTCACCCAATAAGACCATCATTTTATCCAAGCCAAAATGCCCCATTAGACCTTCTGCATGTCGCTCAATAATAATAGATTCCCTCAAAGAACATTGAGGAATACACAGCCTGTTGCCTTTAAAAAGGTAGCCTTCAACAATATGAAATTGTTGAAAAGGCTCCGTTTTGCTCTTCCTCTAGATATTCTGAAAATAAGGGTCATCAGTATATAAATCTTTAAAAGTATCAAAGCCTAGAACTTTTACCTGTATTAGTTTCTACTAAGAATCAATAAATATCAATAGCAATTGGAAAAAAATTATTAAATTCAATCCCCGGTAGCGGCGCCAAAAACTTGTTCGATGAATTGCAAGCATACAATATCAACAAGTAATAAAGAGGTGAGTAGAGTATCGTTCCTATAAGGATTGAATCAAATTTAACTAATTACTTATCAACGTGATTAATTCAAAACAAAGCTAACCGACCAATGTGCTTTCTTTTGATTTACAAAACTAACAAAGAAGGAAAATTTTATAACAACAAAAAATACTAAAAATTTACCAAATCAATTAACATGCTGGAGCCTTTTGATTTCACTTAATCAATCCTAATTAACTCTCTTGACTTGTCATGCAAGTAATTTAATTTTCAAATTATGATGGTGAAATTTTCCTAATATAAATTAATAGCCGACATCGGTCTAATAACCCTATTTAGATTAAAATCAACTCACACTTGGTCTAGGTGAATTTAAATTTCTAAATGCATTACAAATTATGAAATTCTCGGATTTAATCTAAGTAGTCATGACTTAGTTCTACTACCGAAACCACATAAACAACCTAGATTATTACCGTCTAAATTGAATTCACAGTCTAATATCACATGCACATGCATGTCATCTTCACATGGTATCAAACAAGCATCAAAAATCAATTTGGTGGTGGCCAATCACCTAAAAGCATTAAGATCATGATATTAAACTCATAATTGAAATATGGGATGCATGAACAAGAATAAAAGTAGACATAATTAAAATTAAAAAAATTCTTAAAATTAAAGTAAACAATATTCAATAAACATAAAAGCTATAAAGTATTTGGTAATTGAAAATAAAACATAACAAGTTTCATAACAAAACACAAGAAATCAAACTACTAAAATTATTAAACTAACCTAAAGAAAAACAAGAAAAGAAAAAGCCGTGAAGGACGTGAAGTCTAGAAGACAAAACAATTTTTGATAGCTTTGGTTTCTTCTCCGTGAAGTGCAAAGGAAAAAGAAGTTGGCGGTTGGCTTTCAATAATTTTGCCAAGCTAATGAAAGAAAAACAAAGGAACGTGTGTTCCAAGAAGAAAGAAGATGGTTGTTGAAATTCTACCAAGAATAAAACTAACTAAAGAAAGAAAAGAAAGACAAGAATGTGGGTGACAAAAAAAGAACGTGGTGGCTGCCTTTTCAATTTTCTACTCTTCCATCTCTGTCTTATTCTCGGCTTTTTATTGTTTTTCTCCCTCGAGCCGCTGCACCCCTTCTTGTCTTTCAATTCCAGCAGTATTTTGCTTTCTTGTTGTACTCGGCTTTTAGTATTCCAAATTGTAGCAGTCTTTTGTTTCCTAATTGCAATTGACTTTTATTTCCTTGTTATGCAAAGACACCTTTTATTTTCTTGTGGTGAAGGAGTCTTACATTGTGCAGTTTCTTGGCTTTTATACATGGCGCCCTTCAAGAAATAAAAAGAATGTGGCTCTCTCTCGAAAATAAATAAATTTCTTTGCTATGTTGTGTTTTTCCCTTGTGGCTCTTTCTTATCTTTTTCTCCTTTGGCCACATCTTCTTTTTTTCCTTTTTTGCTTTGGTGCTTCTATCTGCCCGAAATAAAAAGAACGAGGCTAGTCTCAACCTTAAGAAAAATAAAAGCAACCCTAGAATATTTTGCCAAAAGAAAAATTTTCTTTTAACTGATCAATTTTCCTAAAAATGCTCTACAACAATCAATATTCATATAAACAAGCCTTTTAATTAACTAAAACACAAGGGAATTGACCCAATAAATATGTCATTTAATATTCTATCAGTGTTCCTGGTTATTAGGTCTTGGTTCCTCATTGGATGGGGTGGATTATGCCTAGCCCTTTGAAATTCTTCAAACTGCACGATGCAATTCTATAAAAGCTTGTTTATCCGCTTCCCGTTGTCTTCGCGTGAATCATCCAGGTTTGGAGTCTTATGTTGTGAATGTTCACTCTCATGGACGAATGATGTTACGAGCGTTCAAGAATTCCACCTAAATGTAGTGGGTCGTTATTCACGGGGCCGAACAACTACGTCGAGCTCGACTTGGCTAGTTCTTTCTGCCCTCTGGTTTCTAGATTTGGGATCTACCATATTCATATAGGTCGGAATCGAAAGGAAGATTGTGAATGATCCTTTAGAAATCAAGAAATTTTTCCCATAGACGACGCCACTTAATGAAGGCTAAATCCGCAACTCGACTATGATCCGATTGGATGGTTTACACCCAAGATTCTTCGTCTTCCTAGTATTGATAGTTCTGCGAAACAAATTAGGAGTGGTTCTCTCGGGTGCTTAAGTCGATTCTTAGTCGAAGTATAGTAATTCTCGATTATCGGATGTCCCATTACTTGGTTGTCTTTCTCCTTTTATGTACCTTGTCCCGCCATTTTTGGAATCGTTCTCGTGGATTGATACGCGGATTATGGTTATAATCTGATTGCATTTCACAATATCTTTCCTTGATTATCGCTTGTTGTTACGCGCTTGTAGATAAATACGGCTTTACTGAGTTCCCATTTCAAGGTTTAGGACTCCAAGGTCCCAAATACTTAGTGTGTTTTTAGTGTATTTTACCTTCCGTATAGATCCGGAACTATGTACATCACTGCGGTTTGACCCTTGTCTCCAAGATCCTGCCTTGGAGTGTGGGTCCTTAGGTTTGATCCTTGGCTCCAACATCTTGCCTTAGAATGCAAAGACCTAGCCTCGACTAGCGGCGTGGATCTTAGCCTTTGATCTAAGGTGAAACATGGGAACGGATCCATACACATCATGCATGTCTAATTCTTTGTTCCATACTAGATTTTTATAATTAACTATAATTAAAGTGAAGAATGAATTCCAATTTAAATTGGATTTAATTGTGTATATAAATAATACACCCCGCTACAAAGAGAGTATGGAAATTAACTTAATAAAATTTCTAGACTTTCGTGTTCTTTTCATGGGCTTTGTAATGCAACTTTACATTTATCAAATAAAAGTTATTTATATTCATCTCTTTAGAGATTTAACAAGACTATAAATTAATGCTCATTATTTGAGAAAAATATTAATACCCTCTTTGATTGGTCAAATTCATACTATCTTGACTTTTGAAATTTGATGAAATTACTAAATGAGCCCCACTAGTCACAAACATTATATTTTTAGACAAATTTATCTTTTAACATTTTCATTAATTATTTTATATGAAAATACACTTATAACTTTATTAAAAAATTGTAAAATATTGGTTATATATGATTAAATATATAGATATATTTTTTGTGTATATAAATTTGAACTTAAGGATTAAAAAACTTGCTAAACAAGAAAAATAGCAATAAAATTTCAATTTAAATTGAGTGAAAGTTTTCACTCAATTTTCAATTAAACTTCAAAATAGTAACATTACATAATACCCCCTCAGTCCAAAAGAGTCCAGTTTGAAAAAAAAAAAAAATTTGTCCCAAGAAAAAAGTCCACTTCTAGAGTGAATTATTGTATTACTCTTACTAATGATAACAATATATAACTTAAATTAAAAAGTTAAAATTAAAATATAAAATTATACATTTAATTATACATTAAATGTGTTATATTTTGTAATTTAAAAAAATTTGTACTAAATCAAAAGTGAACTCTTTTTGGGAGAGAGTATATATTATGAACAACTATCTTTTTCACTTGTAATGTTATTTTTCTTCATTATATTTTTAGTTTAATAAATTAATAGATAGTCTAATCTTTTATTACTTAGTAGTAGTTAATTTTGAGTCAAAAGGGATATAGATAGTTATCAAATAATGAGGTTCATTTCTTGATTCATCAAAGCTCAAGAGAGTTAAGGTAATTAACTGTTACCTTAAATGTATATATAATAACTACGGATTTTTAGGTGTGTTTCCTAAAATTTCATAAACTATATTCTTCTTCTTTTCTACCACGGTTTCTGCAAATCTCGGTCCAGTATTTCACTTATTTGTCTTTTCTACTTAAAAATTGTCATCCTAAACCCTCAAAACAGTCCCCAAGACCTGTTTACATCAAACATAAAGTTGTGCCGCCTCACTTCTGAAGATGACAAGCACTTAATCACATTTACTGTGAATAAGAATGATTACGGATCCAGTAGTATCCATGAAAATAAATTTGTTAACGCTATCTACGTAACCTACAACATTAACGAGTGTATGATAATTTTTCTTGGAGTAATCGACCAAAATTTTAAAGGGTTTTCTCTATTATTTTTAATTTTTCTAATCTACTTATGGTATCATCTATTTATGAATTTATCAACTCATTATATAAAATTTTAAGATTTATCATATTTGAATAATCTAAATCTTCTAAATTTATAACATACATATCTTCCTCATTTATTTCTATTTCGATTCATGTATTTCTCAAATTTTCACCGTTGTTTTATTTACCTTACATTGTCCTAGTATCTCACATTCACAGTGTTTTAATTCTTTTTCTTTAATCCCTATTTTTCTTTATTACCATTTTTGCCAATTCTTTGTAACTAATCTTTTCTTGTTGCTTTTGTATATTAGGTTCACCACACTTAGTTGACAACTCTTATGTTGTAGTTACATAAGATGGTTTAAAGGATATTCGATAGGTGCAATAAGAGAATTTATAAATACAATTAAAATATTCTTTGTAAGAAAAATACCACCATTATCATGTAACAAGAATTTTAAGCCTAAAAGTAAATCAACTTCAATTTGTAAAGGTCTTACTAAAACTTTTGATATATTCTAAGGTTCTAAAACGATCCATATTGTGTAAAAATACTTATTTCGATTTAACTAATTATTTGAAGTATAAATAAAAGGTTTTTCTTCTACTCTTGTTCCTTTAATTAGTCTATCTTTAGGAATATTTGTAATGTCTTCTTGTTTAAAGGATGTTTTGATTTATTATATTACTTGCACAACCTGTGTCTATAAAAGCAGTTATAAATGTGACATTATTATTTTCTATAATAATTCTACAGTCTATTTTGATATTTTTTAAATTAGCTAACTGATCACATATTAATTTTAATGGTGATTCTATCCTGCTTAAAAACTCCACAACTTCTACTAAAGTAGTATTTTCTTCATAAGTACTTTTACTATTTGTTTTTACCTATAATTTTTTCAAACTTATCTTTTCTTTCTTTAAATATAATATTTTCTCTTTGTAATAAAATAATTTGTTGTTTACATATATCAACTTCCTTAGCTAATATATCTAATTTTATTATTTCAGTTTCTTTTAATTCTATATCTGGTTCTGATATTATTGAGACCGCGTTACCAAGTGAAGCACGTAGAAACGATACACAGTACAAGTAATTGAATCGATGGTTTTACGTTGGTGGAAAGCTCCTTCACGTAGTATAATCTCATATCATTCAAGTACAACAGAAGGCCCATTGAGGCAGCTTTCAATAGGTAAATATGTGTGTCAGGCGCTGAAAGAGCTGGTTGATTTTGGAGGCCATATCAACAGAAAATGACTGCTCACAGCCGGAAGAAAGGGAGAACCTTCTCACAATGAATGCACAGAAGCTCCAAATTTAACTGGGAGCCTGCATTCTTGGCCCCTGAGCAAGGAAAACAAACAAATATATATTCCGTTTGCTAAAATGTGTACTAGTCAAGACCAGTGAATGAACTATAAAGCTAAGAGTGTAGTGCTGAAGAAATTTAGACTGAACTCAATCATTAATGATGAAATACTCAGCCAACAATAGTAAAAGAAAAGAACAAAATAAGCAAGTAAATGTTAGTGACTCAATCTTCCTTACTGTTGTATGGTAGGATATATATCTTTAATCTTAAGCAACCAATATATGGAAACATCAGTAATGGAAGGAATTTGTGGAATGAAAAGTACAAGATTGCTAATTTTCAAAATGAAATTTCTCCCAAGATAAGATTGCTATAAATCGTAAACCATTTAGGTGATTATTGTACAGCATTTCCTTGGGGACTTTTCCTTTTCTTGTTCAATGTACAAATTTGACAATAAAGATTCAATAGTTACATTCTTTTTCTATCTGTTGTAGCTTTCAAGATCTACTCCATAGAAAGAAAGGGAAGGGTATGTTTCAGTTGTGAAAAGGAAAAACCACAATTATGGGATTAAAACATGACAACCACAAATTAACTCTAAAGTACACACAAAAAAAACCTTGATCCATTTGGTCACATCCGCCCCCTATGCTAATACTCTAATTAGTGCTCTTGGATCAGAATGCAAAATAAGGAATTAAAACATGTGGAGCTATCTTCTTATTTTATTTTTCTGTCAAAGAAAAATATGGCAGACTAGCTGATATAATTATATCCTTGAAAAGGGAAGGGAAAAATTCTGACCGTCACCAAATAAAAACTATTTGCAAGTATGCTAACTAGTTTATTACAAGGTTACCAGACTGCTTATGCTCTGTATTGAAGACAACTAGACAATCTTATAGCATTCAAAACCAAGTCATCAAAGACAAGTATAGTGCAAATATATAACAAACATAAGCCAGCAAAATTACGGCCTTGAACTATATCCATTACTTCAATATGGTACTTCATGAAAAAGCAAAGGAAAAAAAAAAAAAAAAACACAAACACAAACAAAAAACCATGTACCTACCCTCAAATCTCCTTCACAAAGTCTAGTCCAAAAACCCCATTGTAGCTTAACTATTTTCAATACCCATCTCCTTCCTCTTCAACTCCAATGCCATTCGCTCGTTTTCAAGTTTCATTCTTTCATTTTCAATCTTCATCATTTCCAATTCCCTATCCTTTTTCCTGCTAAATTTTTGCCATTTGAACCGCTCTTTCTCCAATTCCAGCATTTGCGCCTGAATTAGCAGCTTTTGTTCTTCTAGCTGAAGAGAGCGATGACTTATCCACTGCTTTTGTAGGATATTTGGTCTTATGCCTTCAGAAATCATTTGATTCTCATCAGCATGGGCAGATGGAGAAGGAAGATTTAAACTTCTGTTGCAATCTAAAGCATTTAAGGTATTAGCAAAACAACTATCCTCATGCCCCTGACTCTGTTTTATCCTCTTTGAGGAACCTCCTGGAATTCCATATGTTATTCGCTCCCCGTGCAAATCATGATTCTCCTCGTAGTCGTCATGATCATACAATTCAGCATCCTGATCATCTTCATCATTGTCATCTTGAGAATTTCTTTTTGTATTGTTCTCATCTGGATCATCTCTACTTCTGAGAGCTAAGCGCAATGAGCGCTGCAATTCAGGATCAGGTGGCAAATGCAATCGGTTACTGTTGTGGTAAGAACACATCTCTTCATAATGCAAATGCTTAGAGCTCAAAATTTTCCTAACCTCCTCTTTTGCTCTTTCAGATACATGATCCATCATGTCCAAAAGTGCAGGATTCTCAACCACCTGGCAAGAAGTTCCTCCCTAGTATCTCATTAAGCCTTTTATACCTTTTGTTAAGGTCATTAAACTTGTCCTCACATTGCTGAGGTGATACAAAATGACCCCTTTCAGCCATTACCTTTGAGACTGATTTCCACTTACCCTTTTTCTGCAAATTTGCACATTTCCTTCTGGCTCCGCTACCATACTCTGCAGCAGTCTCCTCACCTATGTATGAAACAGCAGTAATTAACAGCCTAACCATTGTATCAGTCCATTTCACACGTTGCCATGGAAATGACTTCTTTCCCTTGCCCCCATAATTGTGGCCATCAGCAGCATCTTCAGTATGACTTGGCTCATCCTCATCACTCGCAGATTTAATTTTCTCTCCTTTGTTAAAATCTGCCAATGAAACACTACGATCATTTTCTTGCATGTTTCCTATTGTGAGTGGGAAATTCTCATGAATAGTCTGATGAACCATTGATCCGTGCTGAGTGTGAGACTGATGATGTTGCTGGAGAGAGAATGGATGTTGACCATGATGAACTCGTATAGAACCTTGCAAATCAAGACCTCCAAAGGAAGCATTCCCAGGCATCATACTTCCTGAAGACAGATTACCTTCCATTTTCTGAGTAAGCAAGGAAAACTGGGATCAAACCCACACAAGTCCTCTTAAACCAGTCCAACAAAATTTACCACTTCCAAGGGATTCTTTTTCATAGCTCAAATATGAGAATTATCCTCCTTCAAACCCTTCATCAGACAGCAATACTAAAGCTATCAGACCTACAGTGCACCCAAAATCCTCCAAGGCATCTCCAGAAATATGTCCAAAAACCACCAACAGTTATACAAAACGAAATCCAGTTCACAAAAACCCCCAACAGTTATACAAAACGAAGTCCATTTCACTTTATGTCCCCCATAAAGTATTTCCAGAACCCCACAAAGAACTATCTCAAGTACTAATCTCCAATACAGTAACAATATTTTCCACAAACGGGAAACAGATGAATAGCAGTATAGGCAATCTTAACTCAGATAAGTAAAACCCACCGACACAATTACTCCAAAAATCAATCGCAATAACACCAATCTTAATTGAAAGTGAAAAAAGCATCAATCTTTCCAAAACCCACCAAAATTCAAAAATTTCAACAACACACAAACCAAATAGCTAGGCCTTAGTGAATAACTTACAAATAGTTGTGGACCCTTCAAGTCATATTAAGTATTGCTGCTATTCGGCTGAGAATTTGAGATGCCAGAACGGAGAACAGCACATCATAGAGAAGGTAAAGAATAGACGACAGAGAAGCGTAGCCGTATGCACATTTTTTGGGGTTATATAATATACTATATATATTATATAGTAGTATATAAGAAAAATGTCAAGTAGCCAATGAAGAGTTGATGCAGATACAATGTATGGGAGGATCTAATGGGTCCACTTGAGACTACTTGTTTTTGTTTTTCCTTTCATGGGTCACACCACCTCGCAGCGATTTGCCTTTGTTGATGGTTTTTTTTTTTTTTTTCAAACGATCAATTATATGCAACTTAAAATATCATACACCATATCCATATATATATATTGATAGTGACCTCCAGTCATCCTATAAATTGCAATTAAAAAATTTCAAGTTGTAGATTTTATTTTGAAAAAAAATATAATTTTGTGAAATTTTGATATTATTTTTGTATTCTTTTAATATATTAATTTATTTTAAAAGTTTTTCTCATTGTATTTTCTTTATTATCAATTTAAATTTTACTTTCAAGTGCAATTAATTGTAATCCAAAATTAATTAAATTTATATCATACATGGGATTTTTCATTTTTTATCAAATAAATTTTGCAACTCACCCACACTTACACGCTTCTTTTATGTATATTTTTTAAATGTTTCATTTTCATATTAAAAAATTTTACTTAGTAGTATATATTAAACATTTAAAATAATTTAACTTGATCTCCATATATTATTTTAAATACTTTGACTAAAAACAATATCAAGACTAATTTAAAATATTATTTAAAATTATTATAATGTATAATTATTTAAATAAATTATGAATACTATATATGATTACCAATAATTGGCATATTTATTCACAAAAAAAAATCCACACTCGATATTTACATATCCTTATTTAAATATTTTATAACTATTATTTTTAATTATTTCTCCTTATTGAATTAAGTAAGTATACTTTAATATGAAGTAATTTAGATCGTAATAATACGCAAATAGTTATATATATTTAAAGTTTTAATATGTTTTAATTTCAATATATTAGTTTGTTATTATTTTTTAAGTACCACAACTTAATCATAGGCGTGGTAGCTTGTTGATATAACTATTCATTTGAATAGTGAAACTTTTCCAAATGTTATTTTATAATTTTTACATAATTTTCAACCACCATTTCTATTTGGGTAATAATCAATTCTGACTTATTAAAACCACTTTTAAATGCAATTAAGTGTTTCCCTCTTCTTTTTTTTTTTTTTTAAAAGTAGTATTATATTTAACCAAATCATAAGCCATTGCAAAATTCAAAACAATTTTACCTTTATTGTATCCAAAAGCATAACTTCCATGAATTCTATTATACTCCTTATTGCCTTTGCCCATATGCCCATTTAAAGGAAATTTGCAAAAATAGCAGGTTGTGGAGAAACATTTGCAAAAATAGCAGGTCCAACAAATCTTTTGCAAATATAGCATGTCAACGGTTTTTGACTATGGAAAAATACCTAAATACCCCTGAGTGAGAACTTCATCATTTCACCATTCTTCTTCATTTCTTCATTCTTCATCAATTAAACATCTCATTTCGAGTGCCTACTTGAAAATGGTGCCAAAGATAAATGTCTGCATGAGTTATGTAGATATTTCAACAATAATCATCAAAATGTAAAATAAATCCCAACTCACGAACAAACAAAATTCACTTTTCGCAAACTATCAATTGGGTGTTTTAAGAAGGCTGCATCTTATTTTAGTTCAACTAACAAATAATGTGAAGCTCAACATTAAATAGCGTATGAATCTAGGGTCAACATGGATTCAATATTTTGATCGATATTTTCGTTGACATTTAAGTCGACAAAATGATTGATATTGTAGTGACAATTGGTTCGAGATTTTATTCAACGATACATTCGACTGGGAAAAATTACAAAATGCCACTCTATTTGAAAATTGCACTTTGATTTAGTTTCACGAATGTTCGTTTTTCCACTCCCATTCACCATCACTTCGCTAAAAAGAAGATGCACGTATTATTTTTCGCCACTTCCTATTATGTTTTCTTGACAACCGATATACATCTAGCATACACACTACATACACCATATACAACATATACAATTGCAATGGCACGTACGAGGTGGATGGCCGGCAGAGAGTGCTCCAGAGGAGAAATCGAGAAGCCGATCGACCACAAGAAGAAGGTCAGTTCAAATTTTCCTTCGTGTTTTGCTAAGTGCTCATATTTCCGATTTTCATGTTTTGCCGCACATATCGTTTAGAAGATATGATACAAGTTAGGATTTTCTTTGCGCATATCGTTTGCATATGGTTAAAACTATTCATATCCTATGATGATTTTTTTAAACTTTGAACACACTAAAGCGTGACAAAACACTTGAGAACCATTGATTAACACTAGGTGAGAACAAGTATCGACTGTATGCCCAATATGTCGACATATCCAAACAAGTCTTGAATCAAATGTTGACTAATTAAAATTACGACATATTTGTGGACAAATTCATTGACACACTATCGATCAATATGTCGTCAACACTATATATGTCGATTAATGTCTCGAATTAATTGTCGACCATTATGTCGACTAAATTGTCGACCAAAATATCAATACATACTTGGATACATATGTCGACTACATTGTTGAACCTTCCAAAATGTCGATACATACGTGGATACATATGTTGATTGCATTGTTGAACCTTCCATTGTTATGTGTAGGAACATCTAAAGGCGCAAATGGTCATTCAGGGAGAGTTTTTCAATGCCCAAGTTTCCAAGTACTGCTACTATAAAGCCAATATGAAGATGATCCGGTCTAAATTAACGGAGATGCAAAAGTAAATACTCCGAAGGAAGAGTTGTCTTGCTGAAATTGCTCTTGACCATGAGCATACATTTTGGTACAAGCAGTTATACATTTCATGTTGTCGAGGCAACTCAAACCCGACGAGAAATCCATACGGGATAATAGCATATACTACAATTTCGCAGGTAAAAGTTGAAATTTGGCAAGAGAGAGTTTGCTATTATCACGGGGCTCAAGATGGGCGATTTGATAGTGTATATGCCAAATACCACGCAAATGGTCATCCGGCAATAACGAAGTTTATTAAACCCTAGGTTTGTGAGAAAAAGTCACGCACGATGAAGTGTTAAAGGCTTACGATCGAATAAACTCAAATTATTCAGATGTTGATGTCGTGAGCATGACACTATTGCTTCTATATACATCAATCAATGGCATGGCCAAGAGAACTAAAATCAAAGATAAGCTTCTTCATTTAGCCTGTGATTGGAGGAGATTTGATGAAATGCCGTGGATGAACTATCTTATAAGGCCACTGTAGATAGTGCTAGAAGAGCATGATAAATGTCTTCAAGCAAACTAGTCACCCAGAGAACAAGACTTACACTCTTGGGGATTTCCCAGTTGCATTGAGGGTAAGGATACTATTCGTGCGTTATGTTAGAGTGTTTAAAGTGGTTTAAGTACATTTACTATAATATAAGTAATTACTTTTATGCTAATTTTTTTTCTTTCAATTTCTTAGATGTGTGCATATGAGGTAATGCCACATCTTGAGCGTTTAAAGATGGTTAAGAGTGTCAAATGCTCTGGGGACAAGCCCAGGATGTTTAGATGGAAATGTATGAATACACAGCATAGAGAACAAGAAAAGAAGTAGGTGTGGGAAAAAAGAACATCCGACGCGAAGATATGATTTGTGTAATTGGTGATGATTAGTTTAGCCCCACGTGGAATATAGTAACTATCTTATAGAAGAGGATCAAACTTTATTATTTGAATTCCTGTAGAAAGTGAAAGTTAGACAAATGAAACCAACTCTAGAAGAACGAGAAAAATTTTGCAATTGGGAAAAGAGGCGGAGAAGGATGATGAGGAGTTGGTAGGAGGAGAAATGGATCCCGCGGCTTAGTATGTGTTGTATAGGAAGAGGTCAGAGAAGAAGATGTTTCCGAACCTAAAAATAGACAAAAAGTACGCCATAAGGTCGAGGATGAATCAGAGAGAAAATATGAATTTATCAGTCAGCTGCTTCAACGACAAACTAAAACTGAGCAAGAATTGTCCATGTGTAAAGAGGAGCTCAAACTGTTAAAGGGGGAGATGGATGATAGAGTAAATGGCCTCACAATTGATCTTGAAAAGATGAAGGCTAAAGTCGAGCATCTAAATGCTTTTGGACACCACATGTTACCTCAATGATTACGCCCACCGCCTAGTCTGAATCCAGGTTTGTTGCCGTAGTTCACTTATATACAATGATGAAGCAGATAAAACTGAGGATCCCATTAACATAAGTTCAGGCCCTACGAAAGAGAGTTTAGCCCACAAGAGAAGTACACTGAAGAAGGAGGTGTAGCCTATAGAGAGGGGGGTTTAGCCTCAGAAGAGGACAAAAACGGCCTTGAAGAAGTGGTTGTCGTAGAGCAAACAGACATTACTGAACGGCACAATTCCGGAGAAAATGAAATGCTGGTCGCAGGTGAGGAATTTGTGCAAAGGGCTAAGGAAGAAGCGGACGTAATGGATATTGTCTAACAGCTCACGTCAGAATACAATACTCTTTTGGCCAAAGACACTCTACCTGTAGAGAGTGCTCCACCTCTGCCGATAAAGAAAAGGGAAACCAAATCTCATGTAAAAGAGGCGGTTGTGGGGCAAAATTTGAGGCGACTCTGGCCCTTGAAGCGGACGACGAGGACCAAGAAAAGGCTAAAGTGCCAGGATCGAGTTTGAGATGCCTGATTTGCTCCCAACCAAAGAGCAGACGAAGAAATGAATGAGTGGATGAGGAAAAACCAAGACTCTATTTATGGACACGAGTCGGGATTTTTGTTACTCCAAATTGCTAAAGACAATGTGGACAAAAGGATATTGGCTCAATGATCTAGTAATTCTCGTTTGCCTATTTTGGGTTCTTACTTTATTAGTGATGAATATCTCCTAACATTGAACCTTTTTTTTTGTAGCAATTGATTTGTATACCTCTATGTTATGCAAACGGATCATTAACATGGGCGTAAGATTTATCCATTATGGAGTCATATTTCGATGTAAGTTGTGTTTACCATTCCACCCAGAGGTATTTGATATGTTCATTTAATGAGATGTTTAGTCTTGTTTGTATTAGATTGGCATGAAAATGATACATAACGACAAGATGGATGCCAACGTCGATGATATGGCGATGAAGCAGTTCGTTGGTGATTGTTCATTTCCCCATGACGTAAGAAAGTTAGACTTCATGTTATTCCCATGTTACGTAGATGGCAACCATTGGATGCTTGTGAAGATGGATTTATATGGGCAGAAATTTCACGTGTACAACCCATCGCATCGGGTAGTTGTGGTGCAAAAGTTATAATATCTCATTATAACAATGTTCAAGATAATCGAGGCGTGTAAGTTTCACACATACTATGCAAAGGAACATCCAAGAGGGAACAAATGGAAAGTTCTAATCGAGCACATTTTTACGCACCAAGAACTGATGTAAGTTTCTCCATCTCCATCTTTGTATACATAATGTTGGATGACATAGTATGCACAATCAGATAAATTTGATTTCAATCATTATTGCAGGAGTGGTGATTGTGGTATTTATGTACCAAAGTGGGCTGAATGCATAATCCATGGGTTGTCCTAAATACAATTACAGATGAATACTACCAATTTGCGTAAACAGATGGCGTATGCACTTTACACCCACACAGGGAGAGTAAATTCCAGCCGAGAAGAGAAAGAAAGCTAAAAGGGAAGGAAAGAAAAGCTAGAAGTAGAGAATGTAAGAAGGCGAGAAAGCAAGAAATGAAGGAAAGGTAAAGAAGGGAAGAAAAGGAAAGTTAGAAGAGAATGAGAAAATGTAAATCTACTTGATGTAAATGTAAATCTACGCTATGTAAATTTGTAAATTATTTCAATGTACGGTATGTAAATTTGTAAATACATTCGGTTAGGTAATTCTTTCAATGTCCACCATTAGATGTGGTTAATACATTCTTCTTTGATGTGAGCAAATGAGAAATTAGTTGGTCGGCTCTATAAAATTTCTTGTCCATATTCATAAGATCACAAATAAATGTAAAATTCTAAAAACGATTTGACAAACTCAAGAAACTCAATTGTGTTCGAGATTTACTGGACAGTTTAGTAGACATTTTGGTCAACATTGAAGTCGACATTTAGTTGATAGATTAGTCGACATTTTATTATACATTCAATTGGTCGCTTTACTCGATATTTTATTCGATATTTAAGTTGGCATTTAGTCGAGGTTTAGTCGATGTTTATTTCGACTCATTGGTCGTGGAAACACGACCTAAGCGGGAAAGGGATTTTACAAATTTTTTAAACATAAACGTTTTCTCAGGGTTAGGGAGTGGCACATATATTAGGATACATCCAGTACTCCTTCGCTCTAACTCTACTGTTTACACTAACATTTCAGACATCGTTAGCAACGCACGGAGTTTTGAGTTTTTTCAGCCTCTAAGCAATGCGCATTTTTCCTCCAACACCCTCTAAGGAACAGGATGCTCCTCCATGAGCCTCTAATATGAATTGTCCATACTTGGATGATTAATATAATGGTTTTATGAAGCGATTAACGGGATATTGTGTTCATGGGTTAATTACATTTTCAATAAATACATATGTGTGCTGAAACTCATATATAGATGGGTGATTTAAATGTGGTTTTCTTGAAGGAATGGTGCACAATAATATTTGGTCTGTTCATATGCTATTCGAAGAGTGGAGTGTTGATCCGATCCACGAATGAACATAGGTTGGTGAACTATAAGAGAATTGAAACTCTTTTGTTAAAGGAAGATGGAAGTTTCTTGGAAATGGTGAATCACATCATATGCATCATGGACTTAGATCCGAGATTAAAAATAAAATGGTGATCAAATACCTACCCTTGTCCATAAAAATGATCACCACATGCAATGTTTTTGAATGAGATTATAAAACGATTCGATGCAAGGATACCAATTTGTGTTACCGTTCAAGATGTTGGAGCTACGTGAGGTGAAGAGGGTACTAGCAACTCACTAATAAAGCGATTGAGCTTGATAGTTTGATATGGACTAACAATGCAATACATTTAAGACAGATCGATGAGAACATATTTAGCATACGGATGAAGATAATCGGGATAGTGATAAGGGCGATGATCGTGTTGATGAAACCATGATTGTGGAAAATGTGAAAAAGTTTAGACGGAACAAGGCGAAGAAAACACGAGGCGGTTGAAGAAAACATTCATTGCCTTGCCGCGACAAAGTCATCATGCAGATAGTGGTACGTCTTCTAATAGATTATCCACAATGGTGGATAGTGCATTAAAGGATGTATTGGAAACTAAGTGTCATTTGTTTATGAGGATGTCCATGCCGGCCGTGAATCATTTATTCGAGTGGAAGGTTGTTCGGGCTAATAGGTAGTTACGGTACCTAAGGTGTAAAGAAAAAAATTGTAAGTGGATGTTGAATGCACGACATTGGGAATTCATCGGCTTGGAAGATCACTAAATATGACAACACCCATACATGCCAATCATCATTGGTCCAAAGTGATAATAGGCGAACGAGAAGTACTTGGGTCGTGGATCAAGTGTAAGTACACGGCGTCTGTCGGCGATAGACCAAGGAAATAATTTTAGATATTCGGTCAAAGTTGGGTGTTAACATAACCTACCACAAGGCGTGTGGTCAAGGGACTGCATTGGAAGAAGTTAGAGGCGCTTTAAGAATTTATATCGGATCACGCCATCTTATTTACATGTGATGAATGAGTTAAACCTGGGAACTCTTATTGAAGTCGAAAGAAAAGAAGATGGAAGATTCAAGTATCCATTTTTTACATTTGGTGTATCAGTTTGTGGATTCCAAAGCCACATGCCACCAGTTATTGCCATTCATGCTTCTTGAAAGGAAAATATCACAGGTCATTACTTGTTGCAACTAGCACGGATGGTAACAACCAAATATATCCGTTTACCGGGAAATTGTTGATTATGAGAATGACACATTGTGGGAATGATTTTTAGAAAGGTTGAAGACTGCAATTGGTGGCGATATGGATGGCTTGGTGTTTGTTTCGACCGACATAAGAGTATTGCAAAAGGTATAGCAAATATTTTCCTTGATTCCTTCTATGGGCGTGTATTTATAATCTAAACAACAACCTCGAGCAAAATTCAAACAAGAAGATGTGATCTCATTATACTTTAAGGCTTACACTTTTGTTGAATTCAATGAGATGTTTGAAATTTTTCATCAGTAAATCCATGGGTAAGCGGTATTTACGAGAAGTCGATTGAACATTGGTCAATGGCACATTTTGATGGGAAGCGGTATACCATAATGACCACCAACATTGTAGAATATCTGAATGCATTGTTGAAAAATGCTCGAGAATTACCTATTCATTCTTTGGTTGATTATATTTATAACACGCTCCAGAGATGGTTTCACGATAGGCGTACCGCCGCTGGCGAAATCAAAACAATTACAACCCCATACATTGAAGAAGAAATCGGGTCTAGGATGAGAGAAGCAAAATCCTATATTGTTGAGCCGATCAATATGCACCAATGGTGTGTATGGAACATTATAAACCGTGATCGCATACGATTTGCTTGAAAAACATGCACTTGTCGAGTGTTTGATATGGATCAAATCCCTCATTGCATGCACTAGTCTGACTTGTCGCGTCAAATTGACTATTACACCTTATGCTTGCGGTTACTACACCGATGCAATTGCATAGGTGCTTATGTAGAGCCTATTATGCCCGTTGGTGATTTTAAGGATTGGATTGTACCAAGAAATTTTAGCTATTCAACTATCACCACGGAAGTAAGGGCTAAGAATGGTAGGTGCAAAAAGAGAATTCCTTCAACCGGAGAGCAAAAAGTAAAAAAAATGTGGTCGTTGTGGACAGCGTGGACACAACCGAGAAACTTGCTCAAATCATTCATTTGTAGAGAGAAAAAATGATGACACTATGTGCTTTTGCTGTACTGAATATTTATAATTTATTCTCCACATGATGTTTTATTAATAAAGAAAATACAATATTTCATTCGTTTCTCTCTCACACCAATAAATATGGCTTTGAAACAACCCATATATACGACCATGATGTTGTGTGGTTTACTTTATCGACATATCTTGACATATTTTTCGATGTTGACCTTACACTTCGTTAGACATATATAATTTATCCACATGTGTTGTGTTCCACATTTTGTAGTCATTTCTTCCACATTATATATTTAGCGACATATTTATCGACATATTTGTCAAAATGTTGTTGACATATTAGTCGATATTTGTTCGACATTTTATCGATATATGTATCAACGTATTAATCGATATATATATCGCTTCGTTTTCAGGTTAGGGAGTATTATTCTCACATCATCCAATTTCTTCTTCACTTCACTATTTGTTTACATACTAACATGATCGCAGAAATTTTTTGAGTTTTTTTTTTTTTTTGAGTTTTATGCGCATTAACAATTTTTTTTTAATTCATTAAAAAAAAAAAGTGCTCCTTCATGAGCTCTCTAATATGAATTGTCCACACTTGGATGATTAATATAATGGTTTTATGAAGCGATTAGGGATATTGTGTTCATGGGTTAATTACATTTTCAACAAATACATATGTGTTGGAAACTCATATATAGATGGTGATTTAAATGTGGTTTTATTGAAGGAATGGCGCACAATAATATTTGGTCATTCATATGTTATTCTAAGAGTGGAGTGTTGATCCTATGATGAACATAGGTTTGTGAACTATAGAGAATTCAAACTCTTTTGTTAAAGGAAGATGCAAGTTTTGGGAAATGGTGAATCACATCGTATGCATCATGGACTTAGATCCGAGATTAAAATAAAATGGTGATCGAATACCTACCATTGTCAATAAAAATGATCACCATGTGCAATGTTTTGAATGAGATTATAAAGATTCGATGCAAGGATACCAATTTGTGTTACTGCTCAAGATTTTGGAGCTACCTAAAGAGGTGCTAGCAACTCACTAATAAAGCGATTGAGCTTGATAGTTTGATATGGACTAACAACGTAATACATTTAAGACATTGATGAGAACATATTTAACATACCTGGATAAGATAATTGATAAGGGCGATGATCGTGTTGATGAAACCATGATTGTGGAAAATGTGAAGAAAGTTTCGAACAAGGCAGAGAAACAACGTTGAAGAAAACATTCATTGCCTTGCCACGACAAAGTCATCACATGCATGGTCTTTTGATAGATTATCAACAATGGTGATATTGCATTAAAGGATGTATTGGAAACTAGGTGTCATTTGTTTATGAGGATGTTCATGCTAGCTATGAATCATTTCTTCGAGTGGAAGGTTGTTCGGGCTAATAGGTAGTTCTGGTACCTAAGGTGTAAGGAAAAAAATTGTAAGTGGAAGTTGAATGCAGCTGCCATTGGGAATTCATCTTGGAAGATCACTAAATATGACAACACTCATGCCAATCATCATTGGTCCAAAGCGATAATAGGTAGGCTAAATACTTGGGTCGTGGATCATGTAAGTACAGCACCCGTTAGACCGTAATTTTAGATATTCGGTCAAAGTTGAGTGTTAACATAACCTACCACAAGGCATGGCGGTCAAGGACTTTGCATTGAAGAAGTTAGATTTTGAGGATTTATATCGGATCGCCATCTTATTTACATGATGAATGAGTTAAACACAGGAACTCTTATTGAAGTCGAAGAAGATGGAAGATTCAAGTATCTATTTTTACATTTGGTGTATCTTGTGGATTCCAAAGCCACATCGACCGATTATTGCCATTGATGCTTCTTGAAAGGAAAATATCCTAGGTCATTACTTGTTGCAACTAGCATGGTAACAACCAAGTATATCCACGGGGAATTGTTGATTATGAGAATGACACATTGTGGGAATGATTTTTAGAAAGGTTGAAGACTGCAATTAGTGGCGATATGGATGGCTTGGTGTTTGCTTGACATAAGAGCATTACAAAAGGTATAGCAAATATTTTTCTTGATTTCTTCTATGGAGCGTGTATTTATAATCTACAACAACCTGAGCAAAATTCAAACAAGAAGATGTGATCTCATTATACTTTAAAAAGGCTTACACTTTGTGAATTCAATGAGATGTTTGAAATTCTTTCAAAATCCATGGGTAGTATTTACGAAGTCGATTGAACATTGGTCACACATTTTGATGGGAAACGGTATACCATAATGACCACCAACATTGTAGAATATTAATGCATTGTTGAAAATGCTAGAATTACCTATTCATTCTTTGGTTGATTATATTTATAACACGCCTAGATGGTTTCACGATATCATTGAAATCAAAACAATTACAACCCCATACATTGAAGAAGAAATCGGGTCTAGGATGAGAGAAGCAAAATCCTATATTGTTGAGCCGATCAATATGCACCAATGGTGTGTACAACATTGTAAACACTCTCTCGATCGATTTGCTTGAAAAACATGCACTTGTCAAGTGTTTGATATGGATCAAATTTGTGGGCATGCACTAGCCACTTGTCACCGTCAAATTGACTATTACACCTTATGCTTGCATTTCACACCGATCAATTATAGGTGCTTATGTAGAGCCTATTATGCCTTGGTGATAAATTGGATTGTACCAAGAAATTTTAGCTATTCAACTATCACCAAAGTAAGGGCTAAGAGTGGTAGGTGCAAGAAAAGAGAATTCCTTCAATTGGAGAGCAAAAAGTAAAAAAATGTTCTTTATTGGACACAACAGAAACTTGCTCAAATCATTCATTTGTAGAGAGAAAAATGATGACACTATGTGCTTTTTCATCAATATTTATAATTTATTCTCCACATGATGTTTTATTAATAAAGAAAATACAATATTCATTTTTCTCTCTCACACCAATAAATATGGCTTTGAAACAACCCATATATAGAGATGTTTGTGTGGTTTACTTCTTATCGACATATCTTGACATATTTTTCGATTTATCGACTTATTAGACATATATAATTTATCCACATGTGTTGTGTTCCACATTTTGTAGTCATTTCTTCCACATTATATATTTAGCGACATATTTATCGACATATTTGTCAAAATGTTGTTGACATATTAGTCGATATTTGTTCGACATTTTATCGATATATGTATCAACGTATTAATCGATATATATATATCGATATTTGATCGACATTGTTATAAAGTTGATATTTATTCGCCATCATCCTTCCAATTTCGTTCAATTTTCAACTTTTAAAAAATTATGGGTTATAGTATATGCTCACAAAACACGCCGCTTGAACAAGGAAATATGAAACTAAAGATAGGATAATTTAGATAGCTTGTTGGAATGCGTTTCATGAGCATGCCATTAGTTTCACCCATAGGTTTATAATGACAATGGAATGGGTGAGATGGGATGTTAATTTAATGAGGAATAATTGGCAATTAAAATTCATTAGCAAATTGCGCTTGAATGTATATCTGTAGTTTTTTCAAATTTAGGTATTTAGGTATTTTCGTGATCAAAAACCGTTGATATTATATTTGTAAAGAATTTGTTGGACCTGCTATTTTTGCAAATGTTTCTCCACAACTGCTATTTTTGCAAATTTCCCATTTAAATCCCCACCTATAACATTTTCCTTCTTTATTTTGAGGATTATGTAAACTAAACTTGTAGGTCTTCCCAAATTTTAATTTCAATAGATTTATCTAACCCTATTTGAGGTACCTATACACCAACAATATATGTAGTTTCATTTTATAGTAATCTTGATTGTTATAATTCTATCTACTTTTCTAACTACTCCTACCACTTACTTTATGAATGTTGAATTTATAGTAATACCTATCACATTTCTAGTTATATACTTTCAATAATACAAAGTTTATACTCTAAATTATCTAAAACCTTATTTTCTCACCTACACGTTTTGTTTTCTTGAAGACACATAATATTTGACCATCTTCTTCTCATAATATCCACTACCTCTATAGTTTTACTTATCAAAGTTCCAATATTCAAACTACCAATTCTAATAGTCTTGTTCTTCCTACATTTTCCCATCTTGTCTCTATTAGTATTTGAGGACTCTTATACATTTTGCACTACACTGAGCCCTCATAAAGGTGGTCATCCTTACTAAGACATCACGTTAGACTACGACGTGCTCTATAAAGAGGAGAAATTTCTAAATTTTACATTATTTAAAGTATAATTCATATAATTAGATTTGGTAGTTTTTATGTGATTTGTCAACCTAATACAACCCTTCTCCTATTTATATTAGAATGTTAGTCCTCTTTAATGGAGATATTTTTGTGTAAAGAGACTTTGGTCTCCATATGGGCTTTCCCGCTTGTTGATTTATTTGGATTTGGAGTTGCTTTGCATTTCTACTCATTCTTATTGTGTTTTGACCCTTTAGAGTCCAAATATTGTTAGTAATAAATATAAATTATAATTGGAAAAGTAATTAGAGAGAAAACATTACTCACCTTTGTATGTTATGAAAATTTGATTTAATAAAATTTTGCCTAGTTTCATGGTTTCAATATTTGGTATATAACAACTACCAAATAAGGTTTAATTGGAGAGGTTCAAAAATTTTTGAACCTCTATTTTAAAAATCACTTTCTCTCATCAAAACTTTTCTCTCTTTCTTTCTACTTTTCCAACTAAAGCCACCTAACTTATTTTTTCCTCATCCTCCCTTCGAAACGAGAGAGGTTTTGATTTTGTTTTCATAATTTCAAATTTTTGCTAGTAATATTAGACTGTTAGGCATTCAATGTAAAGAGACTTTGGTCTCCTTATAGAGATTTTCTTCTTTTCGATGTTTTATTTAGACCTGGAGGTGCTTTGCAAAATTTTAAAATATATAATAATTTATATGTTGATTTTATAAATCAGCCACTAATATCTTGATTTTATGTCTTAAATTCAATTAATTTTGAAATTGTAATTTATTTTTATCACCAACATAATTAGAATTTAAAGGGTCATACAAAATAAGAATGATTTTTTAAGTTAAAATTAAATTATAATTTTGAGATAATTATGGGACTAATTTATGAGAAACTAATTTTGACAACTCACTAATAATTAAGGTACTAGATTACACAATGAATAGTCCAAGTCCATTAACAAGTTTAAATCATTGGTTTGATTTCATGTACAATATTTTCTAAGGTTTAATTTGAGTCAATTCTAGTTTTGATTGTTAAATTGATTTGAACTAGGGTTTGTAACCGTGGTTAGTCAACCTTTGATGAATTCTAAGGAATTATTGATATAGATGTTGTTAGATGTTGGATACTTGTGTGGTTTGAAAAGACTTAGACTTATCAAGGTAATGTCTTATGGCATTTTCTTAACTTATTAATCTAGTTTCTAACCACTATATTGTGGTACCTTTCAATCATACTTTAATACTAAGCTTCTAATTTCTAGTTAAGTTACAGGTCACTATTTACACTAATTCTTAATTTTATTTGGGGTTTTGGCATTGATTACACCTTGCTCGTGGATTTATATAGCTTGATCATATAGGGCTCACATTAATCGGTACTAAAGCAATTTGAGTATCGAATTGTTTATATTTTTTAATTGTACAAAATTTTATTATTGAATTTGGGTTAAAAATTGCTTTCGTAATTTTCACAATTACTGTTCATTAGTACTCTTTACAATATTGCTGATCAATACTATTTAAATTCATGACACTTTCATACTGTGTTCTTCCTTTCCTTAACATGATTTTTTGTTTTTTTTCTTTTTTTATTGCTTGCTGGTGAATTTCTTTCTTTCTCTATTGCCACTCTCTTTATTTCCCTTTTCTTGTCTTGTACTTCTTCCTTAATTTATTGAAAAATTGTGTTCAAGATCTTATTCTTGTTCTTGTTGATTTGAGATTCCAAATTCAAGTACAACTAAGAAAGAAAATCCATCCCTTTGGAATTTGGAATTAGAAATCCTTTTCCTATTGTGAATTGTATCCTATACTTAGTTGGAATTGGATTCCTTATGGTAGTGTGTATTTCCTTTCCAACTTATAAATAGATTTTGTGAAAACCAAATCATAGTTGGAATTTGATTGTCAAATTTAGCGCTCTCTAAAGTCCCATTTGATTTAATTTTTCCTTTGTCTCCTAAATCATAAACTTTGTTTTGTGTGCATGTGTGTGTGTGTGGTTTTTTTTTTTTTGGTTGTGTCATTTCGTTGTTTAGTCTTGATCTTTGTTGTCACTTGTTTCTTGTGTCTAGTTTTCTTGTCTTTCTATTTTTCAGCATAAGTTTAAGAAGTTCATGTTATTACCTTGATTGAGATCTTGAGTTCCTTGAAAATACCATTGTGAGGAAGTGAGAGATAAAAAGCCGAGGGATACATCAAAATTGAAACCAATTTCAAGTAGAACATTTAGTGAGCGGATATTCATTGGATAAACACTTGAATTGGGTAACACTTAGGGGAGTGAAAAATGTGATGTTTTCCTTTCGCTTTTGGATTCAACTTTTGCAAGTATAACCAATGGTATTAAGTAGTGGAGATGGTAATTTAACCAAGACCATTGGACAAAATGCAAAAAGGCATTGTTTTGCAAGGATGGAGATCAACATGAGGGAGATAGTAGATTGATTAGGGAAGCATGAATCGGATATGGAAAAAATCTAATAGGTTTAGATTCAAGAGAATCATTTATCAAATAGACTAGTCGTGCAACCAAATCCACCAATTTGATATGAGGAGGAATCCTAGTATCAAGAAGAAGAAGAATATGAGGGAACTCCAACAATCAATTTGAGCATGAAGATTTTGGTAGGGTTGGTCGAATGAGGAGGAGGAGATGTTGTTGATCGAACCTAGGAAGCATTAAGATAAAGATTCCACGCTTTAAGGACGAAGTGATCCTAAAGTGGTGGGTGTCGAATCCAACCAAAAATAAACCTCCTCTAAACGGAACTTGTACAGTGAGTAGGGTCGAATCCACAGAGATCGTTAAAACCTGCTTTTAGTAACAAACGGGTTTGAAGATTTTTAACTAATTAAACAAATAATTCTTAGGTAATAAACAAGAAAGTAAATAAAAGAAAAATTCAATTCAAGAAAAGCTTAACCGAGGATTTATTTTGGTGTTGATTCTCTTAATTGATCATCGATTTAAAAGATAATTCTTTGTATTTCAAATAGATTAGTTATAGTCATATGATCCGTCTATAACAACCAATCTCTAAAATTGTTGATAACTTTCTTTAATGACCTATAGGTTATTTCCCTAATTAATGCACATAATCTTCGATAACGATCTATAAATTATATCCGTTAATTGCATTAAAAATCAGAAAGACCCAATCTCTAGCCAAGAAACTCGGAAATCGACCTAGTTTATTTAAGCTAGAATATATATTCCCATAGCATAAATCTTAGGATTGATTACCTTTCAAATTGCTATTTGTCACTAACTTAGAACAATTACATGAATAGCATGAATTTATTCTAATTGATCGATTATTATATTTAACTATTAAACAATAGGCCTTATTTGTTTAACATTCAAAACAATAATAAATTTATTTGCAAAGAATATATAATATTCAAAATCAAAGAAACCGATGAAAATCAAATCTCACAATTAATTGAAATCAAACCTTATAATCCTTGGTTGAAAAATAAAAATTTAGCTAAACATAATTAAAAGAAAATACAAAGAAAATCAAATGATCGCCTTTTTGTCAATCCCGTAATGAAAATTCATTCCTCATGCGGTTGAAAATTCATTCCTCATCCCAGGGGATGAGGGAATGAGACTCTCCCTTCGTATGTGAGGTGACTCTTAATTGCAATTGAGAAGTCTTAAAATGGGATGCTTCTCCGCTCCACCTTTGCCCATTTATAGGCAAGCTTTGGTTTGTTTTTTCTTTAAAATTAATTGTACCCATAATTTGTATTTGTGGCCAAAGCTTTTGGAAAGCTTCACATTTGATGGGTCCAATTATCACAATTATTAATTGATGTAGCCAATTCTTTTTCAAATAAAAGAACAGCAAAGCCTTGCTTTTGAAGTTGGCAATTCATGTGACTTGATTCTCTTTCTTTTCTTTCTTTGTGCAACCTTGTGTTTGTTGTCTTCCACGTTGGTGGGTTTTTACAACAAGGAAAAGGGGCCCTTTTTGAGTCTTGTTTAGCTGGTCTCCAGAAAGCATGAATTTGTGTTGAGCTCTTTTTATTTTCCTTTTCCGTAAGTCTTCAATTACTCCATGCCGTGGCATGAAAAATTACATGCCTTGGCATTAACATCCAAGTCTTTCTTTTCCAAGCAGCTTCTCTATGTCGTGGCATGAAAAATTACATGTCATGGCATTAGCATCCAAGTCTTTCCTTTCTTCAATCCTTATCTTTCTACAAAGTTGCAAAATACTTAAATTTAGTAAAAATTAATTAAAAGCTTCTAAAATTGAAATAAACAAAACTTTCCCAATTCTTTCCAATTAAACTCAAATAAAATCAAAATATAAGGAATTAGTAACTAAAAATATGACTAATTAACGACTTATCATAAAGCCTATTTGGAGTGGGAAAAGAAGGATGAATTGTCGTTTGATTTTCACAACTATTTTGAGATGAAAATGTTAAGCTTGCTATTGTAGACTTTAAGAATATGCTATAGTATGGTGGGAATGGGATCAACTAGTATTGACTTGAAGGATAAATAGAGAGACCCCTATTATAACCTTTGAAGAGATGAAGGCCATAATGAGGAAGCATTTTGTTCACAATCACTACTATAGAAACTTGTACAAGAGATTGCAAGGCTTAAATTAAGGATCAAGAAGTGTGGAAGATTATTACCAAGAGATGGAGATTGCCTTGATCCAAGCTCATGGTAGAGGAGTTCAAAGAGAGAAGCACCAGCTAAAGGTTACAACCTAAGTGGTTTGTGTAACACTATTGATAAGAATTATAGAACGTTTGTTTCATTTGTACAAATATGAAGCGCACTTAAGGGTTGTAAATAAATGTGAGCATGGAAAATGTGAGAATGAAAAGACTAAAAATAGAAGTGAGACACAAAAAGAGAGAGAGGTTGAGGTTATGAATAGAAAGAAAGAGGCTAAGAGTGATTAAAATTGAGAATGAGTTAAAGGATGGAGATTGAGAGTGGAAGTAAAAAGAAAAGAAGAAGAGCGTGAAGAAAAAGAAAAGAGAATATTGTTAGTCCTAACAATCTTAAAGTTTCTCTTCCTCTTGCTAATTCTTTATTTTAGGAAAATGAATATGTGTTTCCAATTGATAATCCTAAGGAGACAAAAGAACTTCCAAAACAAGCTGTAGATGTGAGAGCAAGCATGAGTATATGTTGTACATATGCTATTGGTACCTAAAGTGATAGATCTTAGCAAATGTATTGTGATTCTATAATTATTTATAACATTATGATGGTCAAGATTTAAGGATGAATCTTTTTAAAGAAAGGAGAATGATGACATCTAGCATACATAAAGGTTGACACATGATCCACTACTTCACGTTAATGGATGAACTAGTTACAAGGGCTAGAGTTCGATAACTAAAGAAAGCTTTGAATGTATTACTTAAAGAAGTTCAAGTTAAGAAAGATGCATTGAAGGATGGAATAGACTTGAAGCACAGTTGCTACTAAGTGAATTTAATTTAGGTCTTAAGTGGGATTAATAGGCCGGACATAATTAAGTCCAAAGTTATTTATGTTTATTTGAAATTGTGATTTACTCTATTTGTAATTTTCTTTAGTCCACTAGCTTTTTATTGTTTAATTATTTATTTTCTAAACTTTTGGGCCCTTAAAGACGTGATTAGGGCTTAAGTAGTATAGGTTTGGTCTAACATTGTGTTTGGAATACGTAAGATTTCTATGGTTTAATTATTTTCTTTATTTTGATTCCTTTTAGTTATTTCCTTAAGTTGATTTGAAGTAGGATTAAAAATTATATAAGGAGGTCATGTCTTACCTTTTGTGATGATTCAAATTTTAATTGATCAACAAGATTATGAGATTTGTCCTTATGTTGGTTCTTTCTCAAACAACATATAATTATTAAGATAATCCCTTTTGGGATTTTTTTTACTTATCTATCTACTTTTGAATTGTTAGATTGTGGCGTCTTTCATCTATACTTTAATAACTAGCAGGCACTTTCCGCGCAATGCGCGGTTTTTTGAGTGCCCACTGTATGGCACAGTATATAAAAAAATTTGAGAGTAAAATTAAGATAAATTTGACAAACAAAAATCACAATAGTATTAAAAAGGAAGAACTATTCAAAAGGGAGAAAGGAAATTACATAGTAGAAGTGGCTTAATGTAAAACAAAAATAGAGTAAACATATTCTAATTTATCTTAAATTTAAATTGCCATGGATATAATTTTTCTATCCCATGACTGTTAAAAATAATAACAGTAAAAATATCTTGTATTTGTGGTATGAAAACTAAATAGTCGTTCTCTTCCAAATTATGATCTTGTACGAACTGATGCCAATTTCGACGAAGTGAAGAACGCCTGACAGTGATGTCATATACTCGATTTCCAGATTTCAAATGAATGTCACATTGTTTTGCTTCTTCTAGATAAAAATTCGAATATTTTGGAATATTCTAGGTGACAACAAGGAAATTGTATGAAGTTAGTAAAACGAGAAATGCAAATATTTTTGTACAATAAATGTGCAAAATAAGTAACAAATTGAAATATTACCAATCTAAAAGTATCCGATGCTGTGAACTGTTGGAAGAACGAATAGTGTGGAGTTGAACTAAACTTTTGAAATGGATGTAGTGAAGATGAGAGGACATTATGTTGAAGATTTGTTGTTTTGAAGACTGGAAATAATACATAGAATTCATTAAGACAGTACATATTATTTAATTAGAATGGAAAATGTATATTGTTAAATGAACAAACCTTGTTTTGGCAATATAGGCAATGGCACTGTCCATGGCATCATTATTTCGCCCTTGAAATTGTTGAACGTAAGACTATCAAATTTATTATTTTCACGAAGCCTTAATAAAATTGAACAGTCTTGACTGAGTAAATTATCATCAAAGAATTCAGTCCAGCCAAATGTGAAAACATGTTGATTGATTGTTAACTTCCATTGCATTTGTCCTTGTTGGATTACGATTTCATCCTCATCGTCAAAGATTTGGATGGCATAAAGACCTATAGGTACTGGCTATAAAAAAGGACAAAAGTTTTTGTATTGGGTTAAATGCAATAAGAAGTGATAGTTGTAATAGATATTAAAGTAAAATTTATAAAGATTTAAAGTTGAACCTAATTCTCTCTTTGAAGGGATTTCAAGAATAAGCAATATGACCTTTCATTTGTACCTTTGAAAGGTGAGTAAACAGATTAGAAAAAGAACATAAAATTATGTTCATTCGTATGAAAAGCATCATATGAAAAAAATTATGAATGAAGTTTATAAAATTAAATAGAATTACCTTGTAACTGAAATACCATTGGATTAGCAAGTAAGACATTTTGCATCCAATCTTGAACTGATTTTTCTGATTGTGCGTTTGGATATCCAATGTATTTAAATATTGTTGGATAAGAGACGAAAAATTTATAACACATTCGATAATTGATCTGATTGTTGTGCACATATGTTAAGGTGCCAACATGTACACGTGTATGGAATTTAGTAACAAAATAAAATTTGTGTTTATGGCCATTTTGTTTCGTCAACCATTTTGTAAATGGATTATTTGGCGTCGTCATCACCTATAAGAAGAAGAATCTGAATGAAATAATTTATTTGGAAAAATATATAATTCATACTTCGAAAGTAATAGAAAATAGAGGAGTAGGAAAATGAAGTATAACCAATCTTATAGCCGGTATTTATAGACAAAATTTCAGGTGTTCTTATTCTAATTTAGCTTATTCGAAACTGGTAGCATTAAAATGTACCCTTAAGGATTTAATCTTGGGAACATGGAGTATAACGTAAAAAAAGTAATAGGAAAATTAAGTAGAACCAAACTTTAGAGGAAATTTCAGTTTATTGCAAATGGCAGCATTAAAATCAATGCACAGAGAAAGCAAGGAGTTTGATTAGTAATTGGGGCCGATTGTATAGAAAGCAATCAATCCATTTAATTGGGGAAGGAGAACAGCAGCAAAAATTAGTAGGAAAATGGAGCATAAGCAATTTTATTAGAGGCAATTGTACACAAAAGCGCAGGTAAAGAAATGTTATTTGACCATATTGCAACCGGTATGATTAATATGCAGCAATTAATCCATTTTTTGCAGGAAAATAGAGTACAGAAATGTTGAAAGCAGTAGGAAAATGTAGAACAACCTGGTAATGGAGTACAGAATTGTAGAATTATAGCTGCTTTGAAAATGGCAAGACAAAGTGGTAATAAAGCACAAATCATTACAAGGTTTCCAGAAAACGTTTCCATACATACTATTATACGTTAATAGCATACATAAATTGAGGAAAATGTATCCCTACTAAAAGTTGTGAAGATCTAAAATACTGCAACCAGAAACTAATATTATTGTAACTTTCAGCATACATAATTTCGACGTCATTACAAAGGAAAGCCATTCCTTTGAAATAAGAAAGCAAATCAACAGAAAAATGACTTCTCTATCCTATGTACATTAACAGTGTGTATTTATTGATGCTTATTTGAAGAGCAAACACCAACGCCAAGACAGAAAGTCACTTGATAGATTAAAAATTGGCGGGAGTTACTTGTTCAAACACCTTATGCAGAAAGTTTTACCAATATCAGAAAAAACAGCAAAAAAAAATCTAAAGTATAATAACATGCAAGAGCAATCTGTAAAAAACAAAAGAAAGAAGAAGAGTAATTTTACCTTTTGCGGAGCTATTGTATTATTTGATCAGTTTCCCAACATCCATTGCCAATCAATTTTTATTAAGTGTACATACAATAAGGAAAAGAACGGTTAGAATCCAGCAAAGAGAAACAAAGAATATGCAGTTCAAGAGGACTACACTAACCATATTTCTATCCTACAGAATGAATGTCTATTTTTGAACTATGAGTGCCAGTACTTATACAAATAACTAAGCAAAAGTATTGCTACTTGATTTATGTTCAAGTAGTTTATGTTCAAACACATTCAAATCTATAGCATCAAGAAGAGGGACATTACTTTAAGTTACAAATATAGCTGAAATTGCATCTACATATGACGACTATGCGCAGAAAGTTTGACCAACATCAGAACAAGCAGCAAACAAAAATCTGAAGCACCATAACATGCAATACCAATCTTAAAAAAACAGAAGAGAGAAGAAGAGTAATATTACCTTTTGAAGAGCTACTGTATGAGTTGATCAATTTCCCAACATCCATTGGCAATCAATTTTTATTCAATGCACATAGAATAAGGAAAGAAAGAGTTAGAGTCCAGCAAAAATAAACAAGGAATATGCAGTTCAAGAGTACTACACTAACCACATTTCTATCCTACACAAAGGCACAACACTAAGTAGCGGGCCAGATTGCATGCATGGACATGACTTTCTTTGATCGAAACTGAAAACACACAACACATGTACTATCTATCCATTTTAGAAAACACTTCAATGCATATTAATGCACCTCAGAGACTATACAAAGTAAAATTCATAGACATATGTCGAAAACCAGTAGGCAAGTGCAAACATATTTGCAATTTTGAATGACCACTTGCATTTGACAAACGCACTAAGCAAATGTTCCTTTGACAAGCTTCCACAAGGCTTACACACGCACACCAAACATAAGAAGGTAATAAGCTTGCCATTGAACTAATCAAGTTATTAGAAAGCTAAAAGAAGAATGCACAGTTCAGTAATATTTTTCAAATTGTACAAAACAAAAGACAGCTATTTGAAATGTCAGAAAGATTGGTCTGAAGAAAAGCTGTAGGTATGAAATAGACTTTAGGAAGCGAAAAAATGCAAAACAAACCCAACAGATTCATTGGACAGATGCATTAAGCAGGTGTAGTGTATATCAAGACAGCACAAAAAAAACCAATCACAGTACAACCCTGTTCAGTACAAAGGGCCTTTTTTTTTTTGGGAAAAGGCAAAAAATGCATAAAGTATGTAAAGTCGCAAATTCATAAGAAGAAATTTGTTGGTCTGACCGCATAAGAACCATTCATGTGATAGACTGCTTTTTTTTTTCCAAGGAGAAAATGCAGAAACCAAATAAAATTGCAAAATTAGAGGAAGATTGTATTAATGGACATGTCTCTGTTTGATGGAAAATGAAAATACACAACACATGTACTATTTTTCCATTTTAGAAAACGCTACAATGCACAGAGAAGGAGAAGAAAGTATTCACGTGTCTTTCCATCCTGGTACAAGGCTGAAGAAAAGTGACAGCATAAAAAGAAAAAGAACGCAAATGTTGAAAACCAGTAGGCAAGTGCAAACATATTTGCAATTTTGAATGACCACTTGCATTTGACAAACGCACTAAGCAAATGTTCCTTTGACAAACTTCCACAAGGCTTACACACACACACCAAACATAAGAAGGTAATAAGCTTGCCATTGAACTAATCAAGTTATTAGAAAGCTAAAAGAAGAATGCACAGTTCAGTAATATTTTTCAAATTGTACAAAACAAAAGACAGCTATTTGAAATGTCAGAAAGATTGGTCTGAAGAAAAGCTATAGGTATGAAATAGACATTAGGAAGCGAAAAAATGCAAAACAAACCCAACAGATTCATTGGACAGATGCATTAAGCAGGTGTAGTGTATATCAAGACGGCCCAAAAAAAACCAATCACGGTACAACCCTGTTCAGTACGAAGGGCCTTTTTTTTTTTGGATAAGGCAAAAAATGCATAAAGTTTGTAAAGTTGCAAATTCATAAGAAGAAATTTGTTGGTCAGCAGAACATTCGGAAAAAATTATATCCTACAGAAAGATGCTCTTTTTTTAACTACAGAATGAAACAAAACACAAGTGCAACCATATTTGCAATTTTGAATGACCACTTGCATTTGACAAACGCACTAAGCAAATGTTCCTTTGACAAACTTTCACAAGGCTTACACACACACACCAAACATAAGAAGGTAATAAGCTTGCCATTGAACTAATCAAGTTATTATTAGAAAGCTAAAAGAAGAATGCACAGATTCGAGAATATTTTTCAAATTGTACAAAACAAAAGATGCCTATTTGAAATGTCGAAAGATTGGTGCGAAGAAAAGTCAGAGGTATGAAATAGACTTTAGGAAGCGAAAAATGCAAAACAAACCCAATGATTCATTGGATGATGCATTAAGCAGGTGTAGTGTATATCAAGACGGCCCAAAAAAAACCAATCACGGTACAACCCTGTTCAGTACGAAGGGCCTTTTTTTTTTGGATAAGGCAAAAAATGCATAAAGTTTGTAAAGTCGCAAATTCATAAGAAGAAATTTGTTGGTCAGCAGAACATTAGGAAAAAATTATATCCTACAGAAAGATGCTCTTTTTTTAACTACAGAATGAAACAAAACACAAGTGCAACCATATTTGCAATTTTGAATGACCACTTGCATTTGACAAACGCACTAAGCAAATGTTCCTTTGACAAACTTTCACAAGGCTTACACACACACACCAAACATAAGAAGGTAATAAGCTTGCCATTGAACTAATCAAGTTATTATTAGAAAGCTAAAAGAAGAATGCACAGTTCAGTAATATTTTTCAAATTGTACAAAACAAAAGACAGCTATTTGAAATGTCAGAAAGATTGGTCTGAAGAAAAGCTGTAGGTATTAAATAGACTTTAGGGCGAAAAAATGCAAAACAAACCCAACAGATTCATTGGACAGATGCATTAAGCAAGTGTAGTGTATATCAAGATGCCCCAAAAAAAAACCAATCATGGTACAACCCAGTTCAATACAAAGGGCCTTTTTTTTTGGGAAAAGGCAAAAAATGCATAAAGTATGTAAAGTCACAAATTCATAAGAAGAAATTTGTTGGTCTGACCGCATAAGAACCATTCATGTGATAGACTGTTTTTTTTTTCCAAGGAGAAAATGCAGAAACCAGATAAAATTGCAAAATTAGAGGAAGATTGTATTAATGGACATGTCTCTGTTTGATGGAAAATGAAAATACACAACACATGTACTATTTTTCCATTTTAGAAAACACTACAATGCGCAGAGAAGGAGAAGAAAGTATTCACATGTCTTTCCATCCTGGTACAAGGCTGAAGAAAAGTGACAGCATAAAAAGAAAAAGAACGCAAATGTTGAAAACCAGTAGGCAAGCATTTTTTTTAAAAATCTTGTAGACATAGGAGAGTGAAAGATTTTTTTTTTTCCAAATGCATTCTATTTGTAAAAGTTCACATAAACCCAATCTCAAGCCAACGACCAGTAACATTTCATCACACACACACATTAACAACCTATATTACAACAAAACAAACAACAAAGAACAAATATTAAGAAATGATTCAAGGACAGGCAAAGAAAAAATAAGGCAATGGTTGTTGGAAGTCTCAGAACGAGTTAGGAAAAAGGAAAAAGAAGTTGGAAGATTTAAAACCAAAAGAAGGCAAGCACTCAATTAAACACGTAATATTTAATGCAAGAAAGAACAAGCGAGAAACAATCAAGAAAATTAATACCAAGAACAAAAAGGAAGAACTTTCTTAAAATTAATTTAATGCAAGAATAAACAACAGCAACATTAATACCAAAAAGAAAAGGATGAAGAGAACAAAGGGACAAAAAGGTTAGGAAAAATAAGGAACAAAACCATACCCAAAGACAATGAAAAAGCTTGAAGCAATTAGTGAAGACACGGTTAAAGAAGTAACAATATTAATGGCGTAAATAAGGAGGGCAAAAGTAAAAGATGGTCGTGGAGAAGGTATCAAAATAATCGATGAGATGATATGAGAGTGATTAGAAAGAAAGCGCACAATCAATGAGAAGTTAATGTTTACACATCGGAAGGCAAAGAAGAATCAAATATTTACACATTGGACAATAACCATAGATACATAGGTAATAGTGAAACAAAAGACTTGACAGGAAGCACCGGAAACAGCACATTTTACACCCAGGAAAAAAGAAGGAAAAAGGCATTAAAATTGCTTAGCTTTTCAAATAGGCGGTAGCTGATTCCTGGTGACATAAGCAAGGATGTGGCTGGAACTGCAATTCAGACTGCGAACATCTCGGTTATCCAGGAAGAGGGGAAAAAATGAAATGACATGAAACAGAAGACAGGAAAAAAATAAGAAAGCTATTTCATTAATACCCAAGTACGAATGATGCTGAGACGGGATATCTGACTAAAATGAAACTCCGACGAAGAGGAACGAAACGAAACAACACACTTGGATACCTGCAACCAATTTAGTTAGATTCCTAAACCCCAAAAAATTATCTGAAAGTAAAACCAGAAATAAAGCAAAAAAAATATTAGTTCCTTCTTCTCGGACCAAGCCTTTAACCGACCACCAGTCGGCTCTCTTTTGATTTCACCAGCCACCATTCGTAGGACGACAGGAAAAAATGCAAATCAAAACAAGTTCTGGTCAGACAAAATTTTTTTTGGGAAATCTAAAAAATGTAAACAAATTATAAAAATTCTCAAGTAAAAGCAAAAAAAAATCCGGATGGCCGCGGCCGAAAGCTGCAAATGAAAGAGAAGATCCGGTCAGGTCTCGTAAGGAAAAAAAACCCAAAAAAACCTAAGAAACAAACCACCTGCCGGAGATGCGAAGCAAGACAAAATGGAACATCTGCGAGTAGATCTGAGGGAGAGGCTCTCACCGACGACCTGCCGGAGGGGAGAGGCCGAAACCTGCAAATCAAAGAAACCAATTAACAAACCCACACCGTAACATGCGAAGCTAAAAAACCCAAAAAAAACTATTAACAAACCCTACCGTAACATGCGAAGCAAGACAAACAAAATAATGGAAGATCTGCGACTACATCTAAGGGAGAAGAAGAAGATTCGAAAGAAAGAAAAGGAACGATGAAAGCGGCAGAGAGTCGGAAGCAAGAAAGCAAATGTTACTATTAACAAACCCTACCGTAACATGCGAAGCAAGACAAACAAAATAATGGAAGATCTGCGACTACATCTAAGGGAGAAGAAGAAGATTCGAAAGAAAGAAAAGGAACGATGAAAGCGGCAGAGAGTCGGCGGAAGCAAGAAAGCAAATGTTAGGGTTTCGAAGACGTTTCAAATGCTGGAACCGATGACATGGAAAACACGTGTATACACGTATACAAGCTGAGCGAACGTGGCGAGGAGTAGCCGCGCAAGGCGCGGGTAAGTTGATGTCCACGTGTCTTCGTGTGATGGTTCTTGTTCATGCATTATTACTATATGTTAACAAAGATTCTAATTTCTAGCTAAGCTATGGGTCACGGTTTTGACTAGTTATTAAATTCGTTTGGAGAGCATTTGGGGCTAATTTAACCGTGTTTTATCTAATTGTAGGTCACGATTTTCACTAGTTCATGGGTTTCTAAGAATTGATCCTACAAAGTTCACATCGGGCATCATTTTGACATTTGTAGCAGGGGAAAAAGAAAAGAATGCATCTAGAATGGCACAAACAATTGTGCCAAGTATGAGTTAATTGCACAATTACCTAATTTTCTTATTTATTTGATTTTGCCTAAAATTTCTCAAAGTTATACAAAAGTTGTGTTTTCTAATATGATTAAATACAATTATACATATAGATCCATGATTTGACATTATATATATTTAATGCATATAATTATTTAATTTGATTAATCAATTGCATGTAAATATGCCATGTGTTTAAATATTTGATGAATAATGCGTTCATTTAATTGGATTTTTGACTGAATATTGTATGCCACATTTGATCAAATATTTATTGTGAAATGTTGGATATTAGATGAGACCTTATATTTATTAAAGTCAAAATCTCTTAATAAAATACTAAATCAAACAATTTCCTTCCATTATTATAACAAAAGAACAATTCTTGTTTGAATTAACTTGTTGGGTTTCTCAATGTTATTCTATCAAGAATATAATTGTGCTATGAGATATGATTTTTGAATAATGGGTTTGATTTAACAAAAACATATAATTTTGTTGACAATCCTCTAGGTTACATTTCAAGAAAGGATGATGTGAACTCTTAGGAACTCATCCTAAAAGCTCACAACTTGAATGGAGAGTTCCAAGAACAAGTCGCCAAAGAATTAAACTAATTTGTTCTAATGTGAGAAACACCTTGACCCCAACCCAACAACATGGATTGAAACCTTAGTATTAATATTTGTTCAAGCAATGCCAAAAGTTAAGGGAACAAATCCTAATTTGATAAGTTGCAAGAGTAGCACAAGGACAACCTAGAATTGTGAATGCCTCACAAACAAAAATTTTATTATAAAAATCTATGCTTATGGGGACTGATTCTAATATTTTTTATAGGGCAAGGGTTGGCCTAAACCTTACAAGAATGAATTCTTGATTTGTAGTTAAAAATATCTTATAATTGATTAAACTAGATATTTTATAAGAACCTAACCTTTGAACCTAATATTAAACTAATACTAATTAAAAGTTCAGCCTCAATATAGCATGTAAATCTTCTAGTAAAACACACAAAAATTTGGCCATAGCTAGTTGTTTTAGACGAGGATAACATAAAGCAAAACAATACAATTAGAATTAGGGTTCAAGAAACCTAATTTTAGCCATGCTTTTATTTTGGGCATCTAATTTGGCATTTTATTTAAGTGTTTAAGTACAAGGCCCATTGATAATTACATTTAAAATATTAATCAATTTGGGTTGTAATCACCAAATTTGGACTGTATTTTAACTTGAGCTTTTTAATGAACCCATTAAGAGCCTCTTTAAATCTTTTAACTCTAACCCTTGTCATTAGCCCATGATTAGCTACACTACAATTAAGAACTTAATTAAATGTTAATCAAGTCCATAAGACAAAGTCAAACTTGGACTTGCACCACAGTTGATCTTTGAACACCTTTTGAGTCAAATCAAACTCATAATTTGGCCTATTTGTAGTTTGATCATTCTTTATTCAAACACAAAAATGATGAACCAATAATGATGACTGCCATAGACTAGGGTTTGGATTATTCCCCCTTTCATTGAAAAGATTCATCCTCGAATCTTTAACAACATCCTTGGAATGAAATTAACATTCTTTGACCACCATAAGGAGTGAAAGGAATAGTTTGGCTAGGGAAATTGATGTTTTGTCAATCTAACTCTCTTTGAATCAATCACTCTTGTAGTAGCTTTTTACCACAAAACTTTCAAGGTTCTAAATTTGTGTTGAAATTTGGTAAAATTATCTTTCTCTAAACACAAAGTTGAGGTGTGGAATTTTGGAACTTTCAAAGTCGAATGGTTATGGGAAACCTGCAAAAATACAAATCTAGCAAAAAGTTTAGTACATAAACCTCTCTTTAACAACTCATTGACCTTTTCACTTTCTTTTGGTAATGGCTTTTCTCTCGAATTTTCGATCACTCTTTGTATTGCCATTATTTCTTTTCCTCAAGTTTGACCTCATGCTCTCTCTCGGTTATTACGTTAACTCTCTCCCTTTTATTTTTACTCTCTTTGACTTTTCTTGAGTTTTCCAAATCTTTTTGACTTTTCTCACTCTCATTTTCATTGTCATTAGCTCATTCTATGCTTTTTGAGGTGAGAAAGGTACAACATTACTTTCTTGCCATTCATTACAAAGGCATATTCATTCATCATAGGTTAGGTGTCATGTATGATGTGCATACTAAAGTTAGCAACCTAACAATCTAAGAATTACAAGAGTTGTAATTGATAAAAGTTATCTATATTGCAAATTTTTTTTGGGATTTCTCAAGGTCAATTGGTCAGGACTCACAATGAATTATCTAATAATTATTGAATCAATATTTCATGGTTATTTATTTGACTCAAATAGTGGGATCAAAATCAAAATTCATGCTTCATATCTATATTTTGATTTTGTTTATTATATAAATAGCATATACTCGGAGTATCTAAGGAGTTTTATGGTTATAAAATGATAAAAGCATCTTGATTTCAACACATGCTAAAGATGATTGGTCTCATAAAAAAGTTGGAGTTTTTGGTACATGTCATGTATCATGAGTAAAATATTGATCTAATACATTAGTACTTGCCTCCAAGTTTTTTGTAGTTTGTCATGAATTTTCACATGACCAACGTGGAGACTGCTACCTTGGTTGATTTGCTAAATATACTTAAGATAGTTTAAGATGCAAGGAAAAGGTCCAATTATGATGGTTGGTTTTCAAAGAAAAATAAGAGAATGTCGAGAAAGGGAAAACTAGTCTTATTAAGACTAACCATTCTACTATCAAACCAAAACTTGTGACCAAAAGGACAAAAAGAATAAGACTTGTGCTTCTATTATGGTAAAGAAGGACACTAGAAGAGGAACTAAAAGCCTATGTGGATACCTTGAAAGAGTTTGGTGAAGTTTCTATTTTAGATTATTTATGATTTGACTTATTGTGTCTATATATAATTCAAATTTTTAGGTATTAGATATCAAAGCTAGACATCATATTTCAAAAAATATGTAGGGTCTACAAAGAAGTAGAAAATTGACAAAATAAGTAGACCTATTTGTAGGGAATGGAACAAAAGTTGTTGCAATAGCCATGGGAACTATGTTTCTTCCTTTGCCTAGTAGATTGATTTTGGAATCAAAAGATTGTTATAATATTCGGTAGCTACAAAGATACTATTTCTATTTCATGTTTTGACATAGATCGCTTCCTATTAATCAAGTGATCAAAAGTTTCTCTTTTCACTTAATGGTGTATTTTATGGTGATGTCCATTGATTAATGTTTTTCTATTTGGAACTGGATATTTCAATTCCCAACATTAACACAGAGGCCTAAAACAGATGATCTAAAATAATCTTATTTTTAATATTGTAGACTTGGTCACATAAACTAGAATTACATAACCAAATTACATAATGATGGTTATTTATTTGATTATGAATGTATGAAATATGTGTGTCTTGTTTATTGAGAAAATGATCATATCCCCTTTTAATGAAAAATGTGGAAAGCTTGAAATTACTTGGCCTCATATATACTAATGTATGTGGTCTAATGTCAACTCAACCTAGAGGTGGTTTTTCAAAATTTTTACTCTTTAGTGATGATCATTAAAGATATGGTCATGTGTACTTATTGAAGTACAAATATGATGCCTTTGAAAAGTACAAACACTATAAAAATGAAGTTGAAAAATAACTTAGTAAAAATATTACAATATTTTTGATCTAATTGAGGTGGTGAATATTTAAGCTGAAATTTCAAAATTATCTTAATAAGATGGAATTTTTCTTTAGTGGACTCCTCTATGTACACCATAGCTAAATAGTGTATCTAGAAGGAAGAATAGAACTTTAATAGATAAGGTTTGATTCATTGTTAGTTATGTAGATTTACCAAAATCATTTTGGGTTCATGCCCAAATTAAAATTTTGAACCTAATTCTAAACTAATACTAAATTAAAATTTTGGCCTCAACACAACTTGGAAACTTTCTAGGAAGACTTCTAAGAATTTGGGCATAAGTAATTGTTTTGGACATGGACAAAATAAAAGAACAATACAATGAGTATTAGGGTTAACCCTAAATTCAGCCATATAGGGTTTAAGAAATCCTAACTTTCGCCATGCCTTTATTCCGCCTTCTAATTAATTAAGAGCTTAAATATAAGGCCTATTAGTAATTATATTTAGAATATTAATTAACTTGTGCTTGTAATAACCAATTTTAGACTCTTCTTTAATTTGACCTTCTTGAATAAGCCCATTAAAAATATTAGTCTTTTGTTCTAGCCTTTGTCATTGCTCATTTTGCTCCTTGATCTCCATCGTTCCTCCTCTCATCAAAAGGATTTGCTCTTGAATTTTGAGGGTTAGTATCGGACTAAAGTGGAAACATTCGCTACATTAAAGGTTGTTCTTACTCTATACTCTTCAAGTAGGTCAAGCTCGTACGCATTGTCATTAATTCGAGCAATGACTTGGAATGTCCATTTCTATGAGAAAGTAATTTGGTAAGTCTTTGTGCAGGGAAATATTCCTTTCGCATATGAATCCAACCCTGTCTCTAGGTTCAAACACAAGTTGTTTGCATCCTTTATTTTTATTTTTCGCATATTGGTTAGTCTTTTTCTCAATGTGCAAGAGAACTTTCTCAAGCAATTTCTATACAACTTGATGTGAACCATTAGGGAACTTGTCTTAAAACCCATAATGTTGAGTGGATAGCCCCAACAATAACCCCACAAAGAATTGAATTAACTTGTTATGATATGAGAAAAAACCTCGACCCCAACCCCAAAAAGAAAGGATTAAAACCTTGATATCAATATGTGTTGAAGCAATGCCACACGTTAATAGGACAAATTTTAACTTGATAAGTCGCAAGAGTAGCACAAGGATAACCTTAATGCATTCGAAAGTTGTCAAAAGAACTTAGAATTTAAATTTCTCATAGAATAAAAATTTTATTCTCAAAATTTGATGATTATTATAGCCACCCCTTATCTCCTTTTATAGGGCAAGGCTTGGTCTAATCTTCATAAGAATAAAGTCCTAATTTGTTGCTAAAGATACCTATAATTAGTTGGACTAGATGTTTTATAAGAATCTAACCTTTGAACCTAATCCTAAACTAATACTAAATTGAATCTTTGGCCTCAATCCAACTTGGAAATTTTTAGGAAGATTTCTAAAAATTTGATCATAGCTAGTTGTTTTAGATTAGAATATAATAAAGCAAACTATAAATTTCGGATTAGGATTAAAACCTAAATTTAGGCATATAGGGTTTAAGAAACCCTATTTTTTGGCCATGCCTCTATTTTGGGTTTCTAATTAATTAAAGTATTAAAGTATTAAATGTAAGGCACATTAGTAATTACATTTAAAATATTAATTAACTTGCTCTTGTAATTACCAATTTTGGTCTCTACTTTAAATTGAGCTTCTTGAATGAGGCCATTCAGAGCCTTTTTAAGCATTTTAACTCTAGCCCTTTTCATTGGCCCATGAGCACTTCTGAGTGGATTTCTAAGCATGTCTTTTGCTCATTGATTTTCATCATTCCCTCTCTCCTCAAAATGAGTCATCCTTGAATTTTGAGTATTTTTATTAAAACTCAAGTATTGTTATTGAACATCGGTGAGGGAAATATATGTTATATTAAAGGTTGCGCTTACTCCATACTCTTCGGGTAGGTCAAGCTTGTATGCATTATCATTAATTTGAGCAATGACTCAAAGGTCCATCTTCATGAGGATGTAATTTGGTACACTTTTGTCTGGGGAAATGTTCCTTTCACATATAAACCCAAACCTAGTCTCACAATTCAAATATAAGTTGTTTATGTCCGTTGTTTGCACTCTTTGCTTTTTGTTCAGTCTTGTTCTCAATGTGCAAGTGAACTTTCTTGAGTAATTTCTGGATAACTTGATGTGAACTCTTAGGAACTCATTTTAACAGACCATAATGTAAATGGATTTCTCCAAGAACAACCCATTAAAAATTGAACAGACTTGTTCCAAGGCGAAAAACTTTGACCTTAACCCAACAACATGGATTAAAGCCTTGGTATGAATACGTGTTGAAGCAATGCCACAAGTTAAGAGAACAAATCTTAACTTCATAAGTTATAAGAGTAGCACAAGGACAACTTTAATGCACTCAAATTTTTTTAAAAGAAATTTGATTGTGAAAAATTATTATGGTCAAAATTCAATAATCATTATGGTCACCCCTCTTGTCCTTTTATAGGGCAAGAGTTGGTCTAATCCTTTTAAGAATAGAGTTGTAATTTGTCACTAAAGATATCTTATAATTGATTAGAGTAAATGTTCTATTCACATATTGCTTGGTCTTTTTCATAATATGCAAGCAAACTTTCTCGTGCGATTTTTGGACAACTTTAGCCTTCTTTGTGCCATCTAAGCTTAACTGGTCCTTTATAGGCAAAACTGTTAAGTTTAGCTACGTCAAATGATTAAAGCCATAAACAACTTCACAAGAAGAATGGTTAGTAGTAAAATGCATAGTATGATTATATGCAAAATCTGGAATAGGTAAGCATTCTTTCCAACTACTTAAGTTCGGTTGAAATGAAGCTTGAAATAATGTACCCAAAGTACGATTGGTTAGCTCCATTTGACCTAACCATTAGTTTGTGGATGATTAGTTGTTGAAAATAGCAACGTTTGTACCCAACTTAACCCAGAGTGTCTTCCAAAAGTAGATCAATAATTTATCATCCCTATTAGAGACCATGCTTTGTGGAACTCACTGCAATTGGATCACATCCTTGAAGAACAAGAGAGCCACATGTCTTGCATCATCTGAGTTTTTACATGTAATAAAGTGAACCATTTTAGAAAAATGATAAATTACAACTAAAATATATTCCATACCTTTTTGAGAATGAGGCAATTGTACAATGAAATCCATAGAAATGTTGACCTAGGTGAACTAGGAATGGGCAATGGAGTGTACAATCTATGATGCTCGGATGTAAACTTAGCTTACTTACAAGTTATACACCTATCATAGATTCTAACTATGTCTCATTTCAAGTTAGGCCAAAAAATGTGTTTAGATAAAAAATCTAAAGTTTTTAAAACCCCAAAATGTCCCAATAAATCCCTATTATGAGCCTTATGGATAAGAAGTTCTCATAAAGAACAAGAAGATATGTATAACCTGTGCTCACAAAATAAGTAACTTTCTTATCTATAGAACTTATTGAATTCAGATTGTTCACAAGCTACATAAATACTAGAAAAATCATGATCAATAGGATATCAATACTTAATACACTCACATCCTAACAATTTAGTGTTGAGGGTAATGAGAATACCTTTGAGAAACGTGTTAGCTACAATGTTTTTCGCATCTTGTTTGTACTTGATCACATAAGGAAATGTCTCGATGAACTCACCCACTTGGTGTGCTACTTCTTTATTTTATTTTGTCCCTTCATGTGCTTGAGGACTCATGGTTGGTGTGGATGACAAAATCCTGTGGTAGAAGGTAGTGTTGCCAAAACTCTCAAGCATGCACCACAACATAAAGCTCTTTATCATATGTTGGAAAGATCAATGTAAGACCATTGAGCTTTTCACTAAAATATGCAATTAGACTACCCTCTTGCACAAGAAAGCTCCAATACCTATACTTGCTGCATCACATTCTAATTCAAATATTCTCACAAAGTTAGGTAGTGCTAGTAAAGGTGTAGATGTAAGGTTTCGTTTAAATTGGTTAAATTAAAATCTACATCTTTCTTAACAATCTCGATTAGTGAAGCAATTTTTGCAGAAAATTTTTAATAAATCTTTAATGAAAGCTTACAAAACCATGAAAGCTATGTACCTTAGAAATTTTGGCCAATTGTTGATGGCCTTGACTTTGCCTTATCAACCCTCTATCCAGATGTACTTACAACAAAACCAAGAAATACAACTTTCAAAATACAAAATGTGCACTTTTGAATGTTCGCAAAAATTTGCTCAGCTCACAAAGTACTTAAAACCATTTTAAAGTGTTCAACATATTCTTTTGAATCCTTGGTATGTGTCAAGATATCATCAAAATAGGCAACAACAAATTTCCCAATGTAAGATCTTAAACGTGGTTAATCGGTTGCATAAATGTACTATGGGCATTAGTCAAACCAAAATGCATCACTAAACATTAATATAGACCACACTTAGTTTTAAAATCTGTTTTCCATTCATCTCATTCTTTCATTCTAATCTACTAATAACTCAATTTTAAATCTATTTTTATGAGTATGCAAACACCATGTAGTTCAATGAGTATATCATTTAATCTAGGAATGGGATGATAATATTTTACCATTATCTACTTGACCACCTAGCAATCAATGCACATGCACCAACTTCCATCTTTTTTAGCTAGCAAAATTACGGGAATAGCATACGGGCTCAAGGATTCACGAGCATGTCTTTTGACTAGTAATTTGTCCACTTGCCTTTGCAATTCCTTTATCTCTTCAAGATTAGCTTTAAGGCAGGCTTGTTTGGAATTATAGCTCCAGGAACAAAGCCAATCTGGTGTTCAATCCCTTAAATTGGTGGTAAACCATTTGGAATCTCTTTGGGAAAGACATCTTTGAATGTTTCCAAAACAAACGAATCTTCAACAGTAAATCAAGGCAAGCCATTAGTGGTAAAAAAAATGTTTTGGATACATAAGTATAACAAGAAGCTTGTGAGAAGACATAGCCTTGTCTACCTCACGTGCACTCCCATATAAATATGCCTTTTTTTTCTCTATCTCTTAGTATTGGCATTTCACTCAAAGATCTCTCGAATTTTTTTTTAATCGATTCATTCCTCCTCTTTTGGGTTTTCCCTCATACTCATCCTTGTTGGTTACCTCAATCATCTCTCTATTATTTCATATTTTTGGCTTTTTGCATCTCTAACTTTTTTTGCCTTTCTTACTCGAATTTTTCATTGTCATTTGCTCGTTATATACTTATTGAGGTGACAAAGGTACAAGAGTTATCTTCTTGCCATTCACTATGAAAGAGTATTTATGCGTATAATCGTTGTGAATGGCTTTTGATCATACTCCCATGAACAGCCAAAAGTATTATTCATATAACCATTATGAATGGCTCTTCGATCATACTCCCATGGAACACCAAAAAATAAGTGAGCAACTTGCATTAGGATCACATAAGAAAGAACCTCATTTCTGTTCTTGCTAATTGAGAATAGAACTAGCACGTGCTTTGTTACTTGACTTGCGCGCATTTATTCAATCATTGTAGATGACAAGGGCGTGGGACGCTTAATTTTGGACAACTTCAACTTATTTACAAGCATAGTGATAGCCACGTTGGTACAACTACTATCATTAATAATCACCATGCATACTCAATTTTGGATGTGGTAGCGAGTGTGGAAGATGTTTGTTCTTTTCTCATCATTGTCTCCTTTACTTGAGCACTAAGTGTTCTCATTGCCACTAATTATTCACCTTTAACTAGTAGTTCCACCTCTTCATCACTGTCTCCGCTAAAGATGGCATTCTCTTATAATTAGACTCTCAATCACTTTTAGTTTCAAATGTACCATCTTCCCAAAGTGTCATTATGCATTTGTTAGGGCATTAAGAAGCGATATGTCATGTCCCCAAGAATATGAAATAAGTAACAATGCAAGAGGTTTGGAACTAGTAGTGGACACTTTTGACTTTTGAGTGGTGGTATTGGTCTTCGTTGTGTTGGGATTGCTAGAAGTAATAGCTTTCTTAGGTTCAACATTTATATCCTTCTTAGGCCAAGAACCTTGCCTAGATAATGAAAGATATGATGTACTTTGTTTATAAGAACCTTGGCATCATAATTACCTTTCAATCTTGTTAGCCAAGTACACTATTTCTTTAATAGTCAACTAATGATGCAACTCCATAATATTGGCAATTTTCCGATTCAATCCTCCTAGGCATTGAGCAATGGTCGCTTTAGAATCTTTTTTCACATTAGCTCTAATCGTAGCTACTTTCATCTCTTTATAGTACTTATCCATGGTTTTGGACCCTTGAATGATTCCTTAAAGTCTCTTATACAACTCTTTGGTAGTCTTGAGGTGGCACAAATCATTTGCACATGATCGCTTTCATTTCTCCCAAGTGTAGATGGGTATTTCTTGGTTTTTCTTCTAGACACAACCAACTAGTCCTCACATATAATGGTATAGTTTGTGAATTTCACCACAACCAATTTGGCTTTTTTCTTCTTTGAGTAGTTGTGGATAGGGCTGGTCATGGTTTAGTTTTCAGTTTATTCAATTTATTCGGTTCAGTTTATTCGGTTTGACATTTTTGAACCCCCTACCCGAAAACTAAACCAAAAACCAAATAAGAACAGTAAAACCAAACCGAATTTCTTATTCGGTTTGATTTTCGTTTGAAACCAAATAAACCAAATAAGAAATTTGTTAACCAAATAAACCGAATTTCTTATTCAATTTTTTCAAAACTAAAACCCAAATAATTTTCTTTGAACTATTCCTAAATGATTCCTTCACAAAAACCTTCAATTAAAACTCACTACTTAATAAAATATTTAACAAATTGTCAATTAACACATCACTTTTTATTTATCCCTTAATAATTAATATAATCAAATAGCAAAATATGAATATTATATCTTCATTGGTTATTTAGTTTAACTATTTAAGTTTGTAATTGTAATATAAAAATCATTTGCATATTGTAATTATTAATTGATTAGTGTTATAAGATATAAGATATAAGTATTATGCTATTAGCCTATTAGGCATTAGCTAAGTTAGTACTTATTACTCAAAACTAAGATAGTATTATCTAAGTTAATGCTTAGTTAGTAATTTAGTACTTATCAGTGTTAACTAAGTTAGTACTTATCATTGCTATAAGTTTAATCAAATAATAATTGTTTGTTATAATAATTACTTAATTAATAATAATTAGTTATAAATATTAATTATTAACTTATCTATATTAAGTATTACTCAACACTAAATTAGTATTAAATAAGTACTTACTAATTTAGTGCTTAGTTCGTTAGTACTCATTAATCATTATTAGTTATTAACTTATTACTATAGCTAAATTAGTATTAACTAAGTTAGTACTTCTTAGTATTATAAGTTTAACTAGGTTAATATGTAGTTGTAATAATAATTACTTGATTAATAATAACTAATTATAAGCATTAATTATCATGATATTTGACTTGATTTAAACACGTATAATTAGTTTGCTAATCGTACATAATTTAGAATTTTGAATAAATAACCATTACAAAATATTATATAGTTATGACTTAAAGACTCAACATTCAGTCATTTAATAGTTAATACTTAGTAATCACTTAGTTAACACCAATAAATTATTAATTATTGACTATTATATTAAATCATTGATGATATTATAAATCTATGATATTTGATTCTAGTTAAATATATAAAACATAATAATTGCATGCTATATAGTATATCCTACACGCTACACCTTGTCAAATTCTAGGCTTCTATATGCTTAACAACTTATGCATTATTTTATGTTTTTTTATTTGCAATTTGATATTTCATATTTGTTTAACTTTTAAATAAATTGATAAATTCTAATATAAAGTATAAAGTATAAATTGTTTAGTATATACTATATATTGTCCATTATCTATACATGATAAATTCTATAATAACAATAAATTAATTATACAAAAATATATATACATAACTACAAGTCTACAAAGTCTACAATTGTTTAGTATATATTGTATATTGTATATTAATTATTTTTGTATTCATACATATAAATTATATAAATTGTATATAATATATTTATAAATTCGGTTTATTCGTTTAGGTTTCCTTATTCGGTTTGGTTTTCTTATTCGGTTCGATTTTCTTATTCGATTCGGTGTCCTTATTCGTTCGATTCCCTTATTTGATTCAGTTCCATTATTCGGTTTGGTTTTCAGAACCTCAAACCATAAACCGAACCGAAAACCGAATAAATTATTTGGTTCGGTTAATAAACTGAATTCAATTTCGGTTTGGTTTATTCAGTTTTTCAATTCAATTTTTTCGGTCGGTTTATTCGGTTTAACCAAACCATGACCAGCCTTAGTTGTGGACATCAAAGACAATCTCTACATTCCTTTCCTATTGAAGATAGGCTTCCTGATCATGCTTGCCTTGGAAGGGTGGAATATTCAACTTGTTTCTCTTAAGGTCTTTATCAACTTTATGAATGCCCTCTCATTTGGATGTTCTAGCATGATTCGATTCTTTTTCTCATAAACCTCCTCCTCTTTGAACACGGGATTGTAGTGTGTTCGTTGAGACTGAAGCTTCATTTGATCCTCCTTTACTACTAGGTTCCAAGGTGAAAGTCTTTCATTCATAGTCTCTATCATAAGTGTCAATCTTGCTATATGTTCCTTAAAACCTTTTGATCTAAAGTCTCCTTTGATGTCTCTGCCATGGTTGTTTTAAGTCATGGAAAAATATAAGAAAAATAACCTCATAATACCTTTTCCCCACCCAAACCTAAACTATTCACAACCAGAGTGTTTCACTCTTTTATTTGGCTTTTATATTTTTGATGAAAACATTAAAGCCTTTTTCTCTCAATTCACAATTTAAAATTCTTAATTGCACTTTCAAAAGCACACAAAAGTAATCAATGTGTAACACTTGAGACCTAAAGAAACAAGAAAAAACAAGGAAAAATTTAGAGAACAAAAGGCAAAGATGATTCGGCTAATGAGAGATTTTCAAGAAGAAAATTATTCCAAATCTGTTGAGTTTGTATTTCTAGTATTCCAAATCCTAGTTGGTATAGAATTTGATGTACACCTCATGGCTATAAGGAGCCAACAATACACAACAAGTGAAATAAGACCCAAGACTTAACTTATAAACAAATAAAATGGGGAAAACTAGACCTATGGATGAAGTGTCACCACAATTTAGGGTTCTACTAGATTAATAAGACTCAGAGGCACCATAAATGGGTTAGGTTTAATAAGTCAACTATTCTATGAAAGAACAAATAGATTGATTTACTCAACTTTCAAGTGCGTAATGTCACCAAAATCTTCTTGAACTTCTATTATCCTCATGGTTGAATAGGCCCTTATATAGAGTACAATTGGTCTTGAAAAGGCAACAACTAAATCCTAAACCTAATAAAATTACTAAAGTTGGCCATGACCTTTTGAGAAAAAAGGGCAGCCTTTAAACAAAAGGAAACAAACAAACAAAAACCTAATGCCAAATAGACTTGAAGGTTCGGCTATAAAAGGCTTTCTTCAAGTTTACAAATTAGGCAAATAAAATAAAAAGGAAATAAAGCTCAAAAGAACAAGCAAGGCGGCCAAGGGATTGATTAATTCGCCACTCCTAGTTTCCAATTTCTAACAATTACCTAGAATTTAAGCTAAGAAATTAGCTAAACAATTTGGCCTACTATTACACTGAATTCGGCTAACGCAAGACTAGTGTTCTTCAAGATGGACTTGCAATAGATTAATGAGTTGTAAGTTATGGTCGCATGCTTGATGAGCTTAGATATCATGAATTAAACTACTTAAAGTTTCTTGAAGTCGCCTAGACCTAGCTCTCATCATCGCACCCGAATATGCTTTAGTGGATCAAATCCTTGGCGAGTAGGTTGAATAGCTCCTTGGTTCTCATTATTCTCCTCCTTGAAACAATTTGTCACAAATTAAACTTATCACCGCATCAAAAGGGGAAAGATCAACACATTAAAAGTAGCACTAACTTGATACTCACCGGCAAATCCAACTTGTAGGCATTATCATTGATGCATTCAACTACTTGAAATGGTCCCTCTCCTCTTGGATGAAGCTTAGTACATCGTTCAATGGGAAAACACTCTTTTATATATGTACCTGCACTCCAATCACGACTCATTGATAACACGCTGAATTCTTGTTGGCTTGAATAGCATATTGTCGTGTCATTTTCTCGATTTGTTGGCAAACTCTTTCATGCAACTTCCTCACCATGTCACCTTCTTTTCATCATCAAGGCTTGAATACACAAACGAAATGGTGTCATATCCAAAGGAGTCAACAGTTAAAGCCATAAACCACTTCAAAAGGTGAATAGTTAGTGGCAGAATGTACATGGTTGTAAGCAAACTCAATTTGAGGTAAACACTTTTCATAACTTTTCAAGTTCTTTTGAATAATGGAACACAACAATTGTGACAATGTCCTATTCACCACCTACATTTGGCCATCGGCTTGTGGGTGACTAGTTATAGAAAACAACAACTTCATACCTAGCTTACCCCACAAAATTTTTCAGAAATAGCTCAAGAACTTGACATCTCGATCAGACACGATGCTTTGCAGTACTCTATGCAATCTCCCAGCTTCACGAAGAATAGGTCAGCAGCATGTTTGGCATTGTTCGTTTGCCTACAAACAATAAAATGAGCAATTTTAAAAAAATGATCAACCACAACAAAGATAGAATCCATACCTCGCACAGATCTTGGTAACCCTCAGACAAAATCCATTGAAATATCAACCCAAAGTTGTTTAGGAATGGGTCTTTAAAGGCGTGTACATGCCATGAGTCTGGACTTTAGACTTGGCTTTCTTATAAGTAAGGCACTTTTTGCAAACCCTTTGTACATCACATTTCATATGGAGCCAGAAGAAATGCTCAACTAACACATCTAGGGCCTTTTTAACCTCAAAGTGTCCCATTATTCCCTCACTATGAGCCTCATGTACTAGTAACTCACGCAGGAACTATTAGGCACACAAAGTCAATTTTCTCGTAGTAAAACCCTTCATGCCTATAGAACTTACCAAATGTGGCTTCCTCACAAGCTACATAGATCGTACCAAAGTTAGGATCATTAGTATGTAAATCGTTGATATATTCAAATCCTAGCAACTTGGTATGTAAAGAAGAAAGTAAAGTGTACCTACGAGACAGTCACAATATTTTCTTTCACTTGTTTATACTTGAACACATAAGAAAATGTCTCGATAAATTCTACCCAATTAGCATGTCGTCTATTCAACTTACCTTGTCCCTTTAAGTGTTTAAGGGATTCATTATTGGTGATCTCTTTTGGCCAAAGATAGTGCTGCCATGTCTGTAGAGCTTGGATTATGGCATAGAACTCCATGTCATAGGTCGGGTATCTCAACGCAGCACCGTTCAACTTCTCACTAAAGCAAGCAAGAGGTAGGCCTTCTTGCATCAGCATGACTGCAATTCCTATACCTAAGGCATCACATTCAATCTCAAAAATTTTAGAAAAATCAGGTAAGGCTAATAAAGGTGCTGAGCTTAGCTCTTACTTAAGCAATTTGAATGCCCGGTCTCATTCTTCTCCCCATTGAAAAACCTATAGACTTCTTGACAATTTTGGTTAGAGGAGCAGCCTTAGTGCTAAAATCTTTAACAAATCTTCTACAAAAACTTGCTAATCTATGAAAGCTATGTATCTTAGAAACATTGAAAGGGGTTGGCCATTCATGTGTAGCCTTAACCTTCTTATCATCAACCCTTATATCTTTGGCACTTACCACATACCCAAGGAATATGACTTAATTTGCACAGAATGTACACTTCTTAAGGTTAGCATACATTTTTTTGGCACGTAAAGCAACAAGAACAAACCTAACATGTTCAATATGCTCATCTAAAGATTGACTATAAATAAGGATATCATCAAGTAAACCATACAGACTTACCAATGAAAGATCTCAAAACAAGGTTCATAAGACTCATGAAAGTGCTATGTGCATTGGTTAATCCAAAAGCATGACTAACCATTCATATAAACCATACTTATTTTAAATGCGGTTTTCCACTCATCTCCTTCTTTCATTCTAATTTGGTGATATCTAGATTTTAAGTCTATCTTTGTGTAAAACTTAGCCCCATGTAATTCAGCCAACATATCATCTAAATGAGGAATAGGATGGCGATACTTTATAATTTTGTTGAATGCTTGGCAATCCACACACACACACCATGATTCATCTTTCTTTGGCACCAATATTGTTGGAACGGCACAAGGACTTAAGCTTTCTCACATGCCGCTTAACCAATAACTTCTCCACTTATTATTGGAGTTCTTTGGTTTTTTCTGGTTGACTCTATAAGGTGGAAATTAGGAATCATGTAACAGAACAAAATCGATTTCATGTTCTATTCCCGAATTGATGATAATCCACTTGGTAATTGTTCAAGATTAGGCAATGCAGGTCAAGGTCATTAGTAGAAAAATAACAATGTTTTTAAACACAATTAAAAATAATTCATTTGAAAAAATGCTTTCTTTGTTGGATTATGCCCTAAGGACCCATTATGTGATGATGGTTTAGGCATATATTGTATCATAACACTTTTAATTTATAGTAATTTGTTATTATTATATTTAATTCTATATCTGCGTTTTATGAATAAATATAATAATATCCCAAGAATTTAATTATTCTAAAATTATTCCTAGTCAAGTATTATCTTTAATGGGACAATGATAATACATTAAGACTAGTATGTGTAGTGACTAATGAAATGTGTCATGATATGAGATATCAAATCAACACATGAGTACATGTTAGCGAACTATGTACTAGATCGACCCACCATGAGAAATACTATGTGGATTATTATATAAAGTGTCATTAGCATGTCTCTCATAGTGATAATGATGTATGTGATCCTTAGATTTGAGGTCATCAAAGATCCCAACATGAGGAGTTGCATGTTTTGATACTACTAAATGTTACCCGTAATAGGTAAACTATAAACGTAGTAATTGGATAAGAAATAAATTATGTAGTGGGATGTTGAGTGATCAAAATAGGATTTGTCCCTCCTATATAATGGGAGTGGTATCTTTGGGCCCTTTGATTGAGTGAGACCATAAAATGCATGACTGCACTCAAATGAGTCAATATGTGATATCGAGCTTATTTGCTTAGATGTGTCTACTTGGGAATCAAGAAATATAAAGATTGAACTATACAAGCATGACACATTCCATGACTCTTGTTCAATCAAGATATCTATGGCAAAAATATTGAATTACATGGTAACATCTATCATAAGAAAAGTAATATCAAATTACTAACATTCTCATAACTTAGGTAGCTTTGATGTGTTGCTAAACACAATTCATTGCTTTTGATATAAAATAAATTTTATGTCATGGCTAGTATTATGAGAACCTATTGAATTGTACACTTAGATCCTATTCATAAGGAGTGTAAAATTCATGTGATAAATTTTTGGTTAATCTAAAGAATCTTATTGCGAATAGGACTCTATGAGGTTTTCCAGTTTAAGGTGGCATTCTGATTTAAGGCTAAATGATTTTGGTTTTAGTATTAATAAATCAAAAAAATTTGGTTTTATTAATTAAGTAATAACCAAAATTTAGAAAGCCAAATTTGAATGGGGTTTTGTTTTTGGTAGCTATCAAATTTGGAAAGTTCCAAAATTCAAAATATATTAGAACTTGTAGTTCAAGTAAAATTCTTTAGAAAAATTTTACCCTAATACTGCAATCTATATCTATATATATGGGATTATAATTTAAATAGTCACACCCTAATGTGAACAATAAAATTCACATTTTTCTTGCCACAAAAGAAAGCTAAACTTAGCTTTCTTTGAGAGAAAAATTATGCAGTTTTTCTTTTGAAGAAAACAGCCCCAAAACCGAACCTTGTTTTTCTTGTCTAGAAAAAGAAATTATTTGACTTTTCTTTTGAAGAATTAGCTGCGATTATTTTCATCAAAATGAGAAGCTCTTCAATTGTTCTTTAGAGAAAAATAGCCGCTGCTTCTTTGTTAGAGAAACAAGAAGAAAATTGGTCCTTGAGTCAAAGCTTAAGAGAAACTCAAGAAACACAAGGCAAAAATCCAGCTAGCACCATCGGATTTTTATTTCTCCTTTACTGGTTATTTTTCAAAAATAACTAGAGGCTTGGAATGATCGTTTGGATACTATAGAGGTAGGGCTATGCTAGTTTTGTTGGTAATTCGACGCAACGATCTTTGCAAGAAAACCCTACTGCTGCCGATAAGGTAAAATCCTTGACGACCAGTTTGATCTCACTTTGTATGGCTCCTTGGAAGAAACCAAAAATTTTAAATTTCTACTGCATACTATATTTGGTTTCCTACATTTTTAACCTCCTATCACTAGTATAGAAGTTGCTCTTGGCTTTCCTTTCATTGCCTTGTTGTGCACAATGACGGATTGATTCTTCTCACTTGCGGTCACTTGCTCCTTTCTTTCTTCTCCTTAACACTTTTCTTCTCATTGATAATCTTGAGACGATCTTCATAAAATTGTTGAGGTGACATAGGGTTGACAAGAATAGGTTCTCCCTTCATCATAAAGGAATATTTATTGGTCTTGCCATGATGTCGAATATCCCTATCAAATTGCCATGGTCGTCCCAAAAGTATGTGGCCACTTCCATTGGGACTACATCACATGGGACTTCATCTTTATAACTTCCAATCGAGAAGGCCACCAACGCTTGTTTGTTCACATTTAGTTCAACAAAGATCACTTAACCATCTCAATCTATAAGGTCGAGAAGTTTAAATGTAGGTAGTGACAACTTCTTTACTAAGATTTTACTTGCCACATTAGTACAAATTCCTCCATCAATGATCAAGTGACAAACCTTATCTTGTACAAGGCACTTGGTATGAAATATGTTCTCCCTTTGCTCGTCATTATTCATGGTTCGAGCACTAAGTGATCTCATGATCACTAATACTTCTTCTCTATTTGAAGACTCTTCATCACTCACCATTAAATGTTTGGGCATAGACTTCAAGGTAACAAGTGCTTCTCCAACTACAACATCTTTTCACCATCGATTTGCTTAGAGGAGACATAGAATCATTGGATTTATCGTCGTAAATCACGTCCCCATCATCTAAGTTGATTATCACTTGTTTATTAGGATATTGGGCAGTTATATGACCTTTGCATTAACATTTAAAGCAAGTGATATCTTGACTTCTAGCGTAAAGTGTGGGTTGCTCTTTCTTTTGACTTCTTTTACCTTGGAAGAGTCACCAATGTTTTAGTTTCACTCTTTCTTTCACTCTTTTTATCCCCACTGGTCTTCCAATAAGACTTGCTAGGCCTATAGCTTGGTTTTGAACTTTTTCTTCAATTGCCTTTCCATCTTCTTAGCCATGTGAACCATCTCCTTAATTTCCAAGTAATGGTGAAGTTCAAGATATTGGCCATTTTGAGGTTCAATCTTTGCAAAAACTTAGCCATTGTATTCTCTTTATCTTCCTCTATGTTAGCTCGGATAAGTGCAACCTCTAATTCAATGAAGTATTCATGACACTCTTTGTACCTTGTTCCAAACTTTGCGCTTTTGTACAATTCTCTATGGTAATATAATGTAATGAATCTCTTTCTTATAATTGTCTTCATCTCTTCCCAAGAGCGGATGGGGTGCTCTCTATTTCTCTTCCTTAATGTTATGAGTTGATCCCACCAAATTATTGCATAGTTAGTGAATTCTACAATTGCAAGCTTGACCTTCTTTTCTTGAGAAATGGTGACAATCAAATATTCTTTCAACCTTCTTTTCCTAGTTCAAGTATGCTTCAGGTGTCCCATACCTTGGAATGCTGGAATTCGCATCTATATACTTTCCAAATCTTTGTCAATTTTTCCTAATTGACCTCGGCCTCGAAGAAAAGTAGAAGCCCCATCGGATTCTTCATTATTGTCATAACTTGAGTGACTTTTCGCTCTAGATTTTGGCTTCTTTGATAATGAGTCGTTGATGGATTTCATGCTTTCTTGGAGAGTGTTTGCCAATTGCTCAATCCTATTGTCATTGGATTGGATCTTTAATTGCAAAGTCTAAAGTTGATCTACAAAATTCGAATGCTTTTGGTTCATGTGTTTCGTCAATCTTTAATTGTCTTTTGGTTGAATGGAACTACTCCTTTTGACATAGTTCTGCAAAAAGTTAGTGCAAAAAAATATATGGAAAATTTTGAAGCGGAGCGTGTATGAGTATGCTCTGGTTTTTTATGCCTCACCTCACTCAATAAACTTTTCTCTAAGTTCTTACTTAGAACAGCCCACCTTACCAATAAGGAAAGTAGGAAATTCGACCAAGGAAATGGTCCAAATAGAGAAATTTATGAATTAGGAAGTATAGAACTTAAGGAAAGTTAACAATTTAGGAAACTAGGAAATCCAAAAACAAATTGGAATTAAGATACAAATAAGAAAACTAAGGAAATAAGAAACTAAGCAAATCCAACTACAAAGTAGAATTGAAAGAATGAATAATGAAAACTATTAAATAGGAAACTAGACAAATCCAAAAACAAATTGGAATTGGAAGAAAAAAAAAACAAATATGGAATCTAGAAGGAAATAAATATGGAGCTTACTAAAAAGAAGGTAACTTCAAGAAAGGAAAGTAAAGTCAAAATATGAAACAATTCTTGCAGCCTTTTTTGTCTAGGAAATTCAGCCAAAGTGTATAAGGAAGTTGCCAAAAGTGCAAGCTTTCTAAAAGTGGTGCTACCCAATTCTAAATCCAATTGTGATAAGGAAAGTTCAATCACACTTGACTTTTTAAACAAGGAGAGCATGATTTTGGGAATGCAAAATTTTGTCATAATTCTTGAAGTAAGCAACCAAGGCAACTTTTCAACAAGAATTTAAGAAGCAAGAATCAAGTATGCAAAAAAATTGCAACGATTCGAGACACAAGAATGTTATTCTCTTCTTCTTCTTTCTTTCTTTCTTTTCTCTCATTTTTTTTCACAAGAAGAAGAACAACTCACAAAAATAACAAGAACGAAGATTATGGAGGGTAAGCTCAAGTGGTCGGCTATACAAGGAATAAGCAAAACCCAAGTTAACTACACAAAAGTGGGTAGCAAGAAAAGTTTAACCAAGTCTCGAGGACTAGGGCTGAACAACTATTTTGACTACCAACAAAAATAGATTTTTGGCCACAAAAGAAAAGAAGGATGTAAATAGATTTCATTTTACCTCTAGAGCTCTAATACCCAATTGATGTGCACCTCACGGCTATAAGGAATCAAGAATACACAATAAGTGAAAGCAGGACCTAAGACTTAATTTGGAAACAAATAGAACCAGGAGAAACTAGACCTATGGATGAAGCATTGCCACAATCTAAGGTTCTACTAGATTGATAAGACTCAAAGGTGCCACAAACAAAGTCAAGTTTGATAAGCCAATCGCTTCTATGAAAGAACAAAGAGATTGATTTACTCAAATCTCAAGGACATAATGTCACCAAAATCTTTTGAACTTCTATTGTCCTCATGGTTGAATAGGCCCTATATAGAGTACAATTGGCCTTGAAAAGGTAACAACCAAATCCTAAATCTAATAAAATTACTAAAGTTGGCTAAGACCATTTTAGAAATAAAGAGCGATCTTCAAACAAAAGGAAAAAAACTAATGCCAAATGGACTTGGAGGTTTGGCCATAAAAGGCTTTCTTCAAGTTTACAAATTAGGATTTTCCACTTTGGCGGGCCCAGTGGGCATTTTTCTCTCCAACAAAGGCGAGGGGCGATTTGTAGTGCGGCAAAGGTGCAATTTTGCTTTGTTGCTACTTTTCAATCTTTTTTAGGTACTTATTTGCGCCTATTGAGTGGTGTCGTGACGCCTGAATTAAGCGATTGTTCCTTCTATATGGAGGTGGATGTGGCCATTTGGGTAAAGCTAGGTAGCATGTCGAGTGGCATGGGTAGAAGCTAGGACCAATGACGACATTTCGTATCTGTGTTCAGTTCTATCTAGTGCATGCGACTCCTACTGCTAGTCTAGTGACAACCAAGCTTGGTCTTTTTGTTTTTGCATTTGTTTTAGTTTTATTGTTGTCTGGCATAGCTAGCGTTGTTTAGCTATCTTGTAGTTTTAACCGATTCGGTGTATCGGTTAAGATTTACTTAGTCTCATTGCGAAGACTAAGGCTTTTATCGTCGATGGACGATACTTTGTATATAACATGCTTGTTATTAATATAGTGATTGTTTTTGGAAAAAAGTTTACAAATTAGGTAACTAAAATAAAAGGAAATAAAGATAAAAGAACAAGCAAGGGCCAAGGGATTGCTTAATTCACCCACTCTGGTTTCCAATTTCTAACAATTACCTAGAACTTAAGCTAAGAAATTAGCTAAACAACTTGACTATTACACTAGAAATCAACCAAGGTAAGACTAGTGTTTTCAAGATGGACTTGCAATAGATTAATGAGCTACAAGTCTTGGTCGCATGCTTGATGAGCTTGGATGTCATGAATTAAACCACTTAAGGTTTCTTGAAGTCGTCTAGACCTAGCTCGATCATTGGACCAAGAATATGCTTAAATAGATCAAATACTTGGCGATAGGTTGAACAACTCCTTGTTCCGTCGAAGTCCTAATTGAAGTACGTGTTATGATTTTACATGCAAGTGCACGTGATCGTTAACAAGTAATATAGAGTGAATATAATTTATCGCTCCCACGAGACTAATGAATTATTAAATACCAAATTAAAATAGTTCTAACTTTATATGAAGAAAAAATATTTTATGAATAAGCTAAATTAAAAGTAATTTTAAAACTTAATTAAAACTAAAATTAAAAACTAAACAAAGCAAGTTAATGGATTAAATTGATGAAAGATCTAGGTTTTTGATTTCACCTTAACTAATCCATCCTAATATTAATCTATTTCTATAATCTAATTTAATTTCTGGTTGATAGTCGAGACTCCTAATTTATTTATTAGTCCCTCCCGAGATCTAAAAAAAATCCTCCTAATTGCTAATTCATCATATTCCTATGTGAATTACAACAATTATGAAGTCATTAATTTCTATGGATTCTCATGTAGCGACTACACAAACCATGCAGGTATATTCCTATCCTACATGCAATTCATGGCATTTATCTCAATGCACTTGACACATAACTCCCTTCCATTCGTTATGATTAACAAATCATCTAATTAGTGATCAAGTAATTAGAAGCATTAAGCACAAAGATAAATCTTGAACCATAGAAAATTAAATCAAATTATATTAATAGAAAAATATTAAGACTTCATAGTTAGGCTACATCGAAACCCTAGAAAAAAATGAATTAGTTCATATTAAAATAAAAGAATAACATCAATTTCTTAAACATAATTGCAAAAAGAGAAAAAGAAAAAAAATAATAATAATAAATAAAAACTCCAAACAAAACCCGTAGGTGGTAGCTACTCAGATCTTTGTTCTTTGACCTTTGTCTTCTTTGCCTTTGTGGCTGAAATTCTAAGATTAGAACTACTTCAAGGTGATGAAAAGAAAGGACTGGACGTGAAGTCCAGAAGGAGAACAAGAGACCAGGTGATATTGCTCTAAGAACACAAGGACAGAAAATCAAGAAGAAAAGGTGGACCGGGAAGGAAAAAAATTTGCGCTAAACTAAAGGATGAGAAGAATGGATTTCTCAAGCGGAATGAATTCTGAGGCCACAGACACCCTCTTTATATAGGTGCAGTGTTTCCTATCTTCCTTTTGTTTTCCAATTGCCTCTGATTTCTTTGTTTCCTACTTAGCTTTGTTTCCTTTTTTTTCTTCTCCACCAACTTTGTTTCTTCTTTCTCACTGTTCTTCTTCTCATTCCCGAACCAACTTTGCTTCCTTTTTTCTTTGTGCGAATTTTGTTACCAAATTTCAGCTACTTTTTGTTTCTGCTTTTCTTCCTTCTCTGTGATTTTGTTTCCACTCATTGGTTTTGTTTTCTTCTTGCTAAAGAAATTTCCTTTTGTTTTGTGTTGTGCACTTGTTTCTTTGTTCGAATTCAGCTTTGGTCTTGTTTCTTTCCTTTTCTTTTTCTTGACCTTTGTTTCCCAATTCGATTGCTTGCTTTCTCTCCAGTTTTGTCTTACTCTCTCATCTTTCGTGAGTTCTGTTGTTTAAGTTGCAGTGAAGAAAATTTTTCTTCTTTTGTTCGCTACTGTCTTGAAATCACGGGTGAGGTGCGCCGAGGAAGCTTGAAGTTGCAGCCCTTTGTTTATTTCTGGTGGCAGAGTTTTCAACTCCAAATTGCAACACGCTTTTCCTTTTCTTATGTTGTAGCCGAGCAAGGTAAGCAATTTTAGTGGAATGCTTTCTTGTCTTTTCCTGCCCACTTCTTTGTTTGTTTGTGTGTTGACTTTGTTTCTTATCCTTAGCTAAATCAATTGTTGAAATTGGCTCACCCTAAACCGGTTAGCCTTCAAAATTCAATGAAATCTGCTTTGCTTGTTCCTTGTGTGCGTGACAATTTTTGTTGTTTTCCTCTTTCCTTCTATTTTTTTCTTTCTTTTAACACTCCCGGCCTCAATTCTCCAAGGGTAGCTGGCCTCATGGAAAGTTCTAAGTTGGGCGATCTAGCAAACTCGGTTGATCATTAGATGCATAGAGCTAGAAATTTGACATGGCTTGATGCACGTGGAACTTCTTTGAATACTCAATTCTTACGGAGACATGCAGAACTTCTTTTCCTCTTTGCTTTATGCTTGACTTTTGACAAGTGATCATAAAATGAAAAGAAAATTAAAGGGAAATTTGGCCAAAATAAGTGAAAACAAATCAAAACGCAAGCCAATTTCTACCCAAAATTAATAAGACTACCCTATATAAAATAGAGTTATCAAATTACCCCTAACTTAGATCAAAGCTTGTCCTCAAGCTTGCACTAGATCAACATCTTTCTCTCCATTCCATACCCATTTTCAACCCATCCCCAAATAATCCAAAGTTATCACACATTAGCAATCAAGATCGAAATAATATTCCAAAGACAAATATTCTTAGTCCAATTTTCTAGACAAAATACACATCTCATTAATTCCAACAATTTCATTAAATCAAATGCAACAAAATTTGATACCCTCTCATAGGTTGCACTCTAATCACTCAAAGTGTTTGAGGTTTCATTTGGCACTCAAATCAAACATAGCATGTCATTACCATAGGCTTGCTTATATATCACATCTCCACCACTAATAAATATGAATCCATGCAATAATCAAAGGGTCTTTATAAGGGTTGTAACAGGCTTAGGTAAAGGTAGGTAAAATGATAGGGAAATTTAGGTTTTCATAAATCAAGGTATGTAGAAACTTCCTTGCATGACTAAAAAAACAAGTAGCACATTAGAACCACTTCTTTACTCCAAATAACATACATCCCTTTTCACAACTTCATCATATAATTGGACCATCTTGTACACAATGAAAACATTAACTTTTTCCAATCTTCGTAGGGAATATTATTCAATTCTTCTTTTTTTTTCTTCTTCTTTTTTTTTTCTTTTCTTTTCTTTTTTTTTTCACACCTTTCATCATCATTTTTTTCTATTTTCTCTTCTATTTTTTCAGTGGTTCTTTTCTTTGGAATCAATAGAAATTTTATCATGCAATTCATTCCTACATACTCTTAATAAAGGGTTCAACGATGGTAAAGAAAAACAACGGTTTAAGGCTAAATGATGTGGTATTATAACAAAGAAAGGTTAAGGCTCAAAATTGGTTGACTAGGGGTATATGTAATGGTTAAGCTTTTCAGAAAGTTAAAAATGGTTAATCCTAAGTGCCCTTATCATTTCAAAGCATGAATCCACAATGTGATCTCAACATGCATAACAAAGCAAGTTCTAGAATGAACATACCATATTTGACAACACTCAATCAAAGAAACATGTGAGCAGGAAAAGAAAATTGCTCTTAGGCTCAAATACTCACAATGGGTTTATTATATCAAAATTTTGCGTTCTCATTCAACTCAATCATCAAAAATCAACAAGATGCTTTAAAAATTTTAAAAACAAAGACTAATCATACTTGCCTTATTCATACATTCCAACCCAAATCACTAATGCATATAACTCAAAATTATTCTAAATGAGTATCAAAAGAATGAGGAATGTCAAAGAAGATATCAAAATGTCAAGCTTATAAAATTGATAACAATCAAAAATTTGGACAAAAATTTAAGCACAAAATTTCATGTATCCCACCCAACTTAAAATTGAGCATTGTCCTCAATGCAAGAAAGAACTAACAAAGTATAGCAATTAAAGAGACATTAGAAAGCGAAGGGTTAGGAAACCGCCTGTTTTGAATAACCGAAGAGGAATTTCTTTTAGGTACCAAAACAGCTCCAAAATTCTGAAATTTTGTGGATAGGAAGCTGAAGAAATCGTCTACTTTCCTGTAAAATTTCAGCACAAAATCCATTGGGAAGGCCTTGAACCAGATTTATCTTCTAACTGGTGCAAAGAAATTGTGTGAATGCTTGAGAAACATAAGAAAGAGAAAAATTAATAATACTAATAATAATAAATGAAAATCACACAAAATAAAAATAAGAAAAGTAAAATAACTTGGGTTGCCTCCCAATTAGCGCTTGCTCTATAGTCTTCAGCCGGACTTTCTCTGCTTGCCTCAATTTGCATCCACTAGGGTGATAGTGCACTTTTGAAAGTCCACTCCACCTTCGATATAAGCCTTGAGTCTCTGCCCATTAACTTTGAACTTTCTATCTTCACTTTGAATTTCAACAGCACCATAGGGGAATACTTGCACAACTGTGAAGGGTCCAGACCACCTTGATCGAAGCTTCCCAGGGAATAATTTCAACCTTGAGTTGTATAGGAGTACCTTCCGCTGGATGAAATTCTCGATGCAAATGTGCTTGTCATGCCAAGCCTTTGTTTTCCTTATACATCTTGGCATTCTCATACGCCCTTTGACGGAATTCATCCATCTCAACCAAGATACTTATAGATGGGGCCAAAGCAATACCTTGATTGAGAAGCCACCACAGTTAGACCTCAAGCCACCGCCCAAGCATCCAAGTATGCATTCCTGTGAGTCCTCTACTCTTTCCTATTATTTCTGCATATCCGAATGAAGAGCAAGAGGATAAATTGCTAAGAGTGTTGAGGAACATAAATCGGCACTAGGATGGACTATAGTGACATAAAGGGATTAGCCCTTCAATTTGCATGCATAAAATTTTGATGGAAGAAAACTATAGGCCATCCAGAGATCACCAACGTAGATTAAACCCTAACATGAAAGAAGTGGTGAGAAGTGAGATATTAAAACTTTTGGATGCAGGATTATTTATCCTATTTTGAGATAGTGTATGGGTCAGTCTGTTCAAGTAGTAGCTAAGAAAGGAGGGTTTCTGTAGTTGAGAATGAAAAAATGAATTGATCCCTACTAGATCATTCTTGGATGGAGAGTATGCATTGATTATAGGAAGTTGAATGCGACCACTAGGAAAGACCACTTTCCTTTGCCTTTTATTGATCAAATGCTTGATAGATTAGTCGGTTACTTTTATTATTGTTTTTAGATGGTTATTCGGTATAACCAAATTTCAATAGCCCCAGAGGACCAAGAAAAGACCACCTTTACATGCCCCTATGGTACATTTGCATATAGGAGAATGCCATTTGGTTTGTGTAATGCACCGCTACTTTTCAAAGATGTATGATGGCAATTTTTTCGACATGGTGGAACGCTTCATTGAGATATTTATGGATAATTTTTCTTGTTTGGTTCTTCTTTTGATTCATGCTTATCTAACCTTAAACTTGTGCTTAAACGATGTGAAGACACTAATCTAGTCTTGAATTGGGAAAATGTCATTTTATGGTTCAAGAAGGAATTGTGTTGGGTCATAGAGTGTCTGCAAAGGCATTGCACTCTTCAAGAAGTGCAACATCTCATACTCTTCTAGCTTTCTTTTGTTGGAGAGGATCTCTTTCATGAACTTAACATAGCTAGACATCTGTTCCAAAGCATCAGCAAAAGGAATATTAATATGTAATTTCTTAAACACATCAAGAAATTTAGAAAATTGCTTATCTAGCTTTTGCTTTTGGAATCACGAGGATATGGCATAGGTGACACATAAGGAGGTGGATTATATGGAAACAACTTCGACTTGGGTTTCGCAACTTCTTCAGTTTGTTCCTCAGATTTTTCTGACTGCATTTCCACTGCTTCTTGTTTGGACTTTTACGTAGTACAGTTCAGTAACTCTTTGCCACTTCTTAGTGTAATTGCCTTCACTTGTTCCTTAGGTTGATTTCAGACATTAGGCAAAGACCCTTGTGGTCGAGAATTTAATGATCTAGCAATTTGTCCCATCCGAATCTCCAAATTTCGATGGATGCGAATGATTTTTCAATGTGGCTTGATCTTTGTCATGAATTGAGATGTGTTCATGCTCAATTGAGCAAGAGCATCTTCTAAAGACACCTTTTGTGGCGGTGGAAGTGGTGTGGAGGTGAAATCCGGAGGTTTTTCAGAGGTGATTATTTCTCCAAGAAAAGTTAGGATGGTTTCTCCATCCCGGATTGTATGTGTTGGAGTAGGGATTATATTGTACATTTGAATTCCCACAACCGATTGCTCCATCTGAGATTGAGCGAAGGATTGCCCACTTGACAATTAACACTAGGATGAGGTCCACCACAAATATCACAAGCACGGATGAGCATGAATGGCATTTGCATTCAGTGTACTAAGTTGCTTTGTGATGTAGCAACTTGGGGTGATAGTGCTGAGGGCATCAACCTCATACTTACCATTATTTTTCTGTAGTGTGGATCTCCTAAAGACCATTGATAATCTGAAGCCATCTCTTCCAAAAGTGCATGTCTTTGCCTCATATGTCTTCCCATTAAAGAACCTCCATTCAGCGATCTACAAGTATCTTGGTTGATCGAGTCAACCCGTTATAAAAAGTCCGCAAATCAGAACCAACTGGGATACCATGATGAGGGCATGCTCGTAGCAAATCTTTATACCTCTCCCATGCTTCAGAAAGTGATTCCATCTCATTCTGAGTGAATGTGGTGATCTCATTCCTCATCTTTGCCGTCTTGGTAGGTGGAAAATATTTTGTCAAAAATTTCTGCCTACACATGTCCCACGTGGTGATTGCTCCTGCTGGCAAAGAAAGCAACCAACTCTTGGCCCTATCCTCGGTGAGAATGGAAAAAGCCTCAATCTAATGGCATCATCAGAAACGCCATTTATTTTCAATGTGGCACAAATCTCAAGAAAATTGATTATGTGAGCATTAGGGTCCTCATGTGCCAACCCAGTAAACTGATTTGCTTGAACCATCTGGATTATGCCTGACTTTAATTCAAAATTATATGCAGCAGTTGGAGGTATGACACTGTGGAGATCATATGTGGCAGTAGGCAAGACATAGTCACGTAATGCTCTAGTGTTTGCATTAGCGGCCAGAGTGTGTTCTCTTGAGTTGACCATAGTGTTATGAGAGTGTGTAGAAGCTTCTCTTCTTTCTATTCAAGCGACAAGTCTTTTCTAGTTCTTGATCCAATGGGAGGAGATTATCACTTCCAAACCTTCTCATGCACTTGAACAATATCACGAAAAATAAAAGAACACAAGTAAATAAATAAACTAAAATAATAAAAGTTCAAATTAAAGATAGAACTACTTGGTATCGATATTAATAAAATCAAATTAGTCCCCTGAGCGCCAAAAACTTGTTGCCATTTTACGCGAAGTGCACGTGATCGTTAACAAGTAATATAGAGTGAATATAATTTATCGTTCCCACGAGACTAATGAATTATTAAATAAAATTAAAATAGTTCTAACTTTATTTGAAGAAAAAATATTTTATGAATAAGCTAAATTAAAAGTAATTTTAAAACTTAATTAAAACTAAAATTAAAAACTAAACAAAGCAAGTTAATGGATTAAATTGATGAAAGATCTAGGGTTTTCGATTTCACCTTAACTAATCCATCCTAATATTAATCTATTTCTATAATCTAATTTAATTTCCTGGTTGATAGTCGAGACTCCCTAATTTATTTATTAGTCCCTCCCGAGATCTAATAAAAATCCTCTTAATTGCTAATTCATCATATTCCTATGTGAATTACAACAATTATGAAGTCATTAATTTCTATGGATTCTCATGTAGCGACTACACAAACCATGCAGGTATATTCCTATCCTACATGCAATTCATGGCATTTATCTCAATGAACTTGTCACATAACTCCCTTCCATTCGTTATGATTAACAAATCATCTAATTAGTGATCAGTAATTAGAAGCATTAAGCACAAAGATAAATCTTGAACCATAGAAAATTAAATCAAATTATATTAATAGAAAAATATTAAGACTTCATAGTTAGGCTACATGAAACCCTAGAAAAGAATGAATTAGTTCATATTAAAATAAAAGAATAACATCAATTTCTTAAACATAATTGCAAAAAAGAAAAGAAAATAATAATAATAATAATAAATAAAAACTCCAAACAAAACGTAGGTGGTAGCTACTCAGTCTTTGTTCTTTGACCTTTGTCTTCTTTGTTTGTGGTGAAATTCTAAGATTAGAACTACTTCAAGGTGATGAAAAGAAAAGATTTGACGTGAAGTCGGGAAGGAGAACAAGAGACCTAGTGATATTGCTCTAAGAACACCAAGATGAAAATCAAGAAAATAATGGCCAGCGGGAAGGAAAAAAATTTCTTTGCTAAACTAAAGGATGAGAAGAATGGATTTCTCCGGAATGAATTAAGGCCACAGACACCCTCTTTATATAGGTGCATTGCTTTCCTATCTTCCCTTTTGTTTTCCAATTGCCTCTGATTTCTTTGTTTCCTACTTAGCTTTGTTTCCTTTTTTTTCTTCTCCATCAACTTTGTTTCTTCTTTCGCTTCTTCTTCTCATTCCCGAACCAACTTTGCTTCCTTTTTTCTTTGTGCGAATTTTGTTACCAAATTTCAGCCGCCCTTTTGTTTCTGCTTTTCTTCCTTCTCTCCGATTTTGTTTCCCACTCGGTTTTTGTTTTCTTCTTTGCTAAAGAAATTTCCTTTTGTTTTGTGTTGTGCAATTGTTTCTTTGTTCCCGAATTCAGCTTTGGTCTTGTTTTCTTGGCCTTTTCTTTTTCTTGACCTTTGTTTCCCAATTGATTGCTTGCTTTCTCTCAATTCGGTTGTCTTCTGCTCTCATCTTTCTTGCGGTTTCTGTTTGCTTCAAGTTGCGGTGAAGAAAATTTTTCTTCTTTGTTCGCGGTTGTCTTGAGAAATCACGGGTGAGGTGCGGAGGAAGCTTGAAGTTGCTGGTATCCTTTGTTTATTTGTCGAAAGGTGAGTTTTCACCCAAATTGCAACACTTGCTTTTCCTTTTCTTATGTTGTAGCCGAGCAAGGTCAAGCAATTTTAGTGGAATGCTCTCTTGTCTTTTCCTGCCTACTTCTTTGTTTGTTTGTGTGTTGACTTTGTTTCTTATCCTTAGCTAAATCAATTGACCAAATTGGCTCACCTAAACCAAGTTAGCCTTCAAAATTCAATGAAATCTGTTTTGCTTGTTCATTGTGTGCGGTGACAATTTTTGTTGTTTTCAGCTCTTTCCTTCTATTTTTTCTTTCTTTGAACACTCCCGCCTCAATTCTCCAGGCGTCGGCCTCATGGAAAGTTCTGGAAGTTGGCGATCTAGCAAACTCCAGTTGATCATTAGATGCATAGAGCTAGAAATTTGACATGGCTTGCTGCACGTAGAACTTCTTTGAATACTCAATTCTTCTGGAGACATGCAGAACTTCCTTTCCTCTTTGCTTTATGCTTGACTTTTGACAATAAAATGACCAAATAAGTGATCATAAAATGAAAAGAAAATTACAGGGAAATTTGGCCAAAATAAGTGAAAACAAATCAAAACGCAAGCCAATTTCTACCCAAAATTAATAAGACTACCCTATATAAAATAGAGTTATCAGATTTAATTTATTAAAGTAGAATTCATAGTTGGAGTAGGACTCCTAGCTAGAGTAGGATTCCAAGGTAGGACAATAAATCCTAGTTGAAATAGGATTCCAATCCTAGTTGTATTAAGACAACAAGCCCTAGTTGTTGTAGGGCAACAAATGCTAATTGAAGTAGGATTTCCAAATCCAATTGGGAATCAAGCAAATCAATCAAAGTTCCTTTATGAAATGGAAAGAACAAATTCAATTGTTACTTGGATTAGAAGACAAGACTCAATCCAATTTGTAAAATAAATTCCAACAAGAATGCACAATCTATTTACAATTGGAATTGGTTTTCAAGATGCTATCCACTTACGAAACAATTTAAAATTAAAATAGGATTGCAATTTACAATAAATTAGGGCGAGAAAAGGGGTGGTGGCTACTATTAGATCAAAAACAAATTAGATTTGAAGAAGGATTGAAACAAAAATTTTAGGGCTGAAAATTTGATAAAGGTTGTAGCTACTCAATTGAATTTATTCAAGAATTTTATTCAAAATAGTTCAAGAATTAAAGATCGTTAAACAAGAAATTTAAGAATCAATATTGATCAATCAAGAAGGTCAAGAATCAACAAGAACAATAAATAGTCGTGTAACTTTTCTTTCTTTCTCTTTCTTGGTCTGCCACACTCTTTTTTTTTTTTTTTTTTTAAAGAAACTATTTCTTCTTTTCTTTTCTTTCATGGCAGGCTTGATTTCTTGATAAACAAAAGACTGAAACAATAAGAAGTGCCTTGGGCAGAATTTTAGGATTCTTGGGATTCAAAAAATGCGGAACAACATATCAAGAAAATTTTGGGCGTAGCACAAATTCAAAGGCTAAAACAAAAGAATGATAGATTTAAGGATAATTTAGAAAGAAACAAGAACGAAAAATGGAAGAAACAAAGAGAGATCATGGGTTAGAAGAGACAATAATCGATAAGATAAGAAACAATAAGAACAAGAATACCACAAATACACGAATAACAAAAAGAGACATGAACAATTCTAAGGGGTTACCCAAATGGCTCTAATACTAATCTAATGTGGAACTTGACTTAAAAACTCAAAACATGAATGGATGGCCCCAAGAACAACCATTGAACAATTGAACTAACTTGTTTTGAGTAGGACAAACTTTGACCTCAATCCAACAATATGGATTGAAACCTTGGTGTCAATATGTGACGAAGCAATGCTAAAAGTTAAGGGAGAAAAATCACAAGAGTAGCACAAGGACAAACTTAATACACTTAAAAGTTTTGAAAAGAATTTAGAATTGTGAATTCCTTACAAAATAAAAATTTTATTTTCAAAATTTGATGATCATTATGGTATCCTTTTATAGGGCCATAATTGGTCTAATCCTTACAAGAATATAGTCCTAATTTGTAGTTAAAGATATCTTATAATTGGTTGGAGTATATGTTCTATAAGAACCCAACCTTTGAACCTCGTCCTAAACTAATACTAAATTAAAAGTTTGGCTTCAATACAACTAGAAAATCTTCTAAGAAAACTTTTGAAAATTCCGCCATAGCTAATTGTTTTAGACTAGGATCAAAGAAAGTAAATGTTGCAATTAGGAGAAGGATTAAAACCCACCCTAAATTCGACCATGGGTTTAAGAAGCCCTAGTTTTTGGCCATGCCCTTAATTTGGGCTTTTAATTATCTAAGGGTTTAAGAACAAGGTTCATTAGTAAATACATTTAAATTATTAATTATCTTGGGCCTATAATCACCAATCTTGGACTTCATTTTTTTTTTTTAAATTTTGAGTTTCTTGAATGGGCTCTAACTATTGTCCTTAGCCCACGAGTACCTTTGAGTGGATCTCCAAGCATGTCTTTTGCTCCTTCATGTTTATCACAAGTTTAGCCTTTTTGGCACCATCTAAGGTTAACTGTTCCTTTACATGCATTGGTGATAAGTCTAGTGGCATCCAAGGGTTAAAGCCATAAACAATTTCAGAAGGGGAATGGTTAATACTAGAATGCACAAGATGATTATATGCAAATTCCACGAGGGTAATCATTTTCCCAACTCCTTAAGTTTCGTTGAATCAAAGTTCAAAGCAACATACCCAAAGTGCAATTTGTTACCTGTATTTGACCTGACTATCGGTTTGTGGATGTTGGTTGATTAAAACAACAACTTAGTACCCATCTTAGCCCATAGTGTCTTCCAAAAATAGCTCACAAGCTTGATGTCCTATCAAAGATTATGCGTCATTGAACTCCATGCGTTGGATCACCTCATTGAAGAGCAAATCGGCTACAAGTCTTGCATCATTGAACTTTTATAAGTAATAAAATGAGCCATTTTAGAAAAATGATCTACTACATCTAAAATAGAATCCATACCTCATCGAGAATGTGCTAGTCCTAAGATGAAGTCCATGTAAATGTCGACCCCATTGAACTAGGTATGGGCAATAGAGTGTACAATCCATGAGGTTGGGATGTAGATTGAGCTTGCTTACAAGTTACACACCTATCATAGATTCTTACAACATCATTTTTCATGTTAGGCTAGAAAAATGTTCAAATAAGACATCTAAAGTTTTAAGACTCCAAAATGTCCTATTAAATCCCACTATGAGCCTTAGGGATTAGAAGTTCTTGTAAAGAACAAGAAGATATGCATAATCTATTTTCACGAAATAAGTAACCTTCATGTCTATAGAACTTATTGAATACAAACTGTTCGTAGGCTACATCAATAGTAGAAAAGTTAAGATTAACAGGATATATATTTTTAATATACTCAAATCCTAACAATTTAGTGTTGTGGGTAGGGAGAAGAGTACACTTCGAGATAGCACATCGGCTAGTATATTTTCCTTTCCATGTTGATCTTTGGATCACATAAGAAAATGTCTCCATGAAACTCACCCACTTGGTGTGTCTCTTGTTTAGTTTGTTTTGTCCCTTTAAGTGCTTAAGGGACCCATGGTCGATATAGATGACAAACTCCTTTGGCAAAGTTAGTGTTGCCAAACTTCCAAAGCAGGAACCATGGCATAAAACTCTTTTTCATATGTTAGATAGTTCAATGCACCGGCATTGAACTTTTCACCAAAATATGCAATCAAATGATACCCTTGCATAAGAATAGCTCCAAACCAACAGATTACACTTGATGCATCACATTCTAATTCAAACATTTTGTCAAAGTTAGGTAATACTAGTAAACAAACAAAATAAAGTCGCATTCAAGCTAGTTAAATGCCTTTTCTTACTCATTCCCAGTGAAAAATGATATCGCTTTTGATAATCTTGGTTAGTATAGCATGTTTTTAGAAAATCTTAAACAAATCTTCAATAAAAGCTAGCTAAACCATGAAAGTTATGTACCTCAAAAATGTTAGAATGGGTTGTCCAATTATTGATGGCTTCAAGTTTTGAATTATCAACCTTTATACCTTCTACACTTACAACAAAACCAATAAACACTTTGAAACACAAATTGTGCACTTCTTAATGTTAGCAAAAGTTGCTCACCTTACAAAATACTTAAAACCATTTTAAAATGTTCAATGTGCTTTTTAATTCTTTGCTATATATCAACATATCATCAAAGTAGACGACAATAAATTTCCTAATTTAAGCTCTTAAAACCTAGTTCATTAGATGCATAAATGTACTAGGGGCATTAGTCAAACCAAAGGGCATTACTAACCATTCATATAGATCAAAACTAGTTTTAAAAGTAGCTTTCCATTCATCTCCTTCTTTTATTCTAATCGATGACAAATTTTATTTTTGTGAATAAGCAAGCACCACATAGTTTATTAGATATATCATCTAATATAGGAATGTGATGACAATATTTTATCATTATTTGATTGGCTACTTGGCAATGAGCACAAGCAATAACTTTTATCTTTTTAGGTACCAAAATTACAGGAAAGCAAACAGTTCAAGGATTCAGAATGTGTCCTTTGACTAGTAATTTGTTCACTTGCCTTTGCAATTCCTCTATCTCTTTAGGATTAGCTCTAAGGCAAGTTTGTTTGAAGTTTTAGCTCTAGGAACAAAGTCGATTTGGTATTCAATCCCACAAATTGGTGCTAAGCCATTTGAAATCTCTTTGGTAAACACATCTTTGAATGTCTTCAAAAACACAACCGATAGGCAAATGGAGGTAAGTCATTAGTGATAAATGAACTTCTTGATACATAAGTATAACAAGAAGCTTGTGAGAAGAAATAGCTCTATCTACCTCATGTGCACTCCCATAGAAATTTGTCTCTTTTTTATCTCTCATCATTGGCTTTTCACTCAAAGATCTCTCGACTTTATTTTCAACCAATTCTTTTCCTCTCCTTGGGTTTTATCTCATACTCACCCTCATTTTTACCTTATTTATCTCTTTATTATTTTCATTTTCTATGCTTTTATGGTGCTCTCTAACTCGCTTTGCCTTTTCTCACTCTTATATTTCATTGTCATTTGCTTGTTATACATATTGAGATAACAAAGATATAAGAGTTATCTTGTTGCTATTCATTATGAAATAGTATTTATTCGTATAACTATTATGATTGGCTTTTCGATCATGCTCCCAAAGATGGCCAAGAAGTAAGTGATGACTTGCATTGGTACCACATCACAAAAACCTAATCTTTGTACTTGCCAATTGAGAATGGAACTAGCACTTGCCATATTACTTGGACTCTACATTCGTTCAATCATTATAGATGATAAGGACGATGTTTAATCACCAGCAATTTTAACTTTTCTACAAGCCTAGTGTTAGCCACATTGGTACAATTACCATCATCAAAAATCACCATGCATGCTTTTATTATGGAAGTAGTAGCAAAGATGGAAGATCTTTGGTTCTTTGCTCATCATTGTCTTCCTTTATATGCGGACTAAGTGCTTTCATTGTCACCAATGCTTCACCTTCAATTGTAATTCCACCTCTTCATCGCTTTCTCCTGCTAAAGGTGGCATTCCCTCATGGTTAGATTCCCAATCACTTTCATTTTCATATGTACCATCTTCTTGAAGCATCATCATGCATTGTTAGGGCATTGAGAAACAATATGCCATTTATCCCAACATTTGAAACAAGTGATCTCGATAGACAGTTTAGGATTAGCGGTGGACACTTTGGACTTTTGAGTGGTGGTACTGGTCCTTGTCATGTTGGGAAGGTTGGAAGTAGCAACTTTTAGGTTCAACCTTTATATCCTTCTTGGGCTATGAACCACACGGTAGATGAAGGATATAATGTACTCTATCTAGAAGAATCTTGATTTTATAATTACCTTTCAACCTTCTCAACCATGTGCACCATTTGTTTAATAATCAAGTAGTGGTGCATCTCCATAATATTGGCAATTTCCCATTTCAATTCTCACGGGAATCGAGCCATGGTCTCCTTGGGATCTTTTTCCACGTCGGGTCTAATCATAGCTACCTCCATTTCTTTGTAGTACTTATCAATAGTTTTGGACCATTGAGTGATTACTTGAAATATCTTATACAACTCCGGTATTAATGAGGAGGCACAAATCGTTTGTGCAAGATTTTCATCTTCTCCCAAGTCTTGATTGGTCTTTCTCGATTTCTTCTTCTAGACACAATCAATCGGGTCCTACCACACAATGGCATAGTTTGTGAATTTGATCGCAACCAGTTTGACGTTTTCTCCTCGAGTAGTTTGAACTTCCAAGACAAGCTTTTCCTTCATTTTCATTCATGATAAGCTTCGGATCACTCTTGCCTTGGAACACCCTCTCTCCTTTGCATGCTATGGGATACCTCTGCTTTTATTCCCATATAAGCCTCCTCCTCTTTAAACATGGGATCTTGATTTGTTTGTTGAGATTGTGAAACTTTTTTGATCCTCCCTTATGGATAGATTCATGGCTAAAAGTCTTTCATTCATGGTCTCTGTCATAAGGGTCAATATTGCTAGATGTTTCTTTAAAGTTTTTGATCTAAGGTCTTCTTTGGTGCCTCCTCCATGGTTGTTTTAAGTGATGGAAAAAGATAAGGAAAATAACCTCACAATAACTATTTTCCTCATGAAATTTAAACTATACACAACCAAAGTGTTTCACTCTTTTATTTGAATTTTACACTTTTGATGAAATCACTCAAGCCTTTTCCTCTCATTTTGTGATTTAAAATTCTTAATTGAACTTTCAAAAGCATACCAAGGTTATCAATGTGTAACACTTGAGACCCCATGAAAGAATAACTAAAAGAAACAAGGAAAATTTCAGAAAACAAAAGCAAAGATGATTCGCAAGGAGAGATTTTCAAAGAAAGAAAATTATTCCAAATTCTAATCAAATTAAGATTCCAAATCTTAGGTAGGGTAGGATTACTAGTTGGAATTGGACTCCTAGTTGGAGTAGGACTTGTTGACACGGTTTATAACTCAATTTTGTAATTGATTTTGATGATAACAAACATTGAATTGAATTTTCGTAATTAATTTTCAAATAGACATTCAATGAAATATTTTAATTTGATAGATTGAAGATAATATGCTTGGAAAAGATTAATATTACTTTTAAGGCATTTTACCTAATTTGGATGAAGCAAGAAAGGAATTTCAAAGTTTAGAGTAATGGAAATTAGTGAAAGATGAAAACTTGAACTAGAAGGTAAATTTGAATGAGCAGAGAAATCGGATATATGTTAGTATTTTGATGATATATAAAATCTAACAATTCAATTGTTGCGAAATTTTAATATAGTAAACTAGACGTCCATATTTACAACTTTACTAAACTAAACATTTTCTAGATTCAAGTTTAGACGTTCAAAAATGAGATGAAAGATTAGTTATTCTGAAGATACTTTAATTAGTGCAGAGCTAGCTTCGGTTTTGAGACATAACTCAAAATTTAAAAATTTAAAAATTACAAAATTTTGTGTGTGAAAAGAAGACATAAAAATACAACTTTTGTATTTTAAAGTTTTCCAAATTCGAAAGAATAATGGTGAAACAATATCTTTAATATGAAAATATAGATGCATTGTCGAGAAAAGGTTATGCAGGTTGGCCTTGGTTTAATGGCTATATTTGAAGATCTAACCGTTGGATGAAGTGAAATTTCTCCACGTGATATCCAATTCGGAGAGCTAAAAATCATTACTTTGATGAATTTTCAGTTATGAATGTTATATGGGAGAAACAACGGTCACAAATATATTCGAAATCCAAATTTGAAGGAAGCATTGAAAGTAAGAAAATTCAAATTCTTTGAAGGGCAAAAGAGTCTTTTAGGTTAGCAACGGCCATTTTAGAATTTATGCCTATAAATACAACCTTAGACTCGGACTAATGCAGAAGAGCAAGAGAAGAAAAAGAGATAAGGCAAGAAAAATGTGCTTACAAAGAAAAATAAGTTTTTGAGTGATTTCTTCCACAATTATGCTTCATTTTTCTTATTCAACTTGTGAGAGTTTTGATCTTACTTGATTGAGTTTTAAAATCATATTTATTGTTGTAAGAAAGGGAAATTTATTACCCTTTTATTTGTTTGTGAGAGTTGGGGGAACTCTTATTGATCTTGGTTTAAGTGTTAGAACTTAGATTGGAGATATTCTTTGAGAGAGTCTTGTTGAGTGATTTGGGGATAAAGTCACTTGGTGTAAATGTTTCAGGAATAGATTCATTTGGTGTGAAGTGATTCGAGGATAGAATTACTTAATAAGATTTTCTAGCACCTTTGGAAGCTAGTGTATAACAAGCTTTTTCAAAGAATAGTAAAAAATCTCAAAGAGGATCTTGAGGAGTAGACGTAGGCAAGATTGGAGCCGAACCGCTATAAATCGCTTGTGTTTGTTTCTTTTCCCTTCTCTTTATATTTATTTCATATATTAGCACTTACTTATTATTTAAAATATATTGAATCTATTTTTGTGAATTTTTCTATACTTCATTATCATTTTCATTTTGATATACTTATTTTTACAGGTTGAAATTTTATTTGTTAATTTTTAGTGCAACCCTATTTACCCCCCTCTAGTGTTGCTATTTGGGACAATAGGACTCCTAATCCTTGTCAAGGTAGGATAACAAATCCTAGTTAAAATAGGATTATTCCAATCCTAGTTGGATTAGGATAACAAATCCTAATTGTAGTAGAATTTCCAAGTGCAATTAGGAATCAAGCAAATCAATCTAGGTTCCTTTATGAGAAGGGAAAGAACAAATTGAATTATCACTTGGATTAGAAGACAAGGTCAAATCTAATTTGTAAAATAAATTCCAACAAGGAGACACAATCTCTTTACAATTGAAATTTCTTTTTAAAATGCAATCCACTTTGGAAACAATTTAGAATTAGAAAAGGAATGCAAGTTACAATAAATTAGGGTAGAAAAAAGGGTAGTTGGCAACTGCTATTGGATCAAGAAACAAATTAGACTTGAAGAGGGACATGAAACAAAACTTTTGAGCAAAAATTTTGATCAAGGTGGAGGCTGCCCAATTAAATTTTATTCAAAAATTTTGTTCCAAAATAATTCAAGGATTCAAGATCTTTCAACAAAATTCAAGAATCAAGATTGATTAATCAAGAGGATCAAGAATCAACAAGAATAGTTCAAAAGATGTGCAAAGTTTTTTTATTCTTCTTTCTTTTCTTTCTTTCTTTTTCTTGGTACAGCCACTTTTCTTTCTCCTCACAAGATAAAAATTTTATTATCAAAATTCAATGATTATTATGGAAACCCCTCATGTCCTTTTATAGGGAAAGGGTTAGTCGATCCTTACAAAAATAAAGTGTTGTTTTATAGCTAAAGATATCCTATATTTGGTTGGAGTACAAGTTTTATAAGAACCTAACCTTCAAACATAATCCTAAACTAATACTAAATTAAATTTTTGGTCTTAATACAACTTGGAAATCTTCTAAGAAGACTCCTAAAATTTCAGCCATGCTAGTTGTTTTAGACTAGGATAAAATAAAGCACAAAATACAATTGGGATTAGGGTTAAACTCTAAATTCGGCCATATAGGGTCTAAGAAACCTTGATTTTCAATCATGTCTTCATTTTGGGCTTCTAATTTGGACTTCTAATTAATTAAAGACTTAAATACAAGGTTTATTGGTAATTACATTTAAAATATTAATTAACTTGGGCTTGTAATCACCAGTCTTGGGTTCTTCTTTAATTTGAGTTTCTTGAATATGTCTATTAAGAGACTTTTTAAGTCTTTTAGCTCTAGTTGTTTGTCATTGGTCCCTGAGCACCTTTGAGTGGATCTCTAAAAACATCTTTTGCTCCTTGATTTCTATTAGTTAGCATCTATTTACTCGAATAATATAGAAATCTTACTTTTAGGGTATGATGGCGAGTGCTTTTGCACTCTCATTAATGATGGTGGTTGTAGGGTTTGAATTAGGAAACTTGAAAATGTGATGGATTGGTAAATTAGAAGAAAAATGAGGGTGGTGTTATTGATTGAGAAAATATTGAGGAGAAAAAGAGAGTGGATAGGGTTAGGGGTGGTCCTAGGATCACAAATTACAAAATATAAAAATAAGCTGGGTTGGGGGATTAGAAGAAATATAAGGGTCATGGTGTTAATCACGAGAATGTGGACTAGAAAGGAGTAGATAGAGGTGGCATGTTGAAAATTTCTTGAACTCCTAGGTATGATGATGAAGATGAACGAACTTTTACGACAAAACTACCCTTGTTAATATCCTCATATATGGCATGTTGATAACTTAAACTGCAAATGCACATAGTGGTATGCAAATGACAACATGACAATGTGTTTGATGAAAGATAAGAAGAAACTTTAGTCCAAAGGTTTCATCTTTCAAGACTCTTTTTCCTCTTTAGTCTAAAGTTACATCCATGGAGTTCAAGAAATTTTCAAAAGATCTTCATTTAGCCCTAATCCTTGAAAAGGATTGAACTACCCTAACTAGACCATGTGTTTTGATGAAACTCCTCCTCCTATTCTACTCTTGAAGTCCTTAGGACCCTTATATATGAATACAAAGTCAAATAGTTAGAAAAGAAAGGATATATATATATATATATATATATATATATAGATAGATATAGATATATTATAACTCTAATTTCTTTAACTTTTGACTTCTTTTATCCTCTTTTCATCCGTTGGATTTACACTTGAAGCTCTTATTTTTTGGCCACATTTTTATCAAATAAGGTTCTAAAATGAAAATATGAAAATTAACTTAAATGAAATGTAAACAATGAAAGTAAGAATAAAAACTATTGAAATCTGGGTTAAATTTGTAGGGAATTAAATGGTAAATTTTGCAGTGATCACACTCCCCCAAACTTGAACCATTACTTCTCCTCAAGTAATTGTTCATAGTCTACCATTAAAAAGATTAAAATAACAAAATATTGTATAAAGCAAAGAAGATAGCATCCAATTCTCAAGGTTACTTCATAGATAATCTACTTTTAGTTCAAAAGTTTCCTAACTAGTAAAGAAAATTTCATGCAAAGATATCTCAAAAACCATTCAACTCGTAGAGTAATTACTCTTTGAGTGTTCATCTTCTTAATTGACAATTACATATCAATGTAGGAAATTAAATATGGCACACAGCAGAAATTTAAAATTTTAATTTCCTCCAAGGATCCTTATGAAGTGATTTCAAACTGGTCGTGAAGAGATTTACCTTAACTGGTAGCAGTTGAACTTTCTTTTGGAGATTTTTGCTCGTCGAATCACAGCAAAACCCTGCGGAGATTTGCCTCTATGGTATCCACACAATTTTCTCCAAGTTCCAGGTTATTGTCACACAATTAACCCAAGAAGAGAAGTAGCAAAATTTGAAGGTGCTAGCTAAGAATTCTGCTTTCGGTTTTTCTGATTTTGAAGCTTCATCAAGCTTCGGTTTTATTTTTTCTTTAATTTTGCACTAAAACCAGTAAAAATGATCCTTGTGTTCATGTAAATTTGGTAGCTGTTTCTTCACAAGAAAAGCCAAAAATGATTTACTGAAACCAAGAAAGAAAGGTTCAAGTTTTCGGGGTTTTGATTTGTTGCAAAATTTTTATTTTTCAAGAAACTTTTGTTTCGGTTTCAAGTAGCAAACAAAACATGATTTTCTGTTAACATTGGGTTGAGAGGCTGCTGAAATCATAAGTCCAAATTTATAGAAATTAGATTAGGGTAAAATTTCTTCTAAAGAGTTTTACTTGAACTACAAGTTAAAATCTATTTTGGAACATTCTAAATTTCAGCTTTCCAACTTTCATTAGCTTCCAAAACAAGAATCCCATTCTTATTTTGCTTTCTAATTTTTAGCCCTCTCATGAATTAATAAATCCAAAACTATTTCGGATTTATTAACACAAAGCAAAGCCATTTAGAATCCAAAACCAAATAGCGATTTAAACCGAAACCTTATAGAGTCTTATTCGCAATAGATTCTTAAAATTAACTAAAATTCATCAAATGAATTTTACACTTTTTAGATATGATCTAAGTGTGTGACTCAATAGGTTATTATAACATTGGCAATGATATAAAATCTATTTTATGTCATAAGCATTGAATGCAGTGTCTTGTAACACATCAATGTTACCCAAGTTACAAGAATGTTAGTAATTCGACATTACTTTTCTTGTAATAAATGTTATCATGTAATTCAGTCATTTTGCCCTAGATATCTTGATAGAACATGAGCCATAAAGCGTGTCACACTCACATAGTTCAATCTTTGCATTTTTGATTTCCAAATAAACACATCTAAGCAAATGAACTTGATATCACATATTGACTAATTTGAGTACGGCTATGTATTTTATGGTCTCACTTGAACAAGGGGCCCAAAGATATCACTCCTATTATCTAGGAGGGCAAATACTATCTTGATCACTCAACATCCCACCACCTGTTTCCGTACATATCCAATAGCCACTTTTATAGTTCACCATGTTACGGGTGACGTTTAGTAGCATCAGACCATGCAACTCCTCATGTTGGGATCTCTAGTGACCTCAACTATAAGGATCACTTACACTATCATCACTATAAGAAATGCTTATAATACTTCATATAATAACCCATGTAGCATTTCTAATGGCGGGTCGATCCAGTACATAATTCTCTAACATATACATGTTGACTTGATATCTCATATCATGACAAATTTCATCGATCACTACACATATTAGTTTTAATGTGTTATCATTGTCCCATTTAATGATAATACTTCACTAGAGATAATTTTAGAATAATTAAATTCTTGGGACATTATATATTCATTCAAAAGCATAGATTTGGAATAAAATGTAATAATAACAAATTTTCATAAATTAAAACATAATGATAGAATGTATGTCAATACAATCATCATATGATTAATCCTTAGGGCATAATCCAACAAACTCCCACTTGAACTATGACTAATCACCATCTCTCTAATGCCTAATGATTTAGTATGATGATCATATCTCTGCTATGTCAAAGGCTTTGTCAATGGGTTAGCGATGTTATCATCGGTTGGTACTTTGCATATATTCACATCCCGCTCTCAATGATCTCTTAAATGAGATGGAAGCGCCGAAGTTTATGTTTGGATCGTTGGTGAGATCTAGGTTCTTTGGCTTGCACAATAGCTCTATTGTTATCACAATAGAGTTCAATTGGATGGGCAATGTTAAATACAACTCCAAGTTCAATTATGAACTTTATTATCTAAACGGCTTCTTTCGCTCGTCAAAAGTAGCGATATACTCGAGCTCTATCATAGAATCGGCTCATTGCCTATTTTGAACTTTTCTAGCTCACAGCACCACCGTTTATGCTAAACACATAACCCAACTATGATCTATTGTCATCTTTATCGATTTGGAAGCTTGAGTCAGTGTAACCAGTTACACTAAATTCTTCCTCACCTCCATATATCAAGAATGTATTGTTAGTCTTTCTCAAGTACTTAAGGATATTTTTATAACAATCCAGTGGCGTTCACTAAGATCTACTTGATATCTCTCATTATGCTCAAAGCATATGAGACATCGGACAGTACATAGCATGGTATACATGATATATCTAATAGCCGCGCATATGGAACTTTACTCATGTGTTATCTCTCTTCTTGTGTCGAAGGACACAGTTCATTTGAGAGAGTAATCCCATGCCCTATAAGCAAGCACCCTTTCTTAGATTCTTGCATGCTAAACCTCTTTAGCACTTTATCTTTTAATCTATCTCTATAGATCTTGACACCTAATATATAGGTTGTCTCACCTAAGTCTTTCATTGAAAAAATAACTTCCTAACCAGATTATTTACAGATTGTAAAGAGGAGATGTCATTCCTAATAAGTAGTATGTCATTCACATACAATACTAGAAAAACAACGATGCTCCCACTAACCTTCTTGTAGATACAAGGTTCATCTTCATTCTTGATGAAACCAAACTCTTTAATTGCATCATCAAATCAAAGATTCCAACTTCAAGAAGCTTGCTTCAACCCATAAATGGATCGTTGTAGCTTACAAATATTTCTAGCATTTTACGGATCGACATAACCCTCGAGGTTGTGCCATGTACATAACAAGATCCTAATGGATTTAAGAATAGAAAGCTCGAAAAGTTTCATCATAGTCTATACCATGAACTTTCTTGAAACCTTTAGTGATCAATCGCCCCTTAAAAGTGTGTACCTCACCATCCAAGTCGGTCTTCTTCTTCAATACCCATTTGCACCCCATGGGTTTTACCCCTTCATGTGGATCAACCAAAGTCCATACTTGGTTTATATACATGGATTCCATCTCAGATCTCATGGTTTCAAGCCATTTCTCTAAGTCTTGATAGGTCGTAGGCTCATATTGATCCATTAGCAAGATGTCACTACTCTGAGTTACCAGAAATCCATATCTCTGCAGCTCATGATAAATCCTAGTGGACCTACGTGGGCTTGTGTCTCTTGAGCGGATGCACATTCCACAACGGCTTGTGGTGTTTACTCAATTTCCATCTCATCAGGTTCAGCGCTATTTTGTGATTCTCGAACTTCTTTAAGTTCTAATTGTCTCCCACTAGATTTTCTAGAAATAAACTCTTTCTCTAGAAAAACACTAGTTCGAGCAACAAACACTCTGTTTTTGTTGGGATTATAGAAATAATATCCTTTATTTCTTTAGGATATCCCAAAAAATTACACTTATCAGATTTGGGTCCAAGTTTGTCGGAAACTTGACGTTTAACGTAAGCCTCACATCCCTAAACCTTCATAAAGACACACTAGGACGTTTCCCAATCCATATCTCATGTAGTGGCTTTTGAACCGATTTGACGAAATGTGGCTTAGTGTGAAAGCGGTAAGTATAGCATGCCCCCAAAAGAAATTTTGAAGATCTACATGACTCATCATGGACTGAACTATGTCTAACAAATTTCAATTTCTCCACTCAGATACAACATTCCATTGTGGTGTTCCATGAGGAGTGAGTTGTGAGACTATTCCACACTCCTTCGTATAGTCATCGAACTCTTAGCTTAAGTATTCGCCTCGTCAGATTGAAGTATTTTAATACTCTTGCCAAGTTGGTTTTGTACTTCATTCTTGAACTCTTTGAACTTTTCAAATGATTCGACTTGTATCTTATAAGATACACATAGCCATATCTATTGAAGTCATCAGTAAATGTGATGAAGTATTGAAAACCACCTCTAGCTTCTGTGTTTATTGGTTCACATACATCCGTATGTATTAGTTCCAATAATTCACTCATCCTTTCATTATGTTTTGTGAAATGGGGTTTAGTCATCTTACCTAAAAAACATGATTCACATGTCTCATACGATTCAAAATCGAATGAGTCCAAAAATCCATCTTTATGGAGTTTGGAAATGCGATTTTTGTTTATGTGGCCTAGACAACAATACTAGAGATAAGTTGGATTAAATTATCTAATTCAATCCTTTTGTTATTTACGTTATAAATAGGCATGTCAAGATTTAGAATATAAAGGCCATTAGCCATTTGTGCACTACCATAAAACATTTCATTTAAATAGAAGGAACAACAATTGTCTTTTATTATAAATGAAAATCTAGTCTTGTCTAAACAAGAAATGGAAATAATGTTCTTCGAAATAAAAGGCACATAATAAAATTATTTAATTCTAAAACTAGCCACGAGGCAAATTTAATACGTAAGTTCCTACACTAATGCACAACCCTTGCTCCATTTTCACTCGTAGGTCGACTTTGCATTTAGCTAATATTCTACTTCCAATCCCTGCACATTGACACAAATATGTGAACCACATGTGGTATCTAATACCCATGAAGAAGAAATAGATAAATTAACTTCTATAACATAAATACTTGAAGTGGAATTTTCATTCCTCTTCTTTTTAAGATCTTCTAGGTAAACCTTGCAGTTCCACTTTAGTGTCCGGTCTCATCGCAATGGAAGCAGTTTCCTTCCTTGGCAACCTTTCATTTGGATTTTAGTGCAATTGCAAAGGGCTTGGACTTGACTTTCTTATCCTTTCCCTTCACTTTAGCCTTACCCTTTTCTTGCCCTTATTGATCATCAGAACATTATTGGGTTTAGACTTCTTCATGTTTTCTTCGGCAGTTCTTAACATGCCTTGCAACTGTGGCAGAGTTTTGTCAATCTCATTCATATTGTAATTAAGATTGAACTGACCATAGCTATCAATCAATGATTGCAAGATAACATCTGTAGCCAACTCTCGGCCTAATGGAAAACCTAATTTTTCAAGGCTTTCTATGTACCCAATCTTTTCAAGGGCTCCTTTTACCATTCTGCATCAAAATAATGCCTTTGAGATATCAAATCTCGCTTGACGAGCTTGCTTTTCATATAGCTCCTTGAGGTATTCGATCATATCGTACGTTTTCATATTCTCATGTTGCTTCTGAAGCTCAGAGTTCATGGTAGCAAGCATGAGGCATGAAATGTCTAGAGCGTCATTTGATGCTTCCTGTAAGCATCTCTTTTAGCTTTTGGAGTACCATCCTCAAGTTCCTCAGGTAAAGGTTCCTCTTGGACATACATTTTTTTTTTCTTGCTTGAGGACTATCCTCAAGTCCTTGTACCAATCCAGAAGTTTGTCCTGTTCAACTTGTCCTTCTCAAGGACAGATCACAGTGATATGGTGCTAGTGTTAGTGTTTGCAGCCATGGTTATCTACTACAGAAATATGCAAAATAAGTATTATAAATACAAATATTTAATTTTTTCTTTTATTAAATTTTAATCCCACTATTTTACCCAAATTAATAAACCTCGATATTAATTTGGAAAATTTAATCTAATTAACTTTCTAGTGGGCCAAGATCTATATTTGACCAAATTTTGAGTTAGCTTTGGGTAATCATCCAAAACTTGACTATTTAGGTAGACAACACTTTGTCAATTGTATCCCATACAACTCTTGGATAGTTGGGTGAACAACTCCTGTTCTAACTTATCTAATAAGCCAAGGCCCAACTCTATGCCTCTAGGTCTCAATTCTATTGAGCCCACCTAGTTAAGTCGGACCCAATGATTAGCAATTGGATATTACTATTATCCTGTCGTGTCTCACTAGGATTGACCACGACACCTTACTTTCGCAAACCTACACGCAGTCAATCAAAGCCTTGATGAGTGTTAGGCATTGGAAGGCATCTAAGACATAATACTCGTTTGAGGGATTTGTTAAATTCTCACCATTTTATTTAAATTGTTGTAACTATTAGTTCAATTAATCACATAAATTTCTTAACTAATCATTACAATCATAATCACATTATGCATTTAACCAATAAACATAAATAGCATGCATCTCATACATTAACAATAAAATAAATGTGACATAGTTATAACCCAAACTAAGTTGATTCTCTCAAGCCAACGAGAGAACCGGAAGGTCAATTTAAGGGTATCGGCATCTTCTCCAAGTGCCTCATTAGTTCTTCTTGTATGGTCACCAACTCTTTGCCTCCTAGATTTCTAGTCTAGTCCTATCTCTAATCTAACTATTACATCCTTAGAGAAACCTTGAGTTACATTCGAGGAGAGTTAGGTGAGAAAAGAATTTACAACCGAAAAATAGAGCAAGGCATGATACGCGGTCGTAGTTAAAAATCAATACAAAATTTATCCAATCCTATTGGGCTTAGTGCTATAACTATGCACCACGCTCAAATATCACATAATGTGCATGTCATATTCAATTGTCATTCATATTCAATACTTAAATACATTAATCTAATTAATTTATGACAATTAACATTTAATCAAATATTAGGGTTTGAATAATACATTATGCATTGAAGGTTCGGGTTTAAGATGCAAATTTGACCATTCATGCTCATTAGAAATTTGTGAAAAATATATCTCATATATTTTCGGCCATAACATGATACGTATCTCAAATTTCAGCCATAATAAAAACCCAAAGCTATGTTCAATTCGGCCAAAGATGAAACACATCATACGTATTCCTTTTCTTGCCAAACATGATCACTGAAAATTTTGTGAATAATATATCAAATATTTTAGGCCTCAACTTAATATATCATATATATTAAATTCCAACCAGTCACAAAAAAATTCAAAATAATGTGCAATTCGGCCAAAAAGAATTCAGAAAATTGAACCATTCAAAATTCAGAAATCCAAGCCTTCCAAAATTTCAGTAAACCCAAAATTTTCAAGTTGGAACTATTATATATCACATATATAATTTGGCCTTAATATTATATATATATCGCATATTAATTTCTGCCTCAAAATTAAAATTGAAACCAAAGTGGCCCCAAAGAAATTGCAAAACCGAAGCTAAGGTTTTCAAAAACCAAACTAGCACAAGCACAAAAACCGAACTTGATCAAATTTTCTAAAAAATATGAAGCCATCCTTATACATCATATAGTATGAAGCCAGTATGATTCAACACATATTATTTCAATTTAAATAAATTTAACAAAACTTAAAATTCAAGAAAATTTGAAAAACGCGAAGGCTAGCCAAAAAAATCCAAAAAAGCTAAACTTTGGTTTTTCCATGCATATTCATCTACATATATATATACATATACATATACATATACATATACATATATATATATATATATATATATATATAAATATTATACTATTCAAATCCAGCAATAGCACATTAAAGCATACCCTCAATTGATTTAATAAACACAAACATATCATATATGTTTAATTCCAAATTCATATTTAATGAACAACTTCACATAATCCAAATTTTCAGCATGCTTATTCATAAACAATTTAAGAAAACAAACATGTTTTCACATAAAATCAATTTGAGACTTCATAACAGCTTTGATACCACTAGAAAATCAAATATGGCACACAATGAAATTTAAAATTTTGATTTCCTCCAAGGATCCTTACAAAGTTAATTTCAAACCGTCGTGAAGAGATTTTACCTTTACCGATGGAGTTTGAACTTTCTTTTAAAGACTTTTGCTCATCAAATCACAAAACTCAATGGAGCTTTGCCTCGATGATATCCACATGATTGTCTCCAAGTTCCAAGTTAATTGCCACTTAACCCAAGAAGAGAAGCGACAAAATTTGAAGGTGCTAGCCAAGAATTCTACTTTTGGTTTTTCTGGTTTTGAAGCTTCTCCAAGCTTTGGTTTTATTGTTTCTTTAACAGAAGGAGTGGCTGGTGATTTTCCTCTAAAACTAGTTAAAAAGATCCTTGTGCTCTTGTAAATTTGATGCTATTTCTTCACAAGAAAAGCTAAAAAGATTTCTTGAAAACAAGAAAGAAAGGTTTGGGTTTTGAGGTTTTGATTTGCTGCAAAATTTCCTTCAAAAAATTTTTGTTTCCAAATTTATAGAAAATAGATTAGGGTAAAACTTCTTCTAAAAAGTTATACTTGAACTACAAGTTATAATCTATTTTTAGAACTTTCTAAATTTCAGCTTTCCAAATTTTATTAGCTTCCAAAACAAGAATCCCTTTCTTATTTTGCTTTCTAATTTTTGGCCCTCTCATGAATGAATAAATCCAAAACTGTTTAGGATTTATTAACACAAAATAAAACCATTTAAAATCCAAAACCAAATCTGATTTAAGCAGGAAACCTTATAGAGTCCTATTCGCAATATAATTCTTAAATTAACTAAAATTCATCAAATGAATTTTACACTTCTTTGGATATGATCTAAGTGTGTGACTCAATAGGTTCTTATAAAATTGGTAATGACATAAAATCTATTTTATGCCATAAGCGTTGAGTGGTGTCTAGCAACCCATCAATGCTACCTAAGTTACAAGAATGTTAGTAATTCGATATTATTTTTTTTTTGTGATAAATGTTACCATGTAATTCAATCATTTTGCCCTAGATATCTTGATAGAATACGAGCCATGGAGCATGTCACACTCACATAGCTCAATCTTTGTGTTTCTTGATTTCCAAATAAACACATTTAAGCAAATGAGCTCGATATCACATATCGACTCATTTGATCACAACCATGCATTTTATGCTCTCGCTGATCAAGGGCCCAAAGATATCACCCCATAATCTAGGAGGAGCAAATCCTATCTTAATCACTCAACATCCCACCACATGATTCATTACATATCCAATTGCCATTTTTATCGTTCACCATTACGGGTAACATTTAGTAGCATCAAAATATGCAACTCCTCATGTTGGGATCTCTGGTGACCTCAACTTTAAGGATCACTTACACCATCATCACTATAAGAAATGCATATGACACTTCATATAATAACCCGTAGCATTTCTCATGGCGGATCGATCGATATAGTTATTTAACATGTACCTATGTGTTGACTTGATATCTCATGTCATGACACATTTCATCGATCATTACACATATTAGTTTTAATGCATTATCATTGTCCCATTTAATGATAATACTTGATTAGGGATAATTTTAGAATAATTAAATTCTTAGGACATTATTATATTCATTCATAAAGCGCAGATTTGGAATAAAATATGATAACAACAAATTTTCATAAATTAAAACATAATGATAAAATATTGATATGTCAATACAATCCTCATATGATTAGTCCTTGTTAGGTGAATTGCAAGCGTACAATATCAACAAGTAATAAAGTAGTGAGTAGAGTATCGTTCCCACGAGGATTGAATCAAATTAACCATTTACTTACCAACTTGATTAATTCTAAAACAAAGCTAACCAATCAAAGTGCTTTCTTGTGATTTAACTAAACTAACAAAGAATAAAAAAAATTATAACAATAAACAAATACTAAAAATTTACCAAATTAATTAAGATGTTAGAGACTTCGATTTCACTTAATCAATCCTAATTAACTCTCTTGACTTGCCATGCAATTAAATTAAATTCCAAATTATGATGGTGAAATTTCCTGAATGTAAATTAATAGCCAACATCGGTCTAATAAACCTATTTGGATTAAAATCAACTCACACTTGGTCTAGGTGAATTTAGATTTCTAAATGCATTAGGAATTATGGAAATTCCCAGATTCAACCTAAGTAGCCACGACTTAGTTCTACTACCGAAACCACGTGAACAACCTAGATTATTACCGTCTAAATTAAATTTACGGTTTAATATCACATGAGCACATGCATGTCATCTCCACACGGTATCAAACAAGTATCAAAATCAATTGGGTGGTGATCAATCACCTAAAAGCATTAAGAACATGATATTAAACTCATAATTGAAATATAGGTTGCATGAACAAGTCGTAAAAATTAATTATTCATGATTAAGATCCATCTAACCTCTAACAAAAGAAATTAGAACATAATAAAATTTAAGCTAACAACAAAAATAAAAATAGACATAATTAAAATTAAAATAAATTCTGAAAATTAAAGTAAACAATATTTAATAAATACAAAAACTATAAAATACTTAATACTTGAAAATAAAACACAATTAGAAATTCATAACATAACACAAGAAATAAAACTACTAAAATTACTAAATTAAACTAATTAAAGAAAAACAAGAAAAGACAAACCGATAAGTGAAGTCCAAAACAAAATTCTTCACTGTTTTGTGTTTCTTGTCTACCAAAGTCCAATTTGATGCTTCTATTTGGCTTACTAAACTACTAAAGACAACAAAAAGAAAAGACAAAGAATTGACGGAAATCCAGGAAGAAGACACAAGAGGACAACTGAAATTCGCTAAGAAAAGAAAGGAAAGCTACAAATTCTAAAGAAAACCGAGAAGAAGCTCAAATTTCGCTAAACTAATGAAAGAAAATAAAAGCAGAATGGAAAAGAAAGGTGGTTGCTCTATCTAACTAAAAAGAAGAAAGCAGAAGAAAAAGAAAAGAAAATTTTACGCTAAATCTAAACTAAAGCTAAAGAAAAAGAAGAAACGAATGAAGTGCTGCTCCTAACTCCTAAACTAATGAAAGAAAAGAAAAACAAAGGAAAAGAAGTTAGGCGGCTGTTCTCTCTCCATTTTGCTCATCTTCTCGGGTTTTTATAGTTTTCTCCTGATGGCTGCTTTCCAATCTTGTCTTCCAGTTGCAGTCGTATTCTGCTTTCTAATTGGAGTTGTCTTCTGTCTCCTTGTTTCCAAATCCCAGCCGTATGTTGTTTTCAAATTTCAGTAGTCTTCTTATCTTTGTTGTTGCCCGATTTCTTGTTTCCTAATTTGTGCTTAGCTTGGTTTCTTCTTTCTTGTTTCTGGCTTTTATTTCCTAATTCTTGTACAGCACGGCTTTGTCTTCTTACTAGTAAAGGAATTGCCTTTGTCCTTTTGTTTCCTAATTGTGCGGCCAGCTTTTGTTTCTTTTTTATAGCTGAAGAAGTTTGTCTAATGCAGCACGGTCTCCTTTCTCTTGTTGTGTTGTTTTTTGAGCTAGTCTTTCTTGTCCCGTAGCTCCTTCTTTTCCTTTTTGCTTTGGCTTTTGATAATAAAATAGTCCCAAGATAATTGGTTAGTCATTTGATCCTCAAATTAGAAGAAAATTTGGGATTAAACTCAAAAGTTATACAAAAATTTTAGATAACTTGGTAATCATAAAATCAAAGGAAAATTTGGCCAAAATATGTAAAAACAACTCAAAACACAAGCCAATTTCTAACAAAAATTAATAAAAATACTCTATATAAAATAGAGTTATCAATCCTTAGGGCATAATCCAACAATCATGTACTCAGATATTACCTTAAACCAGTTGTGTGCGGGTGTACAATGGGTACTACCTAGTTCATGCAAGTACAGTTATGACCACTACAAGCTTTTGGAAATTTTGATAAATAAGCAAGAAATTCCCATTATCAACAACAATTTCCTTGACAAAAAGAGAAGTACTACACCATTTTAAGATGATTGGAGAGTTTATTCCTCTTTTCTATCACTTTTGCATCCAAGTTGTTACTTTGCACTTTAGACACGAAATCTTTGCACATGTTGCACAGGCATTTGGCTAAATAACAAAGTCACATTTTACTTGGAGTACTCTTTCTATTTACTTACTTTCCATGGGTTTTGTGGATCCTTTTACCCGTTCTTAGTCATACCAATTCACTTAGGTTAGTATCCCAAATAAACGTATGACTAAGAATAATCAATAGAGGGTAGCAACATATTTATATAAACATAAAATAAGTGCCTAACTCATGTCAAAATATGATAAATTACCAATAATTATCATAGAGATAGATTGAATCATGGATTACATTGCATCAAAACATCAAAATTTATATCAAAGTATGACATTATTCATAATGCCAACCATCAGTAGTCTTTCCGACATAAGTGCTTTAAACAACTCATTTAAGGCGTCATACTTTCTATGTAAATAATAGCTACTTAAAGAAACAACAACTTGTTTTCTTCACATCCTGGTTGAGAGTTTGGCCACTTATTTCATTGGGTACATGATTTCCTTCCATTCATTAGTCTCCATCCAAGCCTAAAATGACAATCTCATTATTTTTAAGGAAGTTTTATCTATTTCTCTACTTATTTCACATAAAATATAAAAATTTTAACATTTTAGTACATTTTAAATGAAGAAAGTAAAGTGAAAGGAAGACTACACCCTACGCATGAAACGTAACAAAAGTAAAAATCAAAGAAATTAAACATTCTTGTTCAACCAATTCAACTAATTAACCCAATCAACTCATCAAAGTCTAAATTAAGAATACCAAGTCAAAATCACTCCTCCAAACTTACGTTGTATGTTGTCCTTAATGCATAAAACTAAAAGGTTAAAGTTTAAGGACTGCCTTATTTTGTGGCTCATTTTCAATTGCCTAGCATGACATGATAGCCATATTCTTCTTATTTCCAAGAATGACCTTTATTTTGAAGTTGACTAAATTCTATTAGTTTTAGCATTCTCTATAGTATTTCATTGCTCACTTCAAAATTCATCCTATCAATGCAAAATGCAAGAGCAATTGAACACTCAAAATGATACTAATGAGCTTTTCTCCCAAAATTAAAGTAAGGCTATGTAGTCAAAGTAGATGTCTATGCGTAATGAAAGCAATGAGATATTGATATAAACACAAATGATAATTCAAGAATCAATGTGGCCTTGTTAATTTACGCAAGTCTATAACTATAATTTATAAGTTTAACCATCATTTATGTTCATTATCATCAAGTCTTAAAAAGTAATGTAGAAACTTTAATTATCAAGTCCTAACATTTGCCTGAATGGTAATATGAGTAGTGTTGGGGTTTAGGTCACCAATGACCTTTATGGCCCTCCCTAGCTACCACGCAGACATGATCATGCACTATGGGGCTTGTGCATGCTTTGGCGGGGGAGTGGGCATGTGCACACGACTAGTGGTAGCGCCTTGTGCGTTCACATGAACTGTCCTACCAATCGTGCACCCAACACCTATTTTAGGATTTCTTTCTTAAAACTTCATATTCTAATTTTAATATGTCCATGACAATAAATAAACAACAAAACCTATGAAATTAATCAAAATACTAAAAAAATGCAAAGAGCAGAAATAGAAGTAGTTCTAGATATATCGTCATTGACTTGACTTTATTCCTTTTATTCACTCTTTAAGGTATGCACATTCCTTGTCACAATACCCATCCCTAAACCACAATAAAGATCTCCACTCCAACCTTATTTGCCTTAAATGGTATCCTTCTATTGGTACACATTTTTTCCCTTATGTTTCTTTTGTTTCCAATGTGATGAATTGTGCAATAAGCTTGCGAGCAAAGTTAAAGGGAATTTTCTTTTTAGATTTTATATAGCATGGGAAAGAAATAAGCGGTACTCTCTAAAGTCAACAATAAATTTTCATTTTACATATGGGGTTTCACTTGATCTTGATTTAGATGTTCTCAATTGGTATTTCCCCATAAATCATATTTTTATCCTTTCTAATACTTAATTTGGTTAAAATTCTATTGATTCTTTAGTTTAATTTTGGTGGAGGTGCAATGTGTACAATAACTAGTCCTGTGTGGAATTTTAGAGATGCATTGAGAACAATGCACATTTTAATTTGGTGAGGAACTGGTTGACCTAAAAATTTTACAGATTTTCTATATATATTTTTACTTATTTATGCTACGGGATGTTTAGGAATTTAATGCCTTTTTTTTTTTTGTTCTGTATTCTTTTTAGTGTTCATTTTCTTTTACTTTATAATGAACCAAATGAATTTTATTGTACTTTCTTTTTTTTTAATTTGTGAGGATAAAAATTTTGGATAGGATTAAAAGAGTATGTGGGCATTCCAGCAAGGATAAGGTTGAGTTAGACTTATTGGCACATTGATACTTGATATAAAAAGGAGAGTTTATTTTTAAACCTTAAGTTATTCCTAAGGAATATTTTCTTGTATGTATTTGCATTCTAATTGACATCCAAATAAATTTGCAATTAGCATTGTTAATAATACTGTTAGTTAAAATGTACAAAAGTGTTATAATTTTCTTTATTTTTTTGTTTTATCATTTTTGTGTGAAATAGGCAAAGACATAGATAAAAGTCTCAATGGAAGTGATAAAATAGCCTTTTTGTCTTAGATGTAGACTAATGAAATGAAGCAAATTATTTAACCAAAGAAATGAATTTGTATTGGTAAGGCCTTAATGTTTTAGTAAATTTGAATTTGCCTTAGTAAGGCCTTAATGTTTTAATTTAGCTCTATTTATGTAAGGACTGGTAAAGGTTCAAGTTGGGAAAATTTTGATGAGAGTGTAAAAGTACCATCTAACTGGACTCTAAAATAAATTTTTATGTCATTTATTGATTTAAATATATGCTAATTTTGTGTTTTCATATGCTTTTAGGTATAAATATTTTATATGTACAAAAATAGAAAAATAATCAATTTTGAGAAAAATTGATCAATGGTGCAACCTATACGTGGAAAGTGCTTAAATACGCAAAAGTCGCAGTTTGGAGATTAGACTTCAAAAGAGTCCTTCCATTTTTCTATTGAACCAAATGGGGATCATGGATGCTTTGGAAATCTTCTAAAATAATTGTCATCTAGGTCAAAATTGATGAAAAATTGAAGATATGACAAGACTAGTTAATGAATGACATGCTTTGGGAAAATGGCCATATTTTTAGATGGAAAATTCAAATTTGATCATTCTCGTAGCATCAGAGATCTAGTAGGATTTGCTATAACTTATATTATGATGTTGAAGCCTGGTTCAAGTTCGAATAGACGAGAAACGTTGACAGAAAGAAACACCAATGAATGAACCATGAGAACATAGAAAAGGAGAAGCTTTGGGCCTAGTCATCTTACCACTCATATTGGTAGCTTGACCCTCTCACATAGCTAGAAATTAAGTGTAGAAATTATTATTTTTAACCTTTCGACATCTCTAGACATTTTGTGTTGGTTTGGGCCACTTATTATGAAACCTTTAGATCTAAACTCCCATAAATACTCATTTTAGGATTATTTCACAATATTTCTATTTCTATAGACAAATTAGATATTGATGCTAAGTATGACTTTTTCATTGCTTTGACAAAAAGGAACCTCCATTTTTTAAAATTTTGGCTTTTGAATCAAAATTTAATTTTTGGGTATGACTTCTTTTTTTATTATTATTAAGGTAAGCCCCTTACACCTTGAACTTGAATTTTTTCTCTTTTTTTGTTTTTTAATTTGGTGGTCCTTTCATTAGTTATGAGTGGCAAAATTTCTATAATTCCTAATATTTGATGATAGATTATTCATATTTGAAGTTTTGATGTGAGATGCAAGTAATTTATTGAGACTTTATAGATTGTGTGTTATGGGTTTTTGTATTTGATCATTGATTTTTATGAAGCATTTGTCTTTTGATATTAGAATCATAATATCTCTAGTCTAGGAACATTGATCTTCATGGGATCTTAATTGTCATTGTTTTTCATTTCAATGGTTAGGTAGAATAAGAATATTTCTATATCCATTTTACTGTAGCAACTACGAATATAATTTAGAGTGAAAAAGATAATCACCCATTATTCATTTTAATGGTTACGTAGAACAAGAATATTTCTATATCCATTTTATTGTAGCAACTAGGAATACAATTTAGAGTGAAAAATAGATAATCACCCCATCCCACAGCTATATTGACCTAATTATTGAGAAATTGATACTACTCTAGCCATTTCTTAGGAACTCATTATAATTCTTTGATATGCACTTGAAGGCTTGTAAGGACCACGTAATACGACCAAGTTCCACGAGCCCGAACTTTATTGAGAATTGAACTAAAAGCGTTATTCATTGCAACCACAAGCATGATTTTGGTTAAAACTAGGAAGTTGGGCATAATAGTAGCTACCTAACACTCTAGGCTATTAAAAATGTACAATATGACAAATTATGAGGTAGAAGTTGCCATAATTCATGGGATCAATTAGCAAGATGTAAGTCAAAGTGCCACAAGGTGAACCTTGATAAGCACAAATTTAGTTTGAGAACAAAAACTTAAGTTGTGAAAAAAATTAATTTTTTATTAATCTTATGCTTAAAATTTTTGGCCATAAGGTGTTTAATTAAGTGTTGTAGCCATCCATTTTGGTCTTACAATTGGACTAGAATAAGTGGTTTTATGCTAAAATTGAAAGACATAAAATCCTAACACTAATATAAATTGGCCATGCCTACAATTTAGGCTATTAGGGTGGCCAAGACTTTTAAATCCTATTGAAATTATGACAATAAAAACACTAAGAATAATAAAAATAATTTTAGGGTTTTTGAGTTAGGGTTGGGTGAAACCTTGAACACTAAGAAACCATAGGAAACCTTAATATAAACCCTAGGGTGTTTTCAAGTCTTCCAATTTAAAATGTAATTAAATTATAAAGAAGACTTAAATGTTAATCCATAATCGACAACTTGAAAAACATTTATGACACTTGACTTGTAGATGTCGAGCTTGACCACCTTCTTGACTTGGACTTCTTGAATTAAGCAATTTAAAGCTTTTTTAGTTTCTTAGCTTAAAATCTAGTCATTGGATCATGGATGTTGCTTAGTGGATCCTTAAATGTTGAACTTGAGTGACTTTAAGACTTGACTTTAGTTCCTTTTCAGTCCAACTACTTAGCTCAGTTAGCTTTGTCATATCCTATTTAACCTTGTGCACTTGAGTTCTCATCATTCCCCCTCACCTCGAAAGGATTCATTCTCAAATTTGAGAATTCTCTTAGACACAAATTCGATCATCTTTGCACTAGAAATCTATCTCTTCACTTATCCCAGTGAAAAGGCAGAATAAATTGGATATACAAACAAGAACTAATCCCAGAAAAAGGCAGAATAAATTGGATTGGAAAGTAATACCACCCCTTGACCTTTTAAGATTAGACCCGATCCTAGAAAGACTAAAAGAAACCTATGTATTGGTCCCGATAAATTCATTTATAAAAATATATAAATTGAAATATTTCATGACTTTATTGACCGAGAGCAAAAAAAGAAGAAGTGACTCCTATTTTTTTATGAAACTTCTTTTAACTAATCAAAATGGTAGTTGCTGTAAATAGTGTTATTGGAGTCCTTTCATTTGCAAACAAATCCAATCACAGGTTAAAAACAATAATCACCGATACAACACATGTCTCAAGCTTTTTGAATTGTTTCCTTGCTAAAAGTTCATCAATTTGCCTTTGAAGGTCCTTTGCATCCTCATCGTTAGCTCTATATGCAAGTTGATTTCAAATTTCCTCTTTGGGAACGAAGTGAATCTAATGTTCTATCCCTCAAATGGGTGACAATCCATTTGGTTTGAATTTTCCATAACAATTCGATTTCCTAAAGTTTTGAAAGTTCCCCAACTTGACTTTATGTTTGGAAAAAGACAACTTTACCACACTTTGCCAAACTTGGAGCCTTCAAAGTTTTGTGGTAAAAACTACTGCAAGAGTGGACTAAGGAGAGATAGACTAATAATATATCGATTTCCCTAGTAAAACTATTCATTCCACGCTCTAAGGTGGTCAAAAAATGTTGATTTCACCCCAAAGGTATTGTTAAAGATTTGAGGACGAATATTTTCGAGGAAAGGGGGAATGATGCAACTCCTATTCCATGGTGGTCATAATTTTGCTACATCATTATGAGTTTGGATTTGGGCTCAAAAAGTATTCAAAATTCACTTAAAATGTGCTCATGGGCCAATAACAAGGGTTAGAGCTAAAAGACTTACAAGAGGCTCTTAATGGGCTTATTTAAGAAGTTCAAGTTAAAGAAGTATCCAAGATTGGTAATTACAAGCCTAAGTTGATTAACATTTTAAATATAATTACCAATGAGCCTAGTACTTAAGCCCTTAAATAATTAGAAACCCAAATTAGAATCTCAAATTAAGGGCATGGCTGAAATTACGGATTTTCCTAGTTGTGCCCAAAATTTGGGGCTCTTTGACAACCGTAAACCCAATTGTATTGTTTTCTTTATTTTATCATAGTCTAAAACAACTAGATATGGCCAAATTTTTATGAGTCTTCCTAAAAGATTTCCAAAATGTATTGAGGCCAAATTTTTAATTTAATATTAGTTTAGAATTAGGTTCAAAGGTTGGATTCTTATAGAACATTTAATCCAACCAATTATAAGATATATTTAGCTACAAATTAGAAGTTTGTTCTTATAAGGATTAGACTAACCCTTGCCCTATAAAAGGACATTACGATCGGTCACCATAAGCAAATTTTGGATAATAAAATTTTCATTTTGTGAGGTATGCACAATTCTAAGTTCTTTTGAGCACTTTTGAGTGCATTAAAGTTGTCCTTGTGTTACTCTTACAACTCATCAAGTTAAGATTTGTTCCTTTGATGTGTGTAGTTGTTTTATCACATATTGATTCCAAGGTTTCAATTCACATTGTTGGGTTGGGGTTGAGGTTTTCTCACCTCCAAACAAAAATAGTTCAAATTTTCAATGGGTTGTTCTAGGGGCCATCTATTTAAGTTATGTCTTTTCAAAACAAGTTCCCAAAGGGTTCACATAATTCTTACTTTAGTTCTCTTTGATATAGTCATTTTGAAAGTGCATTAGTTTATGTATTTCTCTAGTTGTTGTTTTTGTTTATTTACACTGAGTCTATTTCATCTTAGTAAATAGCTTTAGTGATTTAATTTTATTTTCTTATGGGATCGACCCTACTTCCATTAGTACAATCAACAAATATACACTTGCATTCTTGATGTAAGGACTTAGGTTCATTATTATTTGATTATTTGTGGTATATGTGTTATATTTTTATATCCTAAACCACCATAGTAATAGGTAACTATAGAAGTAACACTGAGGCAAGCATGGGTTGATCTAACAAGGAATTTTACTAACCTTGTATCCACTAAAGTCAAGCTAATATGTCATAAAATAAGCATAATGAACAAATGAAGTGAATGAACTTGGTGAAAATAAAACAAAATAATCTATGAAACAATTCAAAAATACTTAGTAAGAAATAGGATTACAATATACCTTTACTTCATTCGAATGTATTATCCCCTTTAATATCTTTAGATTGAGTGAATAGTTGATTGAGTCTCCTAATGTATCCAGTGGTCTATGTCAAAGTCGATTGAACATCACTAAAAATTTGAAACAAACCTATATGTCTATGGGCATTCAAAGTTGAGGAGTCTTTAAAATTAGATACCTCATTGGCCACCCATGTCATGAGAGTATGTACCCATGTCATGAGAGTATGTGCCCATCCTCAACAAACTCTAGGTTGCTACCCATAAATCATGAGCTGCTCTATTTGGGTTAAATCTCATCTCCCTTTGTCAATGTTTGATGAAACTTTTGAACACAATCAATTGATAATCAAACAATTCAAGCAAATTAGAGCACAAATAGAGTATACAATTCATATATCAACAATCTACAACATATAGAAAGGATCTAAAGAGTCGAACTACATAAAAGAGTTCAATTGTAACCCTAAAATACAATTAAAATAATGAAAGCAACAAGGCACAAGGATTAAAACCATAGAGTTATTCTAAAGTTTTCATCTTCCAAGGCTCTTCTTCTTATCAAGAGAGTTACATCCATGGAGTCCAAGAAATCTTCAAAAGATCTTCAACTTAGCCCCAATCCCCAAAGGGGTTGAATTCTTGGAACCTAACTAGACAATGTCTTTGATAAAAGGTTTCCTTCTACTTTGCTCTATAAATTATTAGGAGTATTATATATAGAAATTCAAAGTCAAATAGTTATAAGAAGAAAAGACTATTTTTATTGACTTTGACTTGTTGATTTTGACTTCTTTTAACCTCTTTGATTCCAATCCTTTGGATTCACACTTGAAGGTCTTATTTGGCCACTTTTTCATAAAATAAGGTCCTAAAACAAACATATGAACATTAAAATATATTAGATGTAAACAATGAAAGAAAACATAAAAACTACTAAACACTAGGTTAAATTTGTAGAGAAAATGATTGATGAATTTTATACTCATCACACATGTAACAACTTCCATTTGGTTTAGCATATGTTTTTGATGAAGTGATCCAATATATGCACTCTTAAGAGTTTAGTGACCATTTTTGGGAAAGAAAAAGTATGCTAACTAAAAGTAGAAGTTTTGAAAAGTATAGTGACCAATTTTGATGTTCACTCTTCAAAAATCCATTATTTTGTTGAAAAATTCAATGCTATCACTCCTAGAAATTTCCAGAAGAATAATTTTTATTAACCAAACATAATGCCTTTTTGAAATGTTAGTACCTGTCTTGAATGCAACACGTATTGGCAGCATTGGGCTACACCTTAAATAATACTCTGTTCAATCCCTAAATAGATTACCAATAATAAGGTATACATTCATTTCAATTTATCTTTAAGTTGAATTATTAAAATCATATGTTTGTTGATTACAAACAAAAGTAGAGAGAAAGCCAGTATCAATCTTCTGTTCAATCTGGACAAGCTCTTAAAACCATCTCTACCATTGGTTACTTATCCAAAATAGCCTAAGTAATAGGTAACCATCTATTATTTAGATAAAATTTAATGACTACCAAGAGTTGTGATGGCATCCTAGTTCACCTATGGCAAAAGGTACCAAAAGTTCACTTAAATTAACCACAAGAGTATAAGGTAATTAAGAAATACTATGGCAAGCATAGGTCATTCTCTCCATAAAAATAGTTTTGTGAGTTTGTTCATCAAAAGTTTTTATGGTAACCAAAAGAAAAATAAAAATTGAAAGACTAATCTAGCTAAAATTGCTCTAAAAATTAATAAGATTTAAGATTACAGTGGTTGAAAGTGCAACAAACTGATATGGAGTACTTGGAATTGCTCATTAATCCCCCAAGGAACCCTAAATCTAATTACATATTTATCACTCAATTTAGTATGAATTTTCCAATTACCCATTTGCCATGGATTAAATCCCATTTAAATAACAATTAGATTGCATTCCGTAGAACTCAATAATTCATGAACAAGTTTAATTGCATCAGAATCACACCCATAGACAGCACAATCTTCAAAATAAGCAATAGAGTATGAATTGGATTCTTTTGTCCAAAAAAGTTCAATTTGATAAATAAAACCTATTTTATATCAATCCACTCTACTCAAATAACAATCATAGGATAAAATTCCTTCACAAAGCATATGAAAAATTATAATAAATTATAATGATGAGAGTTTACAATAAATAAATGAAATATGTCGTAGGGTCAAAAAAAGACAACTCCAAAGGAGAAGACTTAGCCAACATAGCAAGGGGGAAAGAATGATAGCCGAACATAATTTTAAGTTCTTAGTCTCTTTCGCTAGACTAGTATGTCTCCCTCTCTCTCTTTTTCTCAAAATTTGCTCAATGATATTTTTCTTGATGTCTTTTTATAGACTAATTCCTTGAATGATAGTCAAAGGAGTTATATTTAAAATTGGCACAAACTTTAAGAGCTAAACATGTGAAAAATCCTAGAAATGTGTTGGAACATCATATCATGTAGCTCCACTATAGCCAACCCCATGAGACTAAAAATGTAAACTATGCACACCACCCATCACACTACGGCATGACATAGGTCAAACCATGGGAAACCTTCTCTAATTCTTCCACAGGTTCTGGACAATAACACCATGGTGTGACTTGATATGACTCTGATATGGTGGATTAGGATACAAAGATATAACAAAAATAATCAAGTGATAAAACCTAATTTACACAATATGAAAGTAAATATACGTCTGTAAATTGCACTAGTGGAAGTATGGTCAATCCTCCAGGAAGCTATTACTCAAAGTAAATAATGTTTAAATTGAGAAAAAGATGACAGTAAATAACTAAAGAAATAAATTGAATTAATGCACTCTAAAGACTAGATCAAAGGGAACTAAACAATAATTATAAGGAGTTCTCATAAATTATTAAGGAAGTGTTAATTTTTCAATAATTGAGTCAATTTATCTATGCACTCAAGCATATAGCAATTCTCTATTTTTCTCTCTAACTTCTGTTCCTACTTGCTAGAATAGAATGGATATGACAAATATTCTTATTCTACCAAGCCATTAAACTAAACAATAATTGACAATTAAAAACCCATCAATTCTCTTTACCTATTCCCAAGCTAAAGATATTATAATTCTAATATCAAAGGTCTAATTTTTCATACAATCAATGATCAAACATAAAAACCCATGACCCTATAATCTATAAAGCCTCAATAAATTGCATGCATCTCATATTAAGACTTGATATTAAACTTTAATTCATATAACCCATAACATAAATTAACACACTAAAGAGAGATATTAACAACCCATCATCAAATTTTAAGAATTATAAAAATTGAGCTACTCATAACTAATAAAAAGACCATAAATTAAAGAAATAGAGCAAAATATTCAAATTTAAGCGTAAAAGACTTCCCTAATATGAAGAAATCAAACCCACAAATTAAACTTCAAGTCCTACTTAATTATAAGATTTAACTTTTCTATTAAAAGTACAAAAGTGGTGAAAATAATCCCTATAAGGAGTATTTGTAGGAGTTTGCACCTATAGACCTAATAAGAAGAGGCTAAGTTCGCACAAAAGTGTTTAAAAATATCAAAAAGGTAAAAAAAAAAAAATTTAACACCTTTTTCTCGAAAACGATAGGAATTTATTAAATTGCCAATGGCAAAAGATGTACAAGAGGTAGCCAAAAAGGCTAAATGTTCTCCATGGTTTGATCAAAAATCGACCATGAAGGAAAGTGCAGATACAAGAATATTTGATTTTTGACCTTTTGGCATTTCTAGACACTTTGTCATGCTGGTAGTACGACCACACTCAAACTTTCTCTTTTCTACCATTCTTATGGTTTTATACACTAGTACTTTTTCTATTGACTTTTGTGGCTCTTTCAGGTAGAATCTAGCTTCAAGTTCTGAATAATAGTTGTAACTTTTCTTTTAGTTTTCCAATATTTTAAGAATCTTGGAATTAGATTTTTGTAACTCAAATATAGCAATTCTCCAAAAATGTGTCACTTATTAACTAGTCTCATCATATATTTGCTTCAACCTCAATGTTGACTTGGATGCTTACTGATTTATGAGAAACTCAAAATGTAAGACTTGAAGCACATTCAAAGAAATTTCCAAATCATCCAAGATCTCCCCATTTGGTTTATTACTAGAAGATAAACAATCTTTTGAAATATAACTTCCAAACTTCCCCTTTTTCATGTTCAATCACTTTCCACTTGTAGATTGCACCGTTCATGGAATTTCCTTAAATATAGTCATTTTATGACTTTTCTTATGCCTATGAAATGTTTTACCTAAAAGCATATAAAAACACAAAATTAACATGTATTTAACTCAATAAATAATGTAAAAATTATTTTAAAGTCCATTTAGATAGTGTTTTTGCATTCTCATCAAATTCCGAGAACCTAAACGCGTTTGCTCTTTCTCAAATAAGTAGAGTTAAATTATAGCACTTAAGCCTTATAAAAAATTAAAACACAAGGGTAATAAAGTAAAATAAAGAAGATAGCACCCAATTTCTAAATTTGTTTAAAGTAAAGTTAATTTTCAACTCTCAAAATTTCCAACTATTTAGAAGTTTCTGATGCATAGCCACAACTCAAGTGGTGCTTACTCATTTAGTGCTCATCTTTTAAGTCACCACTACTAAAAATACTCATTTGTCACCTTAAAAATTTTTGTGTGTAGACGAGGTATAAACATCAAGTAAGCTTAGTGTCCAATATATTTATCCCAGAATTTCAATGACTTTGTACCAACCTTCCTTGTCAACAACAATCTTACTTAATTTACCATGCTTTTGATGAAAACTCAAATGCACAAGATAAAATGGGAAATGACCGAGCTAAGCGATCTAAGGAGTTGGACTTGAAAGGAGCTAAGATCGTGTCTCAAAGTGGTTCAAGTTCAACATCCAAGGATCTACTAAGCAACATCCATGGTCCAATGACTAAACTTTGAGCTAAGAAAGTAAAAGAAGGTTTAAATGACTTAATTCAAGAAATCCAAGACAAGGAGATTGCCATGCTCAACAACTACAAGCCAATTATTGTAAATGTTCTTGAGTAATCGATTATGGGCCAGCATGGAAGTCTTCTATGAAATTTAATAGTAACATTTTTAAATTAAAAGACTTGAAAAACCCTAGGGTTTATATGAGGGTTTCTTAGGGTTTTATAGCTTCACTAAACCCTAACTAACTCAATAAAACCCTAATTTTTTTATTTTTATTTTTTTATTTTTGTAGTTTCAATAGGATTTGAAGTGTCCTTGGCTGCCATTATGCCCTAGAAATAAAGCATGGCTAAATTATATTAGTATAATGGTTTTATGTCTTTCAATTTTTGTGCAAGTATGTTAGGTTTAGTTGCAAAATTCTTGTCACATAAAACCATTTATTCTAGTCTAATTGTAGGATCTAAAGGGTCTTTATGGCCAAAATTTACAAGCTTTAGATCAATAAAAATTTGTGAGGTGTTTTTTTCACAACTTGAGTTCTTATCTTGAACTTGATTTGAGCTTATCAAGGTTCACCTTGTGCCGCTATTTGACTTATCAACTTGATAAGTGATTCTTAGCTAGTGGTGGTGCCTTCTACCTCATAATTTGCCATCTTGTATGTATGATTATAGGTATCTACAATTGTGCTTAATTTTCTAGCCTTAGCCAAATTTGTGCTTGTGGTTTCCACCAAATCACTTGTTTAGTTCAATTCTTTGTAAAGTTTTGGGCTTGTAAAACTTGGTCATGTTGGGAGATCCTTGCTAGCCTTTAGGTATGTATCACTTTCTCCAAGATGTTAGTTTGTCTTATAGATATGAAAGGCATATATTTGTTAATGGTGCTGAGCTATTTAATAAGCACGGACATTAGAGTACTCATTTTATTCATGAGTCTTAGGTTTTGTGGCTTCTTATTCTTGTCCTTACTCATATAGGTTCACTTAATATCTACAAGACACAAGATTAAGAGCAATCTCATAAATGAGTAGTAACCTATTTGCAAAATCGAAAAGCAATTGTCCAAGTCATATCAAAATTATAGTGTACAACTAACAATCATCACAAAGATAAGTTAAAACATAGATCACATTGCTTAAATGCACTAAAATTCACACAAAAGAATCACATTTTAACTAAGGTCTACTCTCATTAGTGTTTCCCAAAGCAACTTGTTTAAGTAACAAAATTTCATTTAAATAATAGTTTACTCAAACAACTCAACACCTCACTTTTTGCACCCCTAAATTGAGAATTTGGCCATTTATTTCATTGGTTACATGATTTGCTTCCTTTTATTAGTCTACATATAAGTCAAAAAGGACTATTCTCATCACCTTTATGGAAATGGTTGTCTATTTCTTTCTTTATTTTGCACACATAAAGAAAAACATATAACAAAAGATAAGGAAATTATAAATTTTTGTACATTTTAACTAATACTATAGTTAATAATAATAATCACAAATTCAGTAGAATGCCACTTAGAATGCAAACATACAAAAGGACATATTTACTAAGAGAAATCTAAAATTTGAGAACTAGACTCCTTTTTTATATCAAGTATAAATGTATTGTAATTGTATCGAGTATAAATGTATTGTAAGGAGGTTGCTAAGTATCGTAAATGTTCTTGAGTTGTTGATTATGGGCCAACATTTAAGTCTTCTTTGTAATTTAATATTTACATTTTAAATTATAAGACAAAACACCCTATGGTTTGTATTATTCCTAGGGCATTTTTGGGTTTGGGTTTTCACCCAACCCTAGGTCAAAATGCTAAATTATTTTTAATTATTTTAATGTTTTATTTGTACTATTTGGACTTGCTCACATTATAGGTACTGCTATGCCCCAAAATTCAGGTATGGCCAAATTATATTAGTGTTAGGATTTTTATGTCTTTCAATTTTAGTCCAAGTATGTTAGAGTTTGGTTGCCAAATCCTTTTGGCATCAAACCACTTATTCTAATCCACTTAAATTGTGGAACCTAAAAGGGATGCTATTATTCTTATAAAAACCCCTTATGGCTGAAATTCATAGGCATGAGATCAATAAAAAAAAATCACAACTTAAGTTCTTGTTCTTGGATTTAATTTTGAACTCATCAAGGTTCATCTTGTGCGCTCTTTGACTTATCAACTTGCTAATTGATCCTGGTGAGTTGTGGTGCCTTCTACCCCATAATTTACCATATTGTGCATTTCTTTATATCCTAGACGGTTAGATAGCTACTACTATACCTATCTACTAGTTTTAACCAAAATTGTGCTTGTGATTCCACTAGATCATATTTTAATTCAGTTCTTTAAAGTTAGGTTTGTGAAACTTGGTCGTATTGGAAGGTCCTTATTGGCCTTCTTGTGTGTATCACTAGTTTTAAGAAATCAAATATGGCATGCAGTGGAATTTTAAAAATTTTGATTTCCTCCAAGGATCCTACGAAAGATTTCAAACAAGTAGTGTAGTGTTTTACCTTATCGGTATGATTAAACTTTCTTTTAAAGACTTTTGCTCATTGAATTACAAAGAACACTCAGTGAGAGCCTTGCCTCTATGGTATCCATATGATTTTCTCCAAGTTCCAAGTTAATTGTCACACAATTAACAAAAGAGGAAGCAAAATCAAAGTGCTAGCCTAGAATTCGCTTTTGATTTTTCAAGTTTGAAGCTTCTCTAAGCTTGGTTTTTCTCCTTGTTTCTTTGACAAGGAGCTAGATATTTGTCTCTAAGAATAGCTAAAGTGATGATTATTTTTTCTTGAAAACGGCTGCTATTTCTTCACAAGAAATAGCCAAATAATTTTCAAAACAAGCAAGAGAAGGTCGGCTTTTGGTTTTCTATTTTTGCAGAATTTTTCTTCACAAGAAAAATTGATTTCATGGCTTAACAAGACTAACGTGTTTTTGTTGTTCACATTTTGGTTCAAAGGCTGCTGAAATTATAAGTCCAAATATATAGGAAATAGATTAGGGTAAAACTTCTTCTAAAGAGTTTTACTTGAACTCCAAGTTCTAATATATTTTTGGAACTTTTCTAAATTTCAGCCTTCTAAATTTTATTGGCTGCCAAAACAAGAATCCCATTCTTATTTTGCTTTCTAATTTTTGGCCCTCACTTGAATTAATAAATCCAAAATTATTTGAATTTATTAGCACAAAACCAAAATTATTTAAAATCTAAAACCAAATACCGATTTAAACCGGAAAGCATAAACGTGAGGCTTGCTTAAAAAGAATCCAAGTGTGATTAACTTTCCTCATCGCAATTGGATTTAGAATTGACTAGTACCACTTGGTTGAAATTCTCCACTTTTTGGCAACTTATTTGGACAAATTTCTACACCTTAGTGCCCTCACTTGACCGAAATTGTTTATACAAAAGGCTGCAAGAATTATTTCCTAATTTGATTTTACTTGCAATAATTGATTGCTATTTGTATTTACGTTCCTCTCAGAGTTACCTTTCTTTAGTAATCTTTCCTATTTGTTTCCTTCTAGATTCCATATGTGTTTTCCTTTTTATTACATATTTGCTTTCCCTTAGATTCCATATTTAGATTTATTTAGTTTCCTATTTTATAGTTTCCTTATTCAAGTCCACTTTGTAGTTGGATTTACTTAGTTTACTATTCCTTTTAGTTTCCATATTTGCATTCAATTCCAAGTTGATTTCATATTTTTGTAGTTTCCTAATTTGTTAACCTCCTTGAGTTTTATTTCCTAAATTCATAAATCCTAATTTGAGCTATCTCTTGGAAAATTCCTAAAGTTTGGTAAAGTGTGTTGTTCTATGCAAGAACTTAGAGAGATTGTTTGAGTGAATGATGAGACGTAAAAATAACCGATAGCATATTCATATACACCCTTACTACAAATTTTCCATATTCTTGTTATTTATTTTGTTTGTACTAACCTTTTCGCAAGAATAATGTCAAAAGAAGGAGTAGCTCTAATCAACCAAAAGACTCTCAAAGATTGGGCGGAACACATGAGCCGAAGATATTCCAATTTGGGTGATCAACTTGAGACTTTGCAATTAAGACTTCAATCCAATGGCGATAAGATGGAGCAATTGAAAAACACTTTCCGTGAAGGCATGAAGTCCATCACTAAGTTATTGTCAAAGAAGTCAAAATCTAGAAAGAAAAGTCCTCAAGTTACGATAGCAGAAAGAGTCCGATGGGGCTTCTACTTCTCATAAGAGCCAAAACCAAGTTGACAAAATCGACAAAATTTTGAGAAGTATAAAATGGAAATTTTGGGAAGTATAAAGATGGTCATTCCAGTTTTCCAAGGTAGGGGAGAAGCACTTACTACCTTAAAGTCTATGCAATCAGTGGTAAGTAATGAAAGATCGTCGAATGGAGAAGAAACATTCGTGACCATGAGATCACTTAGTGCTCAAACCGTAGAAAATGATGAGCAGAGAGAAAACATCTGCCATATACAAGTTTATGAAGATCAACTCCAGATTAGCAACAAAAATGAAAAGGTTGAGCAGAAAAAGAACCTGATGCCTCAAATAGGGCAAATCCAATGAGTGGGGATTATCAAAACCAAGTGCCTGAATCGGTTGATAATATTTTGACTGTTCAAGCCATAAATATGCACGCCAAAGATGACAATTCTCCACACCTTGACTTTGTGTTTGGAGAAAGTCAATTTCACCACACTCTGATATAAATTTAGAGCCTTCAAAGATTTGCAGTAAAACGCTATTACAAGAGTGGCTTAAGAAGAGCTAAAAAGAAAAGACATTATTTTCCCTAGCCAAACTATTCCTTCTACTCCCTAACGTGGTTAAGGTAGATTGAGTTCATCCCAAGGATGTTGTTGAAGATTTGAGGATGAATCCTTTTTAAGGAGAGGGGGAATGATGGGAATTCAAGAGCTATTCAACCTACTCGCCAAACATTCGATCCGACATAACATATTATGGGGTCCGGCGATGAGTTAGGTCTAAATGACTTAAAGAAACCTTAAATGGTTTAATCCATGACATCTAATCTAAGCCCGTCAAGCATACAGGTCAAAATGTGAAAAGTACCTATGAGCGATGCCGAATAGTGCGTGACGATGTCGTGAATAGTAGGGATGAAACGATTGCAGTTAATAGTGCATGAATAGTAAAGAGTCCCGTGAGCATGACAAATAGGGTTTTTTTATTTTCTTTTTATTTGTAAATTTGCCCTTTAATTAATTAAAGAAAACTAGCGCTCTCTTTAGAAGTATATTAGGGTAAGGATTTTAGTTGTTACCTTTTAAAATATTTTTGTACTCTAAATATAGGTCATTCGCCAACACCTCAATAGACAAGTTGAGAATTTTGTGACATTACGTCCTTGAGAATTTGAGTGAATCAATCTCTTTGTTCTTTCAAAGGACAACGGGCTTATCAAACTTGACCAGTTTGTGATGCCTTTGAGTTTTATCAATCTAGTAGAACTCTAAATTGTGGCAACACTTCATCCATCGGTCTAAATTTCACCAATTCTAAAAGTTTCACAAGTTAGGTCTTAGGTCTTGTTCGCTTGTTGTGTATTGCTGGCTCTTTGTAGCCATGAGGTGCACATCATAAGTCAAGAATCCATTTCTAATCATTTTGATTCTAGGGACAATATATCATTTGTTCCTCAAAAAAGTAATGGGTCATTCACTCAACTACTAAACAATAGAAGTAGAGAGGAGATTTTAATGATCCATGGTGGCATTATAGTGAATTCATATCAAATGATATGAACTTGCCACTACAAAGAGCTGTACCAGAGCCTTTTTCGTCAACAGGGTTCCAAGTGGTGACAATTTAAATGAGTAGAATTCTATGAATGACATAGGCTTGCCACTACAAAAGGTTGTTCTAGGGCCTTCTCATTTCCACTAGGGACCAAGTGATGCAACCTTTAACAAGCAAGTTTATACTCTCGAGCCAAGTGGGCAGGTAATAAATAACTTACCACTTACAAACACAAGTCATAATATGTGTCATCGTGGTGATCCAATAGAGGATTGGAGATAAACAATGACAGTGGTTCATGTGATGATAGTGATGAGAAGTATGAATTGGGTGGTAGTGAATGTAATGGAGGGACTTTGAACCCCACTCATGATGCTAGTATGGATGACGTAATGACCGACATTCCATTTTACTAGGACATTGATGATGAAAACATTTTATGATAGACAAGTTTGATGATTATCGATGACCGGTTTGAGTTGATGATCGAACTTGGAGTTAGAGGTTGGAATGGCATTTCCAAGCAAAGAAAGGGTTCAACATGCGATTAAATATTGGTTTATTCGTATATATAGGTATCTCAAAGTATATGAAAGTATCCCTACTAGCTGGTTTGTCCGATATTTTTATTATGAAAACAAAAATTGTTTATGGAAAGTTCATGCAAATCAAGAAGCAATATGACTATTTTGAGATTACAAAGATACACTGAAACACACATGCTTCTTGAGATACAACTAAAGAGTCATTCAAATTTGGATTATAACATGGTTGATCGTTTGGTTTGGAATAATATTACAAAGAATGCTTTTACAAGTCCTTGATATAATCAAGAATGTGTGCTCTCTTGGGGTAAACATATTATATAAGAAAGTCTAGTTCGTTAGAATGAAAGCTATTGAAATAGTATATAATAATTGAGACCCGTTGTACACCACATTGTCAAAAATTTTACTTGCACTTCAATCCTATAATCTATGCACCATTGTGGAGTGGAGACACACTGAAAATAGCATTGGAGATTTTAATATTTTCCATTCAAAGGTTCTAGGCATTTAAATCGATATTGATGGTTTCAAACACTATCATCCCATAATTAGTATTTACAAACCATTTCAATAAAGAAAGTATAAGGAATTTTTATTGCAATCGGTCTTGATGTAGCGGACATATTTTTTCCCTAACTTTTGCTATTGTTGATGAGAAAGCTTGGTAAATTGATAGTGATTCTTATATAATTTATCGACATGTTATTTGTGGTCACTAAGGGATTTGCTTGATTTGAATCAAACAAGAGGAATAATGCGGCAATTGAAAACAACCGTGAGTTACAACCACTGTTTGTTTATCACAGATTTTGTTTATGACATGTCAAAACTAACTTTCGTACTCACTTCAAAAACAATACTTTCATGGAGTTGATGCACCAAGCTGCTTGTTCACACTAGCAGAGAAAATTTGCTTAAATAATAGAACCAATTTGAGAATTGAATGAAAGCATACAAAAATGGCTAACTAACATTCCAGTTGAGAAATGGGTACTATGCTATGATGATGGGGTCTGGCATGGTATAATGACCTCTAATTGCTCAATCTTTAATGGTGTTCTAAAAAGTGCTATAAAGTTCCCTATCATCGCTTATGTGCGGCGACTTTTGTCAAATGGTTAAATATTTTTATTCGTAGCATTGAGGCCCACAAGCATGTTGCTTATGGAAACTCTTGACCACCAAATGTTCTTGAAAAGTTTCTTCAAAATGAGCACAACTCCAAATACCACCAAGTTACAGCATTTGTGCGGTAAAATGACTATATCAAGTCACCATCGAGGTATAGGGTAACAAAAGAGGCAATATGTATACAATGTATATTAACAATCGCACTTATATGTATAGAAAATTTGAAATTTATAAACTTTCTTACTCGCATGAGATAAAGGTTTGTGAGAGAATTGGAAGGATATTTTTGGCACTTGTTAATGGGCACATTGCAAAAGATAGTTGAAACGCATGCTAACTTCTATCCTATACCCCATAAAAATTCTTAGCCACCTACACCTTTTTATTTCGTGGCGAATTTAGATCGTGTTAACGATCGATTCAATCATCCAATGCCCACCTATATAAGGAATAAAATTGATCAAACCCAAAGACAAAGGTGCAAGGCATATGGAGAAAATGAACATAATAGGAAAGCACGCCCAAATATAGACAGTTTAAGGATAGGATATTCACGCATCCTGTAATGTGGTGCAATAAATTTTGACTTGATTGTCACTTAGGTTTTTATGTGATTTTGTCATTTAAATTTGAAATTAACACTTGAATGACATTGTTGAAATACCTTTGCTCTATTTATATGAAACCAAGTACATCAAGTAGCAGAATTTAAAATTCGGTTTCCTTCCGAATCCATACAGTGAGATCAAATCGGGTTTAGAGTTTATACCTTGTTGGTACCGTGAGAGTGGTTTGAAAATATCATTGTTTGTCAAATCACCAATGAAATTAAACTCCACCTCTATAGTATCCACACGATCAATCCAAGCCTCTAGTTATTGTGACACAAATAAGAAGAAAAGAGCACACAAAAATTTGAACTACTAGCTTCAAATTTTGTGTTCTGTTTCTCAAGGAATTTGATTCTCTAAGCTTCGGATTTTCTTCCTTTTTTCTACAAAAGAATGGCGGCTATTTCCTTCGCAAAAGATAGCCAAAGACTTTCTTCTCTCAACAAGAAGAAGGTACGGTTTTTCTTGTGTTTTATGTGTAGACCTGGCCAAACAAATCCCAATATATATAGATGTAGATTGTAATACTAGGATAAAACTCTTACCAAATTCTAATCTATTTGGGATTTATAGGTTCAATAAATCTATTGGCTACCAAGCACAAGAATCCCATTCAAAATTGGACTTCTTAATTTCAATTTTTAATTAATAAATCCAAAACCATTTTGGATTCATTAATACTAAAATCCAAACCCATTCAGTCTTAAATTCAAATATCGTCTCAAACCGGAAAACCCTACAATGTCCTATTCACATTAGGATTTTTGAGATTAATCAAAATTCATCATATGAATTTTACACTCCTTTTGGATACGATCTTTGTGTGTGACCCAATAGGTTCTCATAACGCTGGCCATGACAAAAATCTTTTTTATGCCATAAGCAAGGAGCAATATCTAGCAACACATCAAAGCTACCCAAGTTATGAGAATGTTAGTAATTCGACATAACCTTACCTTATGATAAATGTTACCACATAATTCAATCATTTTTCCTAGATACCTTGATTGAACACAAGCCATGGAACATGTCACGCTCACATAATTCAATCCTTGTATTTCTTGATTCTCAAGTAGACTCATATAATCAAACGAGCCCAATATCATATATCGACTCATTTGAGCACGGCTATGTATTTTATGGTCTCACTCAATCAATGGGCCCAAAGATATCACTTCCATTATTAGGAAAGGCAAATCCTATCTTGATCACTCAACATCCCACCGCATGATTCATTGCTAATCCAATTACTACTTTTATAGTTCACCTTGTTACGAGTAGCATCAAAACATGCAACTCCTCATGTTGGGATCTTGATGATCTCAAGTCTAAGGATCACATACGTCATCATCACTATGAGATATGCTTATAACACTTATATAATAATCCATGTAGCACTTCTCATGGCGAGTCGATCCAGACATAGTTCCCTAACATGTACCTATATGTTGATTTAATATCTTATATTATGAGACATGTCATCATCGCTACACATACTAGTCTTAATTCATTATTATTGTCCTATTAGATTATAATACTTGTCTAGGTATAATTTTAGTATAATTTTATTTTTGAGTCATTATTATATTTATTCATGATACATGATATAGAATTGAATATAATAATAATAATGAATTTCCATAAATTATAAGTATAATGATACAATATATACCTAAACAATCATCTCATGATTGGTCTTTAAGACATAATCCAACACTATTGATTCTGCTTTATTGATTATATACTAACAATACAATTTGTGCACTATTAGGAAATGCAATTTTGATGTTTATTAAATAACTTTTTTTAACATTATGTGCAAAACACTCGTTAATATACTTAATTTTAAATATATTTTTTAGGTGATGAAAGGTGAAGAGACTCATATAGGCTACTACATTTGTTCCTAAGACCTAGCAGGCCAAAGGTATTGATGTTATGATCAGTTCACCAATCAAAGATCATTTGAGAGGACCACCCTAATACCCTCTCATTGAAAATACATTGGTAGATTTTGAATTTTGGAAAGCTACCCCACTGGACATTAAAGTGCAAGTCATCCTACTTGAGTAAAATTTTATGATGTGTATATAACAAGGTTAATGCAGATAGAACATTCATTGATTAACAACAAACTCACACATTCCACCTTCCACCTTCCAAAGAGAAAGCAACCATGATGTTACAAAATGTCGCAGTACTATAGGATTTACTAACATATAGACATGCAGTGATCTGTTCAGTTCTTAGTCATATGATTGATGAATAGCATGCTATATGTCTAAAGTTTTGGGTTATATCTTTGTCTTTTGAGGATTTTGAAAGGGATCACCAAGTTAAAGAGTATTTCTACACATTTAAGTTTTGCCCTCGGATATACAAGGTCACAGATGTTTACGTGATACAATATGCTAGATGCTAGATGCTACAAATTATTGGATCTATTATGGGTGATAAGTCAGGCACTAAAATCAAGATGATGTACTGTTACTATTGAGAGACATTGATAATGCATCAAAATATAATTGAAACAAGAGTACAACACTATTTTGGTCTCTATATGAGGCATTGTGTTAAATGTCACAGAAATATGGTCGATATTTGTAGCCCATCATGCATTTGGCAACTGTGGGCATGGGACAAACTACCAAGGATTAGACCGCAACATTATGTGCGATTCCCAAATATGCCCAATCAACCTTGAAATTGCATGTGCATTTTCCTATTTTTGAATCTAATATTTTTCCTTTCTTTTTCTTTGTATCTTATATTTCAATTTGACGAGCCTAATTTCGCAACTAGAGAACATTATGCCCAATCAACTTGAGTTTTGCCGATATTAGTTCCTATGTGTTGTGCATGTATCAAGATCGATGAGACTATTTGATGGAAGATTACATAAGTAAAAGAGTATTTTATTTGTTTTATTCTTTAAAAAATTTATATTTACTAAAATGATAATTAAAATTGTCTTTGTTACAATTTATTTGGCACTTTATTCAAATGTAAATTTATATCAATTGCCGATTATTGCTTATAAGGGTGAAATATTTGGTGTGCAAATGTACCTTTTATTAACTTTGATGTGGTTGAACCGCATTTACCTAAGCACATTATGAAGCAATTCAATTATCATTAGAATGTTCTCGCTATAGTTGATAATGGATTTGAGATTGCATAGGACTAATTGTCGAGCGTAAAGAACATTCATTGAATAGTTCACATACACACTATATTGATATATGAACAAAGGTGGAGGGATAGCATTATCCAAGAACTTCCTGTAGGTGAACCTATAGAGTTCTTTTTAGAGTACATGATTTGATATCAACAAATTATTCGTATTTTGATAAATAATCCCAAGTATCGCGTGCATCGCTTGTAGAGTTTTGGGTATGTATATGATATTTTTATTATTGTAATACTTAACAATGTATTCAATGCATTAATCGTTATTGCTCATTTCTTTATAGGGTAAATGTTAGGAACAAATGTATGATTTGACCAACAATGCACTTAATAATTTGAAAATAAATCTAAGATCGGTCATTGCCAATGTACTTGATATTTATTCTCGTGCATTGACAATTGGTGAAGAAAGTCACCAAATACTAGTGATACTTTCAAATTTTTATGGCTAACGAGATTTCAACAATCACATGATTAGCATTTATGTCCACCACCATATTGAAAATGATGCCGATAAGATATTTTAGACTTTATCGTTTCCTCAATAGTCTAGTGAGCAAATGTAATGAGATACCTAAATTGACCATTTATTATATTTTGACAATCGCACATCGCCTCAATTTGCTACATATGATTTGGTTTATGAATGTTGAAAGCATCCTCGTAGTGTACCATGTATATGTGAATTCATTCCATTTCATCTTAACTCACAAATACATATGCATTTCAATGCCAATCCCATGTAAACCACGGTCCCAACCCTATTGGCAACAACCATGTAAAAATGTTATATATCCTCCTTGTGAAACTTTTTTTTTTTTTGTAATTTGTTTAAAAATAGAACCTTTTTCTAGATATTTTTATAAATTTAGTTTGTGTATTTGACGTTAATATATTGTGAGTTTTATCAAATTTTTAATATTAGTTATGTGTATTTTGTATAAGAAATTAGTTAAAAATATATTGACTTTTTAAAAAAATTGACTTTCAAGTCAATTTTGAAAAATCAATTTTGAAGTCAATTTTTAAGAAACCAACTTCATTATTTTGGAATAATATTTAAAACATCAATATTTTTAATTTTATGAAAAAATGCAATATTCAGTTGAATAACTTAATTTCTTCCCATTTTTTCTTGTGTTTTTACATAAATATTATAATTTTTAATAAAAATTAATGTTTTTAAAAAATTGCAAAATAGTGAAGTCAATATCTTATTATCAATTTTGAAATCAATATTCTGAATATTAACTCCAACTCACATAAAAAAAAAAAAATTTCTCTTCTTCCCCTTTCCCTTCTTCCTCGCAGCTCCCCTCCCCCCAGCAACAGACCCTCACCGCAGCAATCTCTTGCTTCCTCATAGCGAGCAACCCCTCTCCCCCACTAGCTAACCCTCCTCCTCAACAAGTAGCCCATACCTTTGTGAAAAAATGGTCACTAAACGTCTTCTAAAAGGCACAAACGACGACAACGCGAGGCAACACAGGAGAGATACAGACAAGAGAATAAAATATCAAAATCTTGTACCAAGTTAAATTCATTAATGAGGATTTAATTATAAGTAAAGATAACAACCCTATTAATTACGCTCCAAAAACAACCAATAATTTTAGGCACAAATAGGGATTTTTTTTTTTTTTTAATTGAGTAACCATTTCTAGATAAGAATCGAGGAACGAAAAGCTATCAACTATTTTTAGATATCAATCATTGTTAATTAAATTACTAAAGAAAGTATCGACACTTTCCTCCGTATGCCACTTGTCATATTGCACTTTGCTATGTAACTTCCTATCATATGATTTTTTTTTAAATGCCAAAAATATGAACAGAAATCCATAAATTTTAGAATACACAATGTCACAAACCAGACACGTTTATGCATTAATCATTTTTAACTACATTACAAAAACACATCGCCACTATCCCGAATCAACTTTGAGGTCAACTTTAAAATCAACTTTAAAGTTGATTTCTCCATTTTGAAAAATTAATTTCAATACTTTAAAAATCCCTTTAAAACATTAATATTTCTCTAATTTTCTGCAAAACTATAATATTCCACAAAATAACTCCTCCATTATTCACAAAATATGAATCAAAACTACACACCTTGAGAATAATTGGAAAGTGTATGATTCATTTACAGCATCATCCACTCTCCGTTTTAACTCCCAAATCTTTGCAGCTTGGCCCTCTAGAACAGCTGGTGAAACGAAAACACGAATGCGGTAGTAATACATATGTAGCATCCACATTGACGAATCTCACACTATACATATCATAATCAACACTTGAAGTACGCGTCGGGCAGGTAGACAACATGGTAAGGTAATCCTTTTTTTACGGGGATGGATACGCAGTCATCACTGCAGCACAGCATGTGTTGGACGTGGCCTGACAACATTAAGGACTCCTCTAGCAGTTGCCTGCAAGCAAGATACAACCAGTAACTGAATCGTCAAGAGAAACTTAACCTAAAGAAATAATTAATTGTTACCTCAAAGAAGGAATTAAAGTTAAGACGCAAAAGAAAACGCCTAAGAAATGGGGCTCGCTGACTCCCAGCAAGTCTGCTACTCCGCAATATAGTGTACAAGGAGTTCGATTTCTTGCTGAATTCCTGAAGGTAAATAGGACCATGACACAGAGAGAGAGAGAGATTCTTCAATGCAACAACTAGGAAATAGTTAAATGGAACATATCTTACCAATCGCAAGAAGTTGACATTACTGAAATTGTTGATAACATGATAGTAGCAGTTTGAAATATATGCCACTGAAACTCTATACTATCTGATAGTTACACTGCAGGCAAGCACCTATGATAGACCAGCTTTACTTCTGGTGCCCTTTTTGTAAAACATGTGATATAATTAAAAGTAAAAATTAACTGATCAAGCATCATATGTTCAGTACAGGACTTAGACTTGCACGATATGTCAGCTCATGTAAATTTCTCAAGGCAACAATTAAATGGTGGATTTAAAGAACTATCTTGGATTATTTGATCAGCAACATCTCTATGCACCAAAGGTGGAAAAAGTAAACCAGCTTTACCTCTGCTATTTGCTCTAGTTCCATGGTGCTTTCATTGCTTTCCAGGTTCTCAATCTTCCAGCAGAATTGCAAGCAAAGTTTCATGATACCATCCAAAATTCTTGACACAGAACCAATATCCAAGAAAGATTGAGATATTAATGCGGATAAGTACCTGATGACAGCATGGTACCAACATTGTACTTGTTATTCGTTACTGAACTAATTACTTAAACCAATCATACGTGGTACAAAAAGCAACCATATAATGAAATCTAAAAAGTGCATCACCAGCCATAGTTCATAGTATCGGATTCTACACAAAATCAATTTAGGGTAATAGGATCGGATAAGTGGGATCAGATCGTAAGATCCTAGAAAATTTGAAAAAATATAATTTATAAATTATTTTTAAAGATTTATTAATCAATATATGAATAGATATGTAGAAAAATTCATGTATAGTTTATAATCAAATGATGTTACTTCAATTTTTATTTTTTATAGCATTTTATATCATTTTCTCAATTGTTGTTGATATTTCAATTGTTGTCATGATCGAAGGATATTCATGTCTAATGTATTTATTTATTGTCACAAACTAATAAAAGTGTGATTAAACTGATTAAGTTATTTATATAATGATAAATTTTAATTTTACTTAAATATGAAAGTTTTTTGAATAAATTTAACTACTTTATTCACATAATAAATGTAGGATCATAGTTAGAATCAAGATCGTTTTAATAAATTTGGATCGTAGAATAGTAGGATCGATGGGATGAGATCAGATCGGATCGATTCTGAAAATTATGTCACTAGCTAGAAAATAAAGCAACAGAAAATTGATCGCTGCAAAATTACAAATCTAAAGACAATGCATAGTTCATCGCTTTTATATCCTTGCATGGAATAACTCCAAAAGTTGGCTTGTAGCTGATAAACTACTTCCTTTTGCAAAATCTTTAGCACTCCATGTGGCAACCTAGAGTTGATCAATACATTGGCAACAAAATAGGAGAACTGTTTAAGACTGGGTTAAACCAACAAGAGAGCATGATTGGGGATGTGGCCCTATTAATAAATAGAGGGTCTTATTGTATTCCAGGATTGAAATTTGGAAACTGTGACAGTGGAGAAAGCAAATGGAAGACATGCACCAAGGGCAACCTACATCATGCTTGTGCTGATTCAGGGAAACAAATCTTCCATTGAATGATTCCTATGTTTGCCATTTAGCAAGTCAATTACCAATTGGTTATCATACCATCAAAAAGTAGCACCTAACAATAACTCAACCAATCTCTGGTAACTAATAGTTAGCAGAAATTAGTAACTAAGATAATATAACATCCCCAAACACTAAATCCAGCAAAAAAATAACAAATGAAACTAAAGAGCAATTACTAGAAAAGATTAAATTTCACTTACTCTTGATGGAAGCCAACAAGATCTGTAAAATCATGAGAGTTCTGAATATGAGATTGCAAACATTCCACTGAGATTCTATTACGCCCACCTGAGTAATCGCATTTGATAAGACAGCAAGAAGAAAAGACCACACCAATACAAGGATTCTAGATATGCTGGAGATCATATTTCATTGTTAACCATTTCCAGCCAAGAGCTTTCCAATATTAGCAGAGAGGATACATGCAATCAACACAGGGTAGCGTACTATATGATCATGTAACCAAAACGATTGTTTTTAGCCCTCAGCCAAAGCAAAAATTTTATTCTTGCAAATTCACAACCTCAATGTTCATTTCCTCCTCATTACACCTTATCTTCTCTTCCTATTCAAATGCAAATATACAGTGCACATCTAGTAACACGTTTTATGAGTGTCCCAACTCAACAGAAACTAATCAAAATCAGGGGTTGCTAACTATGACATCCCATATAACAAAGTTTTAAAAGCAGAACCTACATTAAGTTGTCACAGCCTCTATGATTTTTATACACCAAAGATTTTAGTTGCATTACATAGTTAAACGGAATTAGGTGCCCCTGGACCAGCCACATAAGGACACTGTACAATAGATCTACAAAGAAAAGGTGGAATGAAGTCAGCCAACTGAAAACTACCTGGGCCCCAGACTACCAGTCCTTTGGAGAAAACCACAGGTTAGACTAATTAGAGTGAGATGATAGATCAAAAGAATATCCATGATAGTATCAACCCCCAGAAGGAACAGGAAAAGAATTTAAAAGCTATCTAGTTGCACAATTAAAACCAAAAAAGTTATGGTAAAGTTTCTGCCATAAACAACCTGAATGTAAAATTGAAAATTCCTGATCAAGAAGGCCATATGTTCTCTAACACGCCACATTGGTCTAAAGCGCTGGCCGCTGATGGGACATTAAGCACCTAGTGTTGTTATTTTGATGATTTGAAATATCAGAATGATCTTGATGCATGGCAGAAGCCCATGATTTCTCTAATTCCATCTGTGTTCGTTTCAACCGAAGCAAATACTGGAAGATTCTGCGATACCTGGACCAAAATTCTTAGATGCATCTAAAAGTTTCTCACTGATATAACAGTTATTAACTACTAATGACAATGAAAATAAGTTGGAAAATAAGTGGGGCAGAAAAGGAAGCGCCAAATATAATTCACCTTATTGAATTCTCCAGAGAACTATAGAACTCAGTTAATACATTTTCATCTTACATCTTTTGTACACTTCCCATTAACATGCCCTTTGTTTTATGAATATATACATAAATAAATATAGTTAGCATGACAATTAAAAGTTTCAAAGACTACAATTTATTAGACTGCCAAGATTACTGCCTTCAGACTATGGTAGAAGACAAAAAATCAAATAAGGTAATATAGTGGATAATCAATGCTTTTCAACTAGGTTACAAGTCACATGTTAGAAACTGGAGTCATAATGCCATATAAATCAATACTCACTTAGAAAGCACTTCATGTGTAAAAAACAACTGCAAGGGCCAGTCGACAGAATATTCAAGAGTAATGCCATCCCAGCCATCAATTGACAACTCCATCGAAGTCTCTGATTTGACAGTTGAGTCTCCATCAGAATAAGCTTTTGTCTTCAGCAGATCTAGTTGGGAGGATTTAGCAGGGATTCCGATTGAAGGCATTCTAGAAAATGCATGTGTTAAAGTGTATTCTTTTTCTACTTTTCCCAATCTCTTGTAACCACCCAAATATCGGAGAAATAAATATGTGCTCTAACCTCAAAGACACCCTTGAAAAATACTCATCTTCATTACCAATGGTCTTTAAAGCAGCCTGAACAAAAAGGAGGTCATGTCGATGTTAAAGCACTCGCAGAAGTTGTGTAGCTGAGCTTTAAAGCTAACCAGCACCATGCCCAGACCCAGACAAACATCAATAAAGAAAGCATCCTGGAGTCTAAAAATAATTTTGCCAATAGAAGGGACTGCAATTCACACTAATTACTGCACAAATAGATCTATTATTTGGTAACCACTGCCAGGCTACATGTCCAGTCATGAAACATTAAAATAGCAGATAATCTACAAAGCCCCAAGTATGGTTTCTATTAGAAATGATTTGACAGACTTACTAGTTGAAATGGGACCATGAGATCAGCTTCAGCTGTGGACTGGCGAGGGGTAGATGCATTAGCTGTCGACTTTCTTCAAGAAAACTCTGGCAGTTACCAAAATGAAGCAAAATAAATATATCATTGACAGTTTCTTCACAGGAAATGAAAAATGTTTCTTCTAATGAGATGTCCAAGATAAAAACACTATGGTTTATTTTCAAGTGTTTGTTGTACAAACTATGTGAACATCATATCAAAATAAATGACAAGCAAAAAGGGAAACTAATCTACCAGTAACTATAAAGCCCAAAAACCTGCTACTTGAGTTGCATCAAGAAGCCCATTAAGAGATATTGATATTATGTTAATCACTCTAAGTCCAATAACAAGCCCAAAACACTCTCCATCTTCCTCCTCACCCATAAAACTCAAACAAAAGGGAAAAATCATAAATACAAAATGAAAGAGGCAGTGTCTTCACTTGTTCTATAACTCTTTCCAACATATCAGTCATTTCCCGCAAACTATATACATCATAAACATATTCACAGACATGATAACATGAACCCCTCTATTTGGAGAGCAAACAAAGGGTAACACTTAACTTGAATTAGCAAGATTGTAGAAAACCAAAACTTTCCCACAATTTAATGCAATCTCCCAAGTGATTAGAAAGTCCTCGTATGAAACACACTTACCTGAAAGAAATCGCCTTTTGCTAAAAGAAAATAATCTTTAAGGGCTTTCAAATGGCCATTCAAGTCAGCACGTACAACAACTAGCTGCATTCACAAATTAAAATTAGCAATTAGGCGAAAGAACTGGTAGTATAATCTGTAACTCAGACCTGCCAAAGATGACTTGCTGCAATTGCTCTAATTGAGTCAATTGCACTTTCAAATGATCTTTTATTGAACTCAGATGACTCCTGCACATAAAGAACCAGAATTCCAACTTAGATCTACAATTTAGATCCATAACTAAATGCACAAGCAATCTAATTTAGATTATAAAGTGAAACCACAAAAAGCAAGGTACTGCAGTCATCATTTAACATGCAAAGAAACCTTTAAATTTTGAAGCATAGATTCAATCTTATCAGCATCAGACTGTGGAAGTAATTCTTGCCCAATTAGTTCATCTTGTGAAGATGAATCCTTTGTGAAAGACGTCCGGACATTGCTCAATTGAGACCTTTGTGACACTCTTGAATCTGTTGCTGAGATGGTGACCCTGGAAACAAATCGCAGGGCTTGGATTTCGCAAACCCTAACAGCTTTCCCAGCAAAGAGGATTGATTCTGCAACACACATCGGTATATGCTCCGGCAGCATATCCTGGCAAGAAGAACAAGAAGAACATAGAAAAGAATATACTACTGCATCCGGCTTAAATGGTTACACATAGTTGTCTTAGCAATTCCCTGTCATAGCACTCCCAAAATTATCAGCAACTGCTGCAGATAAACCCTATTGGCTTATTTTGTTGGCAATGAATCTGAGCCTAGAAAGTAATATGTTTTCTTATTGTTAAATTTTAACTTTTCTTTAATCTAGGAAAGTAATCCCTTTTTTTTCTGTGTTTATTTTAGTTTTAAATTTTCTGGGAAAGTAATCAAATTTCTGAAAGCAAAGAAAATAAGTGCAACATTCCAGGATTCTGAATCTTTGTTAAAAGTTGTTATTCTGACCATTTCCCCTAAGATTTTAGTCCACTTCAATCTTTTCTCAACTTTTCTTTTTAATTCTTATATGTCTCTTATTTGTTAAGTGTTATTCATCTTATCTACTATTTTAATTATAATTAATTTAAATTTTTTTTTTAAAAAAAGATTACATTTGGGTACTGTTTTCTATTCAAATTCATAATTTATTAAAATTGAAAATTATGTAATTTTTTTCCTAGGTATATTCCCCACCCCCTTTTCTTCAATTTTGCTACAAAATTATTAACATCATCATTGTTGTTCCTTTTTTCATAGAAGTTGAAGTTTATTTGTACCTTTGTTACTAGAACCACCTTCTTCATATTTTTCTTCCTATTTATATTTCTTTAATTTTCATTACATTAATTCCTAGTATTTTCTTCATATTTTTATTTATCCTTTTTAATGTTCATCGTTTATAAGTATAATCTTACAGACACTTCTTGCAGTGGTATTAATGAATGAATTCTATATTAACTATAAAGATATGTTTGTACCTAGAATTATTATAAAATTAGTAATCTTTTTTGTGTTTGAATACTGTTATATATTACAATTGAAAAAAATTAAGAAATGTTAACCTGTATTTTGATTAAAAGACCAGAAAAAAATTGCCTTTATGATTAATACAGAATAAGGATAATAATATGATGGTAAATGTATATGCTAATTAATTGTACTTAAAATATATTTGTGATTCACTAATCTATATATATTTGTGATTCACTAATCTATATGAAACAGTAAAATATGAATTATATTAACTTTCCTGTATATATTTCTATTCTATCCAAACAAAGGTTAAGTATCCAGATTCCTTATAATTAAATTCCTATGATCCAGTCTCTTTTGAAAAGTATTCATTTTCCATAGAATTAAATTCCCAAAAATCATATTCCCACATAAATTTACTTTCCAACCAACCAAACAAGCCCATAGCCCATAAAAGGTTTTCTCAAGAAGGACAAAAGAGTTGAGAGTTGTGTCTGTTTTCATATTAAAGCAGGACAGAACATATGTGTCTAAAAAAGTTCCAGTGTTTACATTATTTAACTCACAGAAGCAGGCCATGCAATCTTCAATTACTCTCAAAATTAGGTAATTGTGAAAAATGCCACTACAACATTACTTTAATGATATAAATTACTTCAAATATAGATAATCTACAGTTATAGCTCTGCATTTGAATAGGATCACAAGAATTCGTACTTGAAGTATGAACAATATAAATAGGTATTTTGAAATGACATCAAATGAAGCAAAGTACAACATGAAATGACACCGTGATAAATAAATAACAAATATTGCCAGCTATACCAGAGATATATGAAAGCCTGAGTGCCAGTCAGTCAGAGAAACATCATTTGTTGACGTAGAGGTCAATCGCTCAATTGCATCTGCAGGTGAGTCATGCTCTGAATAACTACTCTCCTGCCTAGGCAAAGCAAAAACCTCCATTTTACTCAGGTATGTCTAACATCAAAAGAGATCAGAAGTTGTTTCTTACAGCAAAATGGTTATAACTGCTAGGAGGCCATAGATGCGGTAAATTATTTAATTGACTAAATGGAGAGGTTCAGCACATATCTTGGTATAGGGATGTATCAAACATAGCAAATTTGTGCTTAAGAATCAATCTTGTTAATTATCATAGCTCGAAAGGTTAGTTGACATATTAACCCAACATTAAAAGATGCAGAAAGGAAAATGAAGAGAAAAAGTATCCTCTTGTGAAGAAGGAAAATTGAATAAGAACTCAAAATCTACAATTACTAGTCAAATAATTTCGTATTGCATACCAGAACTCATATGAAAAATCATCATATTCCACTGTATTAAGCTAGATCATCATTGCAGGATACAAAATCATCTTCTCAAAAAGCTCCCATCTCTGTTAAAAGGTTCCTTGAGAGTTATATGAATTGAATTCAGGCAACATTTAAATGGTTATCTAAGATCCAGCAGCAATAGCTCAAATATCAAATAAAACCAATAACAGTTCAATGTTAACAGTCTACAAGTTTGTTTTTTAGCTCCTATTTGTGGTGCAGAATATCCTGGAATATAGGCAATGATTATGATCAATTTGATAGAAGCTAATTAGTAAAGATCTAGAAGATAGCAAACAATAATAACATTACACATTAGAAAAGAGAATCACTATTTACCTGCTTACGAAAAATTCTCCATACTGATCATGAAGAATTCCATAAATCATCCAAGATGCAAGCTGATTATACAAAACCTGATGACCATGCCAAAGAAGCCTATAATTCAACCAAAGATATACCAAGTTACAATCTCCAAGTTAACCAAAAATAATCTACCCTACAGATGGAACAATATACAAATTTCAATAGGCCTTAGAAAATACTACTGGGCAACAACAATCTGCATCTAAATTGTTTCCAGAGACTTAAGAAGCATTTCAAGATAAGGAAGAGAAGTTTGCGGTTGGTAAGAGAAAGAATTCACATATTCACAATGCTCGAGCTTCATCGTCTCGCATTAAAATCAAAACTAAGTTATTTTCCTCCATGAATACAGGACATGAAGAGTAAACAGTAAGGAAAGAGTTGCTCAAAATATGAAGTCGAATTGTTAGTCAACTGATAAAAAAATCTTTTTTCTCATAAAAAAAGAAAAACAAAAGTAGAAAACATAACAAATTCACACCTCTGAATACATGACTGCAATTCAGGGACCCCACAGTGGCAGCGTTTGTGCAACAGGTTAAGAAGCCTCCCACCACAAAACCCATTGCGCTCAATTTCTAAAATGAGTTCATAAAGAGGTGGCAAAAGGACAAAGAACTGAGACAAAGAAGCATCAATCCCTTAGTCAAGAACGTAAGATGTTTCTTCCTAAAAATAAACAGAAAGGTGTATTCCATACCCAAGGCAAGGGTCCAACAACGCTACTGAAATGACACATTTGTAAATGTAGAACAAATTACATACTGCTCCCAACCATGGCAAGAGAAATTATGCCGCACAAACATTTGAATGAATTAATAGCAATTTCAACTCTTGACAAAAAAAGGAAAAAGAAAATCAGGTGCTACCTTATTTAGTCCTTGGGTAACTGTTGCCAATATGGGTACAGGATCAGACAAGAGTTTCTGCTCGATGTGTAGAACCGCAGATCTGTAAACTGATAGAATCTCAACAATGCCATTAGCTATGGCCCTTCTATACACACTCTGAGTTTCTTTTCTCCCCTCAAACGACAATTCAGAACAGGGTAACTCATTTGAAAACCTTATCCAACTCAAGTTACGGTTCTTGGTAGCAAAGCGATCAAGCTCTCTGAAGTAGAAGCCTAGCTTAATTAACCTCTCAATAGCAGCTCTGTAACCCAAAATATCACGTTACAATATCAGGGGAAAAAAAAAGATTCACAAATCTTGAGGAAGAAAATAACAGGAACTATCCCAACTAGATATCTTTCTACTCACAACGGATAGAACAAGAATACAATTGTTCCTTCTTATATAAAAAAAAATAATTATCAGTGACTCAATCAGTAACCACATGACATGGCCGTAGTAAATTACTATCGCTCAAAATCTTGAATTATGCTACAATCAAATTCCCAATGAAAAAAGTTTAAAAGAACAAAGTGCATAATAAATCATTTCGTTTGAAAAAAAAAATAATAATAACCTTTCACTGGGTTCGATGAAAAAGATATCGGAAGCGAGTTTAAAGGTGCATTCGTCTGGAAAGGAGGTTTGCGTGAGGACGGGTTCTTGTTGTTGATGTTCAATTTGGTCGGTGATGAGGTCTCCTGTGTAACCGACTAGGGCCAGTAGTAGTTCGTGCAGCATAATTTATAGTCAGCAAGGACAGGGATCTCAAGGCAGGCGGCGGCGATGGCCAAGCACGAGATCAGTGAAGCTCCATGTTTGTAATTTTTCCAGAAGATCTGGCTACTGAAAGAGCAATCAGTGAAGGACTCGTTAAACTTTGGTGAGGAAATTGTGCCCTAAACTGGGTCCGTCTCAAATCTCCGCTGCATTTGCTGCACATCGCTTTTCCCCCCCAAAAAAATTTAATCCGTCTCTTTGAGGAGGCTCTTTTGAAGTTTGTAAGGTCCGTTTGGTTGCTTGGACTGGGGCCTCGAATTAGAATTGGACTTTAAAGCTGCTTGAAAACGCAACGGGAGATTTGCAAAAATAGCACTTTTTAAAGGCATTTGCGGATATAGCACTAAGACAATTTTCCTTGCATATATAGCATTTTTTGGTCCCTCCCCATGCAAAAAGATGATAATGCCCTATATTTGAAAAACACACCTAAACAACATATGACCAAGAATCGGATGGTTTCACAACTTGATTCATCGATTCTTCATTCATTTTGCAAAAATTGGCTTCCGAATTTTTCGTCGATTCAACACCCACTTCAAACAACCTTTCGGACTTCAACCATAAACACCATCAATGGTGAAAACGTGAGGTAGAGCCTCAAGTGGTGGCAAGAAGAAGGTGGAAGATTAGAAATCTCACAAGGCACAGAGAAGACTAAGAAGGTTAGTTGGAATTTAGCGAAATTTGTTACTTTTTACGGATAAATGTTCCTTTTGTCCGATTAACCCCGCATAGATATTAGAAGATATTAGACAAATTAGTCACGTTAGGGTTTTGACGCAATGGAATTGGTTCAAACATCAGAAATCGTGCATGTACATAGTTTTTTTCCTACATTTGAACTAGGTTTGGCCCAAATCACAAGAAAACAATCGAGAATGGGTCAAAATGTCGAAAAATTGTGGAGTATTGTCTATGTCGACAAATATGTCAATAAATTTGTCGACAAATTTATCGAACTATATGTTGTTATCTTGGTAGAAAACCAAACAATATGTCCAAAAATGTTGTCAAATATGTCAACAAATATGTCACAAATATGACAACTAATATGTGAACAAATATGTTGATATTTAGGAAAATATGTCAACACATTTGTTGAAATAAGGTAAAATGTATATACAAAAAATGTCAACAACTAAACAATATGTCAACAATGTCGAGAACTTAGCAAATTTGTTATTGCTAACCTTTTTTCATGCAAGAACATCTCGCGAATCAAATGGTCGTTGAGGGGAGTTTTTCTTTGCCTGTGTTTCACTACATTACAAAGCCAATATGAAGAGAAATCATGAAATTGACGAATATGCAAAACAAATGCTCCAAAAGGAAAGTCACTTTCGAAATTGCTCTTGACCATGAGCATCCATTTTGGTGTAAATAAATCATCCATTCCGTGTTGTTGAGGCAACTTAAGCCTGACGAGGAATCCAAGGTCGATAATAGCATTGCCTTCAACTTCACGGGTAAAGAAGGTTAGATTTGGCAATAGGGAATTTGATATCATCACCGAGTTGAAGATGGGAGACTTTGAGGCTGCATATGCCAAATACAAATTGCCGATGGTTCTTCTTTAATATCAAAGAACCTACAACATGTAGGCCAACGAGATGAGACAATATATGATGAAGTGTTCAAGGCTTTACGACCATATAAACTCAACTTATCCGACGATGAGGTCATGTCCCTAACACTCGCTTATATACACCTCCATCATGGCTTGCCAAGAGGACCGTAATCAAGGACAAGCTGCTTTATTTGGCCTATGATTAGAGGGAGTTTGATAAAATCTCGTATGGTGAACTATCTTACAACACACCGTGGATAGTGCTAGAAAGGCAATTGACAATGACTTGAGGCGATCGCAACCCGGAACACGGGACTTACATCGTTGGGGATTACTAATTGCATTAGGGGTAAAGATATCAACGCATTTAAATATTCATTGTTGGTAGTGGTGTTTTCTCCATATTTAGTGTAGGTAATTTTGTTGAAATGTTCTGTTGTTAGTGGTGTTTAGGAATGGTACAATTTCGGTCGGGTTTGCTATACCCAACTCAACCCGAAATTTTATGCTATACCCGAACCCGATCGGGTTTTACTTTCAAGCCCCATACTGAGCCGATCGGGTTTCAGTTCTCTGGGTACCAAACCCGAACCCCAAAACCCGATCCCAAACCCAACCCCAACCCCAAACCCAAACCCGATCCCAAACCCGAACTCGTGAAACAACTCTATTTTTTTCATATATTTACCTTATTTTTCAATAATTTTTACATTTTTTAATAAAAAAAAATTTCCTTGTATGATGTAATGTACTAATATTATTGTTATTATTTTAATATCTCAATTACTACACTAATGCCATTATATTACAATTATCAAATCAAACTTATTAGTTATAAATATTTGACTTATTTAACAATTCAATAAAACTAAACAAGATATGAAGCAGTAATTTAATTGGAAAAAGCAAAAATTTAATGAAAAATTAATAAAGTTTTTAAGATTAGTATATATGAAACACTAGGACTATATATTTTTAATAAAGGACATTCAAATGCTTCGCTTTCTTACAAGTTGAAGCATCAACATCTATTATCTAATGGTTGTTTTATGGAAATATACAATGTCACCAAGATTATTAAAAGTACAAAATAGTGTCACTATATAGAAAAACATTTTGTTTGTTGTTTAAGTTTATTTCATTCAAAATTATAAATATGTTCATTTATTCAATTCTTATATTATATTTAATCAATTCTAATATATGAGTAAAACTAATATAAATACATGTCATATGTACTAGCAATACAAATCAATTGGTCAAATGCTCAAAACACTAACATTTAGTTAATTAGCTCCATAATCTTATATATATTTTGATAAAGTACATATAAATAAATATGAAGCAACAATTTAATGAAAAAAAAAGAAGCAATAATTTAATGAAAAAATTTATAAAGTTTTTAAGATTAGTGTATATGAAACACTATGACCATATACAATGTCACAAAGGTTATTAAAAGTAAAAATGGTGTCACTATATAGAACAACATTTTGCTTATTATTTAACTTTATTTCATTTAAAATTATAAACATGTTCATTTCTTCAATTCTTATATTATATTCAATCAATTCTAATATATGAGTAAAACTAATATAATACATGTCATATGTAATAGTAATACAAATCAATTGGTCAAATGCTCAAAACAATAGCATTTACTTAAGTAGCTCCATCATCTTATATTTATATATATATATATATATATATATAACACTTCTTATATGTATAAATATAACTCAATGTAATTTGTATGAATGATGAATCATACACTCTATGAGTTATGAATTTAATGATGACTTAATATGTATGTATAAATGTATGAATTATAACTCATAGCTTACAATCTCAAATAGTTAATTAGACTTGCAAAGCATAGTTATGACATATAAAATGCTTATTAATTATTTTCTTAACATCATTACATTATAAGTGGTTCATTGGAAGGTTACAAGACAAATAACTAAAGCATAATCTTTGTACTATTAGAAGGAAGTTCCTTTCTTTTTGAAGTAAAATAGAGTACAAAAGCAAAAACTAAATTTTTTATAATTAGTTAATTGTACTAAAAAATAATTATACTTATTCTTTTTGTTCCCCTAAAAAAAAGAATTTATTTTTAATTTCTTTTTGTTTAAACAAAGAGAATCCACTATTAAATAAAAATTATGTTGATATGCTCAATTATTTATTTTACAAACACGAGTGGCAAGGAAATATTATGTTGCATATTTGTTGGGGGTGAATAGAAGTAATAGCTTGTGGCAAAAGTATAATTAGAATGAGTAAATAGACATAATAAAAAATGGATAAATGAAGTTCTTAATTTCAAGTGGTATTTTTTTTTCTAAATCAACTTTGCTACATATTTACAAGTGACAAATACTAAATATAAAAATTAAAACATGAAATAATATTAAAAATATATAAAGGACGGGGTCGGGTTTTTTCGGTTCGGGATCGGTTTTCCCGAACTCGAACATTTGGGAGTCGGGTTCGGTATAGGTACCCCCATACCCGCCCCGAACCCAACCCCTGTTTCATTCCCATCCCGATCCAACTCGAACTGAAAAAAACCCACAATCGGGTTTTGACCGGGTTCGGTTCGGGAACCCGCTCTGCCTGGGGTAATTTGCCATCCCTAGTGGTGTTTTCTCCATATTTAGTGTAGGTAATTTTGTTGAAATGTCCCAAGTGTTCGTGATACGAGATAATACCACATCTTGAGCAATTCAAGATGTGTGAAAATGTCGAAACCCTAGATGCAAGCCTAGGATGTATAGATAGAAAGGTTTGAATGTACAACTGAGATATCAAGAAAGAAGAAGTTTGGTCCAAATGAATAAATGACGGAGGTAAGTTATGTTCATTAGTCGATGTTTGATACACTAAGTTTGCCATATATAATAATATGGTTCATTTTTTTTTTTCGTAAAGTGAAAGTAACTAGAATAAAACCAACGACCGAGTAGAAAGAAAAATTCTTGGTTTAGAAAGAAGAGAAGAAGGCCAGGAGGAGGAGTTCTAAGAGAGAACGAAACTTCTGCAGATGGACGCAAACCCTTTTCACATGTCTTATAGAAAAAGAGCATGAGAAGCCAAAGTCAATGAACCTCAAAAAGACAAAGGTTGACGGGCGCAAAGGCATGAGAAACAAAGGGCCTTCTGATGAGATTATGGACGCTGCGAAACTATGAGCTTTAATTGAAAGAGACAAAAGAGGAACTTGTGCTCGAGCGTGCTCAAATGGCCACATTTGAGGCCAAACCGAATAGTCCGAATCTACCAACGAGCGGCTTACTCGCAACGTTGGCCACATGTCCAAGTATGTTTACCACATATTGGCTTTACAAAGCACGCCCAAATCTAGTCCATTTCCGGACGATGATGATGAGTCCATCGGAGATGACTCCATTGCCCTCAAGTCGTGGAACAGAGGTAGCCCTTCCAAGTCAATCGCGGGAAAATGATGATTAGGAGCACAACAACACCCACAAAGTAATGAATCCATTGCACCTCAACCTTAAGCCTATGAAATGATATAGGCCCTTAGACAAGAACAAAAGGGAAAATGATACAGAGTTGGCGCAATAACTCCCACAAAATGATGACTCCATTCACCCTCAACAAGGGGAAACAAAAGTAAGTCCTTCCGGCAAAACCAGTGGTCTATGCCGATCAACAATGATCGATGATAGGCTTCAATCCGAGGTTAATCTTTGGCCGCCTCAAAGTTGAGCATACCATGGAAAGCGCAAAAGAGATTATTGACGTAATGGATATTGTTCATCAACTCACCGATGAACAATAAAGCCCCACTCAAAGCACCCAAAAGAGAGTGCTCCACCACCACCCATGAAGGAGAAGAAGACAAAATCTCCTACACTCAAGTCCCGGTGAGGCAAAAATTTAGGTCGACACTTGTCCCGCCCATCATTTTCTAGTGATTATATTGTGCAACCAACTCCGATGATGAGCTTGAGATGAAACGATGGATGAGGCAAGATCATCCTCTATTTGGATACGGATGTTTTATCATTAGACTCCAATTTGCCGAGGACAATGTGGACAAAATGATTTTGGTTGAACAATCAAGTAAGTTAATTAAGTGCCGAGTTGTATCCTCCACATTGGTTATTAACTTTATCTCCTAACAACACTTTTTATTTTTTGCAGCAAATTAATTTATATACGCGATGTTGCAGAAAAGAATTGTTGATATAGTGAGCAGATATATCCATTATGGAGACCTATTTCGATTTAAGTTATAATTCCAATGTATTTATAAGGAACTTGTAGATACGCTCATATGATTAAGTTTTTTGATAAATTGTGTTAGATTTAACATGAAAAAGCTGCATGCCATCTAGAGAATTTGAAATTTTGATGACTTGCGATGATCAATTTGTTTGTGATTGTCCATTCAAACGCGATTGTCGGAAAGTAAATATCGTGTTATTCCTATATCATGTAGATAGGAACCATTGGATGCCGTGAAAATGGATTTATATGCACAGACATTCCATGTCTACAATCCATTGAATCAAGTGGCATTTGTAGTGCAAAAGTTGGAATATCTCGTTACAATACCCAAGCTAATTGAGGCGTGTAAATTCTACAAATACTTCGCCAGACAACATCTAGTTAGTAATAAATGGACGATTGCTATAGAGCAAAATTTGGTCCATCAAAAGAAAAGTAAGCAACTACTACATTGTGTATTCCATGCAAAAATAAGAAGAATGAATTTCTAATGCGATGGTAATTTTGCAAAGTGGTGATTGTGGGATTTTGCATTAATGTAGTTGAATGCATTATCCATGGGTGGCCACTTGACACAATCACACCACTAAATTCGACGCAATTGCGTAAAAATATGGCTGCAAAACTATACATAAATGCAAAGGAGGTGCACCCTCTGCAAAAGGAGAGGAGAGGAAAAGAGCTGGACGGCGAGTTAAGAAATGAAATACACACTTTTATGTAACCATACTTGTATTAATGCATTCTTTAGATTATGTAAATATTGTTTTTAGGGTCAAATTATGTAATCAGAGATACAACGAATGAGAATAGTGTAGTGATCAAAGCATGTAAAATGTAGATAACCCTATACTACAAATTATACAAGGCATTCTTTATCATACATATCATTCATTTGTTCGATGTGTAGTTAATACAAGGTGTGAGTACCAAAATATAGGTGTTATGATTATGTTTACATTATTTTGACGACATGTTTTGTGAGTACCAAAATAAGCTCTTTCAAGATGGACAATATTTTACATAGAACTAATAACTAAAACTAAAAATAGAAGAAATAAAAACTGTAAATTTGGATAGTTTCATGGTTATAGTCTCTAATTTTTCTAGAATTATTGGAAGTTTGGTTGAAGAAATATATTTAACCTAATTTCGTGAACTACTTAGTTTCGTGAAAACAGAAAACCAAAGGTGAGAATTAGAGAAAATAGAAACTAAGAAAAATAAACTTATCATATGTTCAAGTGATTTATCAACAGTGGAGTCGACATTTTAAAGCAAAAGTTAACATTTTTGTCGACGTTTTTCATTCTATTCGACTTTTATGTTGACATTTGTAAAAACATATTTTCGACATTTTGTCAACATTTGTTACTTACAATCGACATTATATTCGACATATTGTTCGACATTTTAAACATGATCTTGACATTTTACTTGACATTATTGCCGATAAATATTGGGATGGAATTTTTAATTTTTATTACTCAATCTTTATATATATATATATATACACACACACACACACACACATTTCACTTGGCTAACCATGATACTTCATTGCAAATCTTCCTAAATGACCATTTTGAAGTGCCAACCTCTAGAAGATCTTACACTCCTAAATGACCGTTATTTTATCTCCAAATCGCCTAATCCTCTGTAATCTTCACATCAAGACGGAGAGTTCGTACATTGTTGCCTAGGTTAACATTTGTATTTTGTAAGGCATGGCACACTGAGTGTTTAGTCTATTCATGTTTTGTATAGTAGAGAATGGATTGTTCATTCAGAGACGAATGAACATAGATTTATGCATTATAAGGGCATTGAACAATATTGCTTAAAGAAGATGTGTTCTTCAAAATGGTGAAACAAATCATATTTATTATGAACTTAGATCCAGATTACATAATAGATTGGTTATCGAGTACCTACCAAAGTATCTATCAAAGATCGTCGTCTTGCCCATAAAGAATGATCAACACATGCGATTTTCTAAATGAGATTATCAAGTGGTCCGAGGGTGCTAGGATACCAATATGTTGCGCTACCCTTCAAGTCGTTGGAGCAACAGAGAAGAAGATAGCTCTAGCAACTCACCTATAAAGCGTTTGAGCTCGATAGTCCGATATGGACTAACAATGTAATTCATTCACGACTTGAAAGCAAATATTTTTACAATGCCGGATGAGGATGATGATGGGGATGTTGAAACCATCATTGTGGAGGATGAAAAATAATTTCAAGCAATGAGTAGAGGGTAAACAAAAGATTCACGACAACATTCACGCATTGAGGCGACTACGTCCTCACATGCGCTGCATCTTCTTCGAATGGGTTATTTGCGGTGATAGATGTTACCGTCAAGGAGGTATTCAAGACAAGGCAACATTTGTTTATGAGGATGCCCATGCTTGTCGTGAAACATTTATTTGAGTTACTATTATTCCTACTCCAAATGATAAATGATTTTTTTAGAATATGTATTTTCTATAAAGGGCCGTAAATGCCTGCTTACGTATCATCGGAAAGTGCATTAACATAAATACGGTAGTAAGAAGTGGCAAAACAAAAGTGTGTAAACTATAAAACGAGTCAAAGTGGATTGTCCCACACTAGCACTTCGCACAATAACTCTACCAAAGGCGATCCTATTACAGAATAGCTTCAGAACACTGCTACAATTTTCACCGCCTAATAACCAATTTGGTCCCTAGATAAGGAATAAGCATTACGCCAAAAGATGCAATACAAACAGAGCCACACTTGTAACCCAAGTCAATTCGCGAGGTTTTTAAATCCACCGTGAGATACACCAAAAAAATGAAGAATCATCATTAGGACCATCATATCGCCGACCATCGATGAACCGAGCAGATTAGTCAACCAAAATTAGCTTCACCATTATGTATTGAACAAAAGCAAAGGCATTAGTAACGGGACGATAGTAACAAGTCATAGCAAATCCCGTAGCTACTTGTACTAAAAACAAGTAAGTGTAACTCCTCTAAACAATAAAATATATTAACGTGAGGGAACGTATTTACTAGTTATATTATCTATGATCGCTTGAATCTCGAGACGCTCTTCAACCAATCATAGACTTTATTGAGATAGGTGGAATTCCCGTCTGAGAACCATAGATGAGACTTTCATCTCATACATTTCAAGCAAAAACACCCAAAGACTGGTTACAACAAAGATAGAATAGAAAGTTTGAAACTTTTTTATTTTGAATCAAAGATACAACCGTCTCTGAGGGTATGAAAGAAAAAACTTGAAAGCTCTTCTGTGTTTGTGGCGATAATACCAAAATCTCAAGTTGGCTCACCATCTTTATGTCGATGCTTATGCTTCTTGAATATTCTTTTTCCTATTTCTGCTTTCATTTTTTTATCTATTTAATTTCTTTCATCTACAAATAGAAATATTTCTTTTTGGTTTCTTTATTTTTAGGCATAATATATTAAAATGGCTGAACTTTAGCTCTTGTAACAATTTTGACCCGACCTTTCAATTTTAACAATATCATACTTGAACTTTTCATTTTGTAACAATTATGGCCTCTGTCAATACAATTAAAGAGACCATTAAATTGATGACGTGGCAGCACATAGGCTACATGTGGATGCCCAACAAGAAAATATTATGGATTCTCCATACTTTTGAAGGAATACAGAATTAATCACCATTGCTAAACTTAAAAACTTTTTTTGGAAAAAGCACAAAATCCACACTACATCCCAATTATCACAAAATTAATCATTAAAAATCGCTATACCTAACACTCCATTACTATTTCTTCAATCCCCACTCCCTAAAAAAACACTTGCATAAGGAAAAAGAAGGCCTAATATACAGAAATAGCCTGACCTTTGCCTCTTGTAACAATTATAGCCCGACCTTTCAATTTTAACAATACAGTACCTGACCTTTTCAATTTGTAACAATTATAGCCTCAGTTAGTCCACCGTTAGAATTTCTGTTAAATTGATGATGTGGCTGCCACGTGGGAGACACGTCAACGCCTACTATCGCCTACCATCAAAAAATTTAAATTTTTTTGGGTCTTCTTCTTCTTCGTAACTGGCGGATGTTAAAATTGAATAACCCAATCATCGTATACACTGTGATACGAGTTTTACAAAGAGAATCCAAATTTCCTTGGCTAGGTCCTCAAATTCTTTCTCGGTTCTCTCCTTCCTCCAGGTTTATGGCCATCATATTCATGTCCGATCAAACCCGATTTTGGACAAGAGATCGTAATGAAGAGTCTCTCGCGATCGCTTCAACCACTATTACTTTTCCTGCATCTGGCAAGGCATTGTAACAGTTCCTCAATAGCTTCCGGCAATGATCATCGCTCAAACCGTGAAGTATCCACTGCATAAGTGTCACACCAAAGTATCTGATGAATGAATCAAACGGTTTAACGACAAACAGTGATCCAGATTAGCCGTTCAGGAACTACACCTTCATGAGAATAACTTTTCCGTTGGGGACGCTTTCAAACATATTTCCCACGACATGATCCACACCTATTCCGATAAATCATTCACTTTGGGCGATGGTAAAATGGAAATTTGGTAATAATAAATAAGAAAAGTTGTGAAATGTGCAAATATAGTATACCAGTATAGTGTTTCTTGCATTCCCGGTTTACCTGGGAGAGATGGAGCATTTTGGATGACATGAGGTAGATCAAAGTTACCTTACTACCTACCAATGCGGCAACGTCGGTTTTGAAAGAGGAAGAAGAACAAAAAAAATTTTAAATTTTTTTGATGATTGGGCAATGACTGGGCAGTGATGTGTCGCTTACGTGGCAGCCACATCATCAATTTAACAGAAGTTTTAACAGCAGACTAACTGAGGCTATAATTGTTACAAATTGAAAAGGTCAGGTACTGTATTGTTAAAATTAAAAGGTCGGGCTATAATTGTTACAAGACGCAAAGTTCAGGCTATTTCTGTATATTAGGCCAAAAAGAAGCAAGCGGGAAAGTCAAGTAAAAGCGAGCATGTGATGGTGTTTTGCTTCGCCATGGGTTTAGAATTAGAATTAGAAGAAGAAAGATGAAACTACTCCTTGATCTCAATCAATTCCGCCGTTCAAGACAAGGTCACTGGTTCGACTTTTCATTTTTTTTGGGTTGATGTTTGACATCTTCTCGCTTGGTGATGGTCGTCGGAGGAGGAGGGGATGTTCACCAAGATCTTTGCGGAGGTCGGGGTGGAGGCGGCTCTGCCGGCAATGGTGGTGGTGAGGATTTTGGGGTTCTTCATCATTGTCGGCGGTGGGGAGGATTTTTGCTTCGCCACGGTTTTTCATCATGGCCGCCACCGTGGAATTGAAACAATTGGATTAGCTAAGTTGTGTGGAAAGAAACAATTGCGCTTTCTCCAAGAAATATTTGTTTGGTTTGGGCGCCAAGAAAGAAGGAGAGCTTTAGAAGAATCCAGAATTTTTGTTGATGGCATTCACGCAGTAGCCTACGTGGCTGCCACATCATTAATTTAACTGGTCATCTTAACGAGCATTGACAGAGGCTATAATTGTTACAAATTGAAAAGTTCGTGCGTATTGTTAAAATTGAAAGGTCGGGTCAAAATTGTTACAAGAGTCAAAGTTCAGCCATTTTAATATATTATGCTTTATTTTTATTATTGATAGAAATTCTCTTGTTAAGAACCCTATGAATTGATTAAAACCTCATATTCATACTAGAACCACGACAATTCAATACGAACAATTGTAAGTTAAGTCAAGATTCGCCAAGTAAGAACCCCTGCCATCACGTAATTCTACGAATAGAATTAGAGAGAATGACTAATAATTCAAAGACATTTTTTGAGTCCTGATACAATACGAGGTTTGAACATTAAGTATAAATCATAGTTCAAATATTTCTTAATCTATTTCGTATATTTCGTGTTCTTGCTATTAGAATAAATATCCGACGAAGTAAGACCACCTCTATCAAGAAAGATGACAGACCCATTATCTGTACTATCAAAATGATCAATTATAACAAGTCACACACTCATATTCCGGAAATAAAAACAAAGAAATTTCGTGATCGAACTCCCAAAATAGAATGAGCTCAAATCTGAGCTCTAAATGATTCATTTTGTAGTCAAAAGCTAGGCATTAAGAGTTTTTATAGATCTAATTCATTGAAATTCCATCCAATAAAAGGAAGAATTATAAATCTCCAAAATAATAGATAGAAAGATCGCAAATAGAGCCATTGTCACACCCATTAAAGGAATTGTTCCCACCCCAGAGCTACTTTACCATATTCCGAATTAATGGTTTTGATAAACTACCTCTGTAGTTCGCCTTGGACCAGATCTAGAACTGTTCTCAATAGTTTGTGTAGCCATAAATCCTATTGTATTCATTTTTCTTAAGATTGGTTGACTTTGTACACTATTCCGTTGTAAATGTGATGAAGATAAGGAGTGCAAACGGCCAAGCTGCATGATCAAGTGTCTATACCCACACGTCGCTCACAAGACCTTTTACGTGACATGAGTGGTCCAATGATGAGGTCACATACAAGGAAAATGCAAGAGGCTTTGGTTCAACTCATACGTGAAGTACATGCCAAGGAGGAGAAACTTCTTCAATATCACCGAGTTGTTAATGTACTAAGTGTTGTGGACAATCCATAATTTGGTCATGCAATCATTTATTTTATTTTATTTTTTTGTTCTAGTAGTTATTTCTTTTACATGTTGGAATAGGATTTATTTATTAAGCCATCCTAGTTGGGTTAGAATTTAATTTTTTATTTAATGAAAGGGTTAAATTTGACAATTAAAGGCAAGCAATCCAAACCCTAGTGGGCTTTGAATCAGCTTGGCCACATTTGTACCTTATTTAAAGGCCATTCAGCCGCCACTTTGAAGACAACTTAAGAAAATTACAAACTCGAGAGCCTTACGTGTTTTTCTTTCAATTCTAAGAAAGAACTTGTTTGGGTCTATTCGAGAGAGTCGATTAGATTCAATTCAAAATCAATCCTTGAGTTTCTTTCTCTTGAGGTTTTGTGCGCATTCTTGGTTCCATTGGGTAGCTTCAAATCATTGGAGTTTTGGGGTATTGCTCATTGGGTTATAGAGGGCTATAGCAGTGGTTCAATCCACGTGTTGGGGTTGGGTGTTGTCTCAAAGAAAGTTCAACAAGAAGGACGGTTCGGGAACCTACAACTCGTAAGATTCGGGTTTTACTCTGTTAGGGTAAGGTTCGTATCAATTTGGTATCGAGCTTGCCTTTGGGTTGCTTTTCTTTGTTGTTCATATCCCTTGTTCTATGTTTTTGTGTTCTTGTTATTCTTGTCCTACCTGCATAAACCTTCTTTTCTTCAATCTTGTTCATACATTCGTGTTATTCTTGCTCTACCCGTGCTCAAGAAAAAATTTTGAATCTTGTGGCTGCTGCTATTGTTATTCTGTTGGGATAAAAAAACGCAGAAAAAAAGAAAAAGAACAAAGATCATTGGAAATCTGTCTCTAAGAATTCTGCATTTCATTCCTACATAAACTTGCAAGAATTGTTCCCACTTGTTGGATTGGAGATTTGAGCCGAAATTTTTCAGGGAATCAAAACACATGCTGAAAAATTTTTCTGGAATTTTTGGAATTTTTCTCAATTTTTTGAGCCTTGATTTCCGTGATTACTGAACATTCCTGAAATCTCACTGCCTGGTAAACTTGCAAGAATTGTTTCTTCCTATTGGATTGGAGATTTGAGTTGAAATTTTTAGGGAATCAAAAATGCTGAAAAATATTTGAGAATTTTTCTGGAATTTTTGGAATTTTTCTAGAGTTTTGAGCCTTGATTCCCATGATTAATGAAAATTCGAAACCTCACTCGTAAACTTGCAAGAATTGTTGCCGCCTATTGGATTGGAGATTTGAGTTGAAATTTTTCATAGTATCAAAAAACATGCTGAAGAATCTTTTAGAATTTTTATGGAATTTTTGAGGATTTTTTGAAATTTGTCATTCATCCTATTTCTGCAATTTGTGCAAAATCGTGTTCTTGTTTCTTTAGAATCTTATTGTCTCTTTTCGTGTGCCTATCACTCTTTCACCTCTAAATCTCTTGTCTGCTTTGCACTGAGTTTAATTGCCTAACCTCGGGGGACTTTTCAGCTTGCCTTGATTAGAACTTCAGAAAAGTGCGGAATGGAGTGAACTACTCATCAACCCTACTACTAAAACTGAGTGTAGCCTTTATTGGTGTGTGAATTACTCGGGCTATTGGTTAGGGAAGTGAGGTAGGTTGTTTTTGGAACTAAAAACTATGCAGGTTTTAAGTTCTTTCAAATGGCGACAAATCCGGACCAAAAGAGACAAGAAGAGGAGATTACGCTTGATGGCACCTTGGAGGCGCATTCTGTCGATCCGACAAATCAACACCCGATTGGATCATCTTGAGTTATCTGTGGCATCCTATCAAGCGCCTCTCAATAAAGATATTGGTTCTACAAGCAAGACGATCGTGACTTGGTCGAATTATTACCATAGGAAAGAAGAAGAAGACTAGAAAATGGAGTCTTCAAGTTCGTAAAATACCATTGAGGAGGAAACCGACCTTCAAATTCGATTCTTCAAGTTCAAGTGAAGATGATGATCATAGTACTAGAAGCAAAAAGAAGGGGCAAAGACGGTTTCAAGACAACAATCTTGCCGTATAAAATCAAGATACCGAATTCCATGGCAAGAATGATCCGAAGCATACATGGATGGAGGAGAAAGTTGATGTAATGTTTGACATCCATGAATATTTGAGAAGAAGAAGGTCAAACTAGCAGTGGTGGAGTTCTCTCGACATGCTCAACATGGTGGAGAAAATCATCGTGCAAGGCAAGAGGTGATGAAGAAACCGCTTTCTTCTTGGGTTTCTTTCAAGAAACTCATGAGGAAGAGATATGTCCCACCTCATCACAAGAGAGACTGCTTCAAAAGCTCCAAAGCTTATCTCAAGGGAGCAAATCAGAGATGAATATTACAATGAGATAGAGCAAGCCATGATGAGAGCGAATGTGGAAGAAGGCGAAGAGACCATTATGGCGATTCATGAATGGGCTTAACCAAGTATAGCTCATCCGTGGAGTTGCATCACTACAACGACCTCAATGAATTGCTGCAAATGGCGTTGAAAGTAGAGAAGCGACTCAAGAAAACCCTCAAACTATTAGGAATACACCACCACTACCTCCATGGCAATGCAACACCAACAACAATCGGCGATTTGGCGCTCCAATTCAGCAAATCTGACCGTGGTCCATGGAAAGGAGCCTCGAGTTTCAATGGTGGAGATGGGAAGAAGTTTACACCACAAACTTCTTCAAAGGTAACTAGCTTCAACACTTCATCTAGTTCACTTCTAATAAGTCTAGTGCTTCTTTCAATGTTTTAGGTGCCTTGGTCGAGGACATGTAGCTTCTCAATGCCCTAATTCTCGAGCTATGGTGGCATTGGAGATGGAACATACAAGAGCGAAAGTGAAGGAGATGATGAATCGTATGTCGACATGCCACTTCTTATTGAAGAAGATGATGAAGAATGCGAACCACAACCTCAAGAAACCGAATGTTTGGTCACATTGAGAGCATTGAGTGCTCAACCGATTGAGGGAGATTCAAATCCAACGCACTAATATTTTTCATTCTAAGTGTTACATTAAGGATGCATGTTATATGCTTATTATTGATGGTGGATCTTGCACTAATTTAGCTTCTACTTATCTTGTAGATAAGTGAAGTTGAGGACTACTCTTCATCCCCGGCCCTACAAGTTGCAATGGATGAACGATGGTGGCGAGACTCGTGTCACTAAGCAAGTAATGGTAACTTTTAGAATTGGCAATTTAAGCGATCAAGTACTTTGTGATGTGGTTCCAATGCAGCTAGTCATATACTTTTGGGACGTCCCGTGGAGTATGACTCTCACGTCAATCATGATGGGAGGTCCAACAAGTATCACTTAGCCAAGAATGGTAAAAATTACACCCTATCCCCTTTACCCCCAATCGACATTGGTGAATTCCAAAGACAACATCAGTCAAGCATCTGAATTGGGTACAAAGATGAAGAAAGTTGAAGACATCAAGACTAACTCAATTCGAAGATTTCAAGGAGGCCAAACCTCACAAAACTAACTCGGATGGGTCTACTTCAACTACAAGTGGTAAGGCTGTTGTGAAATGTGAAATAGGAAAGCCTTCCAAAGAAAGGGTAAAAGGTAGTTTTTATGCCTCAATGCAAGATGTAGATAGAGCTTTAAATGCACATTGTGACTTTGTTTTGATTATGTTTCAAGAAGCTTTATTTACTACTGATGAACTACCTAGCGACTTGCCTTTGCAAGTCAAATATGTTTTGCAGGAATTTGAGGACGTGTTTCCGGACGATCTTCCTAAAGGGTTACCACCTTTGAGGGGGATTGAACACCAGATTGACCTCATTCCTAGATCGTGACCTTTCTCCTCATTCCTAAGAGCGAGACGGGAGCTACAAGGGCAAAGTTGAGGAGTTGCTTGAGAAAGGTCATGTGCGAGAGCTTGAGGCCGTGTGCGATCCGGTTATTCTCGTTCCCAAAAAGGAAAGTACGTAAAGAATGTGTACCGATTGTAGGCGCTAATAAAATTACAATCAAGTATAGACATCCCATTCCACGCCTAGATGATATGCTTGAGAAATTGCATGGTTCAAAATTTACACTAAAATTGAGCTTAAGAGTAGATATCATCATATTAGGATTAAAGAAGGTGACGAATGGAAGATCGCTTTAAGACTAAGTTTGGCTTGTATGAATGGTTGGTCATGCCATTTGGCTTAACTAATGCACCGACACATTCATGCGTTTGATTAATCATGTACTTAGGCACTTTATAGGCAAATTCGTTGTTGTATACTTTGATGATATTCGATTTATAGCAAGAACGTGGATGAACATGTTGTGCACATTAAATATGTTCTAAGTGTCTTGCGTGCTAATCATTTGTATGCCAACCTGAAAAAGTGTACCTTTGTGTGGAAAGTGTTGTTTTTCTTGGTTTTGTGGTTAGTTCAAAAGGTATACAAAGTTGACAAAGCAAAGGTTGAGGCAATCACCTCCCGGCCGAGACCAACAACGTGCATGAGGTGAGATCTTTTCATTGTCTTGCTTCTTTGTATAGGAGGTTTGTTAAAGATTTTTCTTCAAAAGCTACCCACTTAATGAACTTGTTAAGAAAAATGTTAAATTTGAGTGGGGTAATGAGCAAGAAAAAGCGTTTAATGAATTGAAGAGAGATCTTACTATCGCTCCGCTTTAGCTCTACCGATTTTAACACTACTTTTGAGCTTGAATGTGATGCTTCAAGCAGTATAGGTGCGATTGAAGCAAGGGAGCGAACACTAGCTTACTTTTACGAAAATTAAGTGGTGCCGCTCTTAACTATGCAACTTACGACAAGGAGCTCTATGCGCTTATTCGGCTTTGAGACATGGCAACACTACGTGATGCCTAAGGAGTTTGTCATACATTCAGATCATGAATCTTTGAAATACTGCATGGACAAGGTAAGTTGAACAAGAGGCATGCTAAGTGGAGTTCATTCTTGGAGACATTCCCATACGTAAATTAATACAAGCGAGGTAAGGAGAATGTTGTGGCCGATGCACTCGCGAAGGTCCTGTTCTCTTGAGTTCTTTAAACACTAAGCTTTAGGATTTGAGTACATGAAGGATTTATATGCTACCGATCTGATTTCTCTAGTGTTTATGCAGCCTTGAACAAGGAGCCTTTAATAAGTTTTATCGGCACAATGGGTTCTTGTTCCGTGAAAATAAATTGTGTGCCCAGTTGTTCACTTAGGGAGTTGCTTGTTCGAGAGTCTCATTCTGAGGTCTCATGGGTCACTTTGGCATTTTGAAAACATATGATATTTTAATTGAACATTTTTATGGCCCAACATGAAAAGAGATGTAGAAAAATTGTGTAATTCGTGCATTGAGTGTCGTATGGCTAAGAGTACATCTCAACCTCATGGTTTATTTATATACTCCCTTACCTATTCTTTATGCCCTTTGACCGACTTTTGATGGACTTTGTGCTAGGATTGCCGAGGTCACAAAAGGTAAGGATTCAGCTTTGTAGTTCGACCGCTTTTTCTAAAATGGCTCATTTTATTCCTTGCAAGAAGTCCGACGATGCAAAGCATGTTCTTGACTTATTTTTTCGAAGTGGTTCGATTGCATAGAGTGCCATGAACCATCGACGGATCGAGATGTCAAGTTCCTGAGCTACTTTTGGAAAACGCTTTGAGGTAAGTTGGGTGCCAAGTTGCTGTTCTCCACAACGTCGTCCTCAAACAGATGGTCGATCGAGGTAACGAATCCAACTCTTGGTACTTTATTGCGTGCATTGATTAAGAAGAATATTAAAGGGTGGGAGGACCGCATTCCAATAGTGAATTCGCATATAATCGCATCGCTCATTCTACTATAGGTTATTCACTTTTTGAGATTACTTATGATTTTAATCCACTAACTTCTTTTGATCTAGTGCCATTGCCTAGCAATGAGCAAGTTAATTTAGATGGTGCGGAAAAGCAAAATATGTTCGTGACTTGCATGAGAAGGTGCATCTTCAGATTGTCAAGCGCAATGAACATTATGCTCGTATGGCCAATCGCGGGAGGAGGCAAGTGACGTTCGAACCCGTTGACTGGGTTTGGGTGCACATGCGTAAGGAACGGTTTCTAGCTCACCGAAAGACAAAGCTGCATCATCGTGGAGATGGACCATTCCAAGTGGTGGCATGCATAGGCGACAATGCCTACAAAGGACTTACGGAGATTATGGCGTTAGTGCAACTTTCAACGTGGTGATCTGTCCCCTTCGACGATTGATTTAGACTCGAGGACGAGTCCTCTTCAGGAGGGAGGGACTGATGAAGATAAGGAGCGCGCAAACAGCCAAGCTGTACATGATCAAGTGTCTACACCCGCATGTCGCTCACAAGACCTTTTACGTGACATGAGTGGTTTAATGACGAGGTCACGTACAAGGAAAATGCAAAAAGCTTTAGCTCAACTCATACGTGAAATACATGCCAAGGAGGAGAAGCTTCTTTAACATGACCGAGTCGTTAATGTACTAAGTGTCGTGAACAATCCATAATTTCGATCATGCAATCATTTATTTTATTTTATTCTGGTAGTTATTTCTTTTTACGTGTTGGAATAGGATTTATTTATTAAGCCCTAGTTAGGTTCGGTTTTATTTATTTATTTAGTGAGAGGGTTAAATTTGCCAATTAAAGGCAAGCAACCCAACCCCTAGTGGGCTTTGAATCAGTTTGGCCACACTTGTACCTTATTTAAAGGCCATTCAGCCGCCACTTTGAAGACAACTTAAGAAAATTACAAACCAGAGCCTTACGTGCTTTTCTTCCATTAAGAAAGAACTTGTTTGGGTCTATTCGAGAGAGTCGATTAAATTCAATTCAAAAGTGGATCCTTGAGTTTCTTTCTCTTGAGGTTTTGTGCTTACTTCTTGGTTCCGTTGGGTAACTTCAAATCGTTGGGGTTTTGGGGTATTGCTCATGAGGTTATAGAGGGCTATAAGCAGGGTTCAATCCACAGCTTGGGGTTGGGTGTTGTCTTAAAGAAAGCAGTTCAATAAGAAGGACTGTTCAGGCACCTATAACTCTGGTAAGATTCGAGTTTTACTCCTGTTGAGGTAAGGTTCGTATCAAAATGTAAATGAAAGTATCTTATGCTAGATCCGTTGGGGTCTTGAAATTATAGAATAATAGAAACAAAGCAACCCTAGTAGCAATATTTATATCTGGTTTACTTGTAAGTTTTTTTAGGTATGCTTTATATATCGCTTTGCTAAGGCCAATGCCAATGCATGGTACCTAAGGTGTAAAGATGGAAATTGCAAGTGAATCTGAATGAATGGCGATTAGGAATTCATTCGCATGGAAGATAACTAGATACGTCAACACCTATACATGTCAATCCTCATTAGTTTAATTTGACAATCGCAGACATACAACAAATTAATTGGATCGTGGATCAAGTGCAAATACGGACGTTTGTCATCCGTTTAGATCACAGAAATCATACATGATATTCGCTCGAATTGGTGTGAACATATTATACAATAAGGCTTGGTGATCGAGAGAAGTGCATTGCATGAAGTAAGAGTGAATTATGAGGGTGTATATAGGATCGCCATCATATTTACACATTATAAATGAAATAAACACGCACATTTACTAAGGTGAGTATTGAAGAAAACGGAAGATTCAAGTATTTATTTTTACATTTGGTACTTGATTCATGAATTCCCAACCACATGCGACCGATTATTGCGGTGGATGCTTTTTTAAAGGAAAATATCCTCGGGTCATTAATCATAGTAACGTATGGACGGTAACAACCAAGTCTATCTTGTCGGATAGGGCATTGTTGATTACGAGAATAACGATTAATGGGATTGGTTTTATAAAAGATAAAGAATGCAATCGATGATATGGATGGCTTGATGCTTGTTTCTTCGGTATAAGAGCATTACAAAGGTATTGCAAATGTTCTCCCAAATTCCTTTCACATGTCATGTATTTATCATTTGAGCAACAACCTAAGAACAAAGTTCAAAAAGAAGACGTGATCCCATTATACTTTAAGGTTGCAAAGGCGTACACTATTTCGTGATTCAATCACCGTCTTATTGCTTTTTTTGCCAAAATTCACGTAGCGCACTTGCAGAAAATTGAGTTTGAACGTTAATCGAGGGCACATTCGCGTAAGATGGTATACAATAATGATGACCAATATTGTAGAATGTCCAATGCCCCTTGAAGGATGTTCAGAATTACCTATTCATGATTTGGTCGAGTACATTAGGAACACACTCAAGGTGGTACCACAAAAGGCATATTGGTGCTAAGCGAAATGAGAACACCGACAACCCCATACATTGAAGACAAAATTGCATGTAGAATGAGAGAAGCACAAGCCTATGCTATTGAGCGTCGATATACATCGATAATGTAAGAGACATTGCAAATTGGAATGCTACGATCAATTTGCTTCAAAAAACGTACACTGTCGAGTGTTTGATATGGACCAAATCCCTTGTATTCATGCATTAGTCGCACTCCATCAGATAAATTGACCCTCAAACCCTATGCTCGACACTTTATCACCACGGATGCACTTTTAGTGTTTATCTTTGAATCTATTATGTCGGTAGGTGATCCTAAAAATTGGATTGTGCTCGAAGAAGTTTTAGCGGTACAACTATCACCACCGGAACCAAGGGCTAAGAGTGGTAAGTACAAAAATATAGAATTCCATCAACAGTGAGATAAAGTCACAAAGAAATGTGATCGGTGCGGAAGAGCGGACACAACCGCAAACTTGCTCTAATGCATTCGTTTGTAGGGATAAAAAGTGATGACATTTTGTAATATTCCTTATTCAATATTATAGTTATTCATTTCCATAAGAATTGCCTAATTTATATTTTTGTTCCCATGAATAGTTAACATAATTATGCAACCAAATCAACTATACATGCTGTTTTATTAATAAGACAATACATTTGTTGATAAAAGAAATGCATTCTTTTATCACGCATATGGAGTGGTCAAAGACATCTTCAATCACACATTTAAAATAATGCAATTCTTGACATATTTGTCGACATTTTTATGAGTTCTCTAAAAACGTATGAGTAAAATCGAGTTTAACAACCATGAGTTCTTTACTAACTTCTTTTTTTACACAAATTGGTAGGTCTTTATATTAGTTTTATGTGTAAAGTGAATTAATCTTGGAATTATTATTTATATTTATTCCCAACTTGATTAATAATTTAAGGGGTCACACACACAATAAGGGTAATTTTTGGATTAAAATGATATTATACTTATGAGATTAATTTATGCAATAAATTAATTTTAAGAACTTATTAATAAATAATCTATTGGGCTATTTGACCATCAAGACAAACCCACTTAGTTTACAAAAAGTCCCAACTATGGGTTTTAAATAAAGAGCTTGAAATCTATTTTGCATTATATGTACCAAACACTTAGGGTTTCCTAAAAAAATCATATTGCTTCCTATACTCAATGGATAGTCGTTAGCAACTCATGGTAGGTTAATCTTATAAAAATCCCAGAGATTATGCATGGACACTAATAGAGACTAATAATTGTGATCCATTTCACATAAAATTTATTCTTGATGTGGTGTGTTGATACTATACATGAATTACAAAAGATTCTAATATGTAATCAATCCTTATATTCTTCTACTATGTGCATGAATTGATTTTCTAATAGTAGTATCGAGCAATCTTTGTTTATCCATGTTTTAATACAATTTTATATGTTTAATTGTCATGGAAAATGAATTGTTCATATATGTATTATTTTTTATTAATTTATTTTGAGAAATTTTAAATTTGAAAGGGTTCAAATTGGGATTTCTAGATTTAAAAGAATTTGGGATTTCTAGATTTAAAGAATTTAAATAAGAATTCTTGAAAAAATTTCACAAAAAAGTGCCTTTCTACTAGGATCGATTGGGTTTGTATTGACTAAACTAGTTGGTAAAAAGGTGACTAGCTTGAAATGCCGATCAATTGTTGAAAATTCCAAAAAAAAAAATGGCGTGCTCACGGATAAAATCTAGTGTGGTAATACAAGGTATGGCGTGACCAAATGAAATTTAAAGGCGTGACCAAAAGTTTGTAGGCGTGACCCAAAAAAAGGCGACATCCGACAGTGTCATCACCGCTTGACGCATGACACGGTATTGAGCCCAACATGACACCCAATCAACAAAAAAAATCATGGCCAAGCCATGGGAGTGGGTCCCCATACCATTTCAGTCGATGGCCATGCCACAACAAAGAATTGAGGCCGATGGGACTTAGCCTTCCTCCGCCAGGGCTAGGGGCTCGCGCGGGTCACTTTAATGACTTTAGTGCATGCGAGGTCATTTGAAAGATTTGAAGCAAAAGTCTGACATAGCCATTCGAGAGTTGCGCCACATCAAGAATCGCGGCACGATGTGCGCGGCTAAGCCATTCACTAAACTCAAAGCAGCTCAATCAGACGACTTTAGTAAACCGACGAAGTCAAGAGGTCATTTGACTTCTTTGAAAAAGTTGATTATATGTCTCAGCAGATTAGAATAGTTTGGGTCATGTGACTAGAACTGCTCTAATCACGGAAGAAGAGCTAGAAATTTTCTTCTTCAAATACTAATTAAAAGTTAAGTTTACATTCCTACCAACGAAAAGAAAAAGTTTTGGTTGCGGCAGCCACCATTGTTGGTTTTGTACTAAAGCCAATTAAATCTAAGATTATAATTTGTTATTTATTGCCAAGTGATTAAGAACCTAAAGGGTGGGGTCACACACATAAAGAATTTGTTCTTAGATTAAAATGATTAAATAATTATGTGATAATTATGGGGTTAATTTGTAAAATAATTAACCTAAAAGATCTCCTATAAGATAAGTTGTGATAAGATAAAATTGTTTTATCTTAATAGAATTAAAATTAGTTTTAATTTTATTAAAAGAATTCTATTACGATAGAATGTCTGATCAGTCTGTTAGGCCTAAGATAGATAGAATTTACCTTTTAATAGGAGGCAGACACTAAGTTCCAAATAGGCGTGCGTCTGAATTTTGACGTGCAAGGCGGAGGAAAAAGTTCTTCTTTTGTTTTGTTAGAGTTCTCTTGAACTCTAAAATTTTCTGACGCTCATTGAAGGAACTAGCATATTGGCTTGGTGTCAATCAATCTTAGAAGAATCCTAAGAAGAAGTTCGTGTGGATACCTTAGAGGCGGACGTCTGCGGTGTGGTTGACAAAACTTCCTTCGACACAATCTTCATCATCAAAGCGGGTTTTTATTTATTTATCGTATATTGAAATTGATCCTGGTGAAAATCATGTTTTAATTCCACTGCCTATAAATTTGTTTATGGCATACATGATTTCCTAACATTGATATCGAGCATAGGATTTAATTTGCGTATAATATAAATCTATCACGAATATAAATTGTTTATGTTTACATATATGTATGTGTTATGTTGAATAATTGAGAAAAATTATTTTGTTGAGTGAAAAATTGTTTTTCATATGAAAAATTTTATTTGAAAATTTTTGATTTATTACCACTTGTCAAAATTGTTTGTCGAATTCTTTACATTTTGTGATTCATGTTCTAAAAACCAAAAAAAGAAATTTTTTTGAAACAGTAGAAAGCGATAAAAGAAAAAAGAATTTTTTTTTTTAAAAGAAAGCGGCGTGAAGTGAATGGCTGATGATGTCATGCTGACATCATCCCTAGGTGATGTCAAATGACGTCGGCTACGCAGAGGCATAAGGATGACATCATATGATGACGTCACTGGTGATGTCATGTGATGACGTCATCAGGCCCAATTTATTTAAAAAAAAAATTTTCTAATGGGCCATTGAGCTGCTTTTAATGGAATGGTTCCTTGGGCTTCTTTTTTTTTTTTTTTTTTTTAAGTTAATGAATCATTGGGCCATTGTGCCATTGTGGCTGGATAGGTCCACATTTTGGACTTGGTTTTAATTTGGACCGAATTGATGAATTTGGTTGGGCTTTGGTTCCTTGCTGTTTTTAACTTGTTTTGGGCATTGGCCGATGACATAGATATGCAAGGGATTTACCAAAGTTGGGTAAGATGGTATGGTGGGCTAAGTTAGGAGTTGGGCCAAATGGTTTGATTTAAGATTTAAAACTTCTGGCGCATGGAGTGACTTTGAGTCCATTAATACCATATGGATCAAACCCACTAATACTAAATAAATAAATAAATAAAGAAATTTGGGACATTTTTAATTATAAAGAGTTTATTTATGTTAAGGTCCTTTTAATTTCTGTTATTTATTTATTATGGCCCAAGATTTGAAAAACTTTTATGTTAACCCATAAAACTTCTCAATTAATTCAATAATATTTCTAATATGATTAGAAATGTAATGCATACAAGATTTATGACTGAAATTTGTTTATAATTGTTTAATGTGATTATTCAATTGTTATGTCATATGTGATTTAATATTTGATTAAATGATTAGATTATTTAATTGCATATTGTATGTTTAAATATTTATTACATATGATATATGTAGATGATGAGACCATAATTTAATCCCTCAATTAAATATTAAATCAATTTAAATGCCTTCCATTATTATAGTTTAAAACAGTTTTTGTTAGGATAACTTGTTGAGCTAACTCAAGGTTGTCTTACCAAAAATGTGTTTCAAACTATGAGATAAGATCTCTGAATAATGGGTATGATTTAACAAAGATTTTGATTTGTTGAGCTAACTCAAGGTCAAAAGTCTTTGAGGCAAGGGTTAGGAGACATATGTGATATGTGTATCAAAAGTTGATAACCTAACTATCTAGGAGTTGCAAATAAGTTGCAATTGGTGATTAATACCTACTCATTAAAATTATTTTTGATTTGTTGAGCTAACTCAAGATTAAAAAATAATTGAGATGGGATTCTAGCCTACTAAGAATTTTGAGAAAATTCTCGAATCAATTTGAGGGATATTGATTTGAATAAAATAGTGGGAGCAAAACCAAGATATTATTAAATCCATATATTTGTGTATTTTGGTTTTGTAAATTGCATAAATTTAAATTCTTATTCTATCTTTATTTTCTTGTTGTAGAAAATGAATAACAACCTTGTAGCATTTTGTTAGACAATAAACTTACTGGCCCAAACTATATGGACTGGGTTCGAAACCTAAGAATTGTTCTTAGGAATGAGAAGTTGCTTTATATCCTTGATGGTCCTCTTCTTGATGAGCCTGCTGCTGATGTTGATCAAGTAGTAAGAAATGCATATCAGAAGCATTTAGATGATTCTGAAAATGCATGTTGTATCATGCTCGCTTCAATGAGTTCCGAGCTGCAAAAGCAGCATGAGGACATGACTGCCTTTACAATGCTTCAACATTTGAAAGCATTATATGATAAAAGGGCTAGAAGTGAGTGATATGATACCACGAATGAACTCTTTCATAGCAAGTTGGCAGAAGGATCTTCAGTTTCAACTCATGTACTGAAGATGATTGGTCTCATTGAAAAGATGGGTAAACTGGGATTTATAATGTATCATGAGTTAAGTGTTGACTTGATACTACAATCCCTTCCTCCTAGCTTTTCTTAGTTTGTGATGAACTTCAACATGAACAAAGTTGAGACCTCTACTTTGCCTGAGTTATTGAACTTGCTTAAGGAAGCTGAGGATACCATGAAGAAAGAAAAAGCTAATGTGTTGCTAATTGAGGGGTCCAATAAAAGAAAGCGTAAAGCTGGTCTTAAGAAGACCAAGAAGAAAGCTGGACTCAAGGCAACACAGAAAGCCAAAAGGACAAGAAAGAAAAGGGCACTTGCTTCCACTGTGGACAAGATGGACATTGGAAGAGAAATTGCAAGGCTTATCTTGAAACAGTGAAGCGGAAGAAGCTTCTGAAGCGACTTGGTTTGTTTATGATTGAAATAAACCTTTCTACTTCAAAATCAAATTCTTGAGTATTAGATACCGGATCGGCTCTCATATTTGTAATAATATGCAGAGTCTAAAGATAAGTAGAAAGGCGGCAAAGGAAGAGGTAGACCTAGGCGTGGGTAATGGAGCAAAAGTTCTTTGCTTTAGCGTAGGAACATATAGTCTCTCTCTTGCCTAGTGGATTAATTCTTGATTTGAAAGATTGTTATTTTGTTCCAAGACTCACGAAGAATATTATTTCAATTTCCTATTTAGACAATGATGGTTTTGAAATAAATCAAAAAATAAGTGTTGTTCTATTTTTCATGAAGGTATTTTTATGGTCTTTGGTTATCAAAATAATGCTCTTTATATATTAGATCTTGAAAATCCAATTTTCAACATAAATACAAAGAAACCCAAATTTGATAATTTTAGAAATTCTTATCTCGGCATTGTAGACTAGGTCACATAAATGAGAAACGCCTAACCAAATTGCATAATGATGGTTATTTAGGCTCATTTGATTATGAATCATATGAAACATGCGAATCTTGTTTACTCGGAAAAATGACTAAAACGCCTTTTTCTTTGGAAAAGGTGAAAAATCTACTGAATTATTAGGTCTCATACATATCGATGTATGTGGACCTATGTCAATTCAAGCTAGAGGAGGTTTTTCATACTTCCTAACATTTACTAATGATCATTCTAGAAATGGTCATGTATACTTATTGAAGTATAAATTTGAAATCTTTGAAAAGTTCAAAGAATATAAAATGAAGTAGAAAAACAACTTGGGAAGAGAGTTAAAATACTTCGATCAGATCGAGGTGGATAATACCTAAACCAAGAATTTCAAAACTATTTAAAAGAGAATGGGATTCTTTCACAATGGACTCCTCCATATACACCACAACTGAATGGTGTATCTGAAAGGAGAAATCAAACATTATTAGATATGGTTCGATCCATGATGAGTCATGCAACTCTCCCTAAATCGTTTTGGGGATATCCTCTAAATACTGCCTCCTACCTATTAAATCATGTTCCATCTAAAGCTGTTGATACTACCCCATATGAGATATGGTATGGGAAAAAGCCAAATCTTAAACATTTAAGAATTTGGGGATGTCCCGTATTTGTTAAAAAGGTAGAATCAGACAAGCTCGATCCAAAATCTAAAAAATGCTATTTTGTGGGATATCCAAAAGAAACTTTTGGGTATCAATTTTATAACTCCATTGAACAAAAGGTGTTTGTTTCAAAACATGCCATATTTCTAGAAAAAGAGTTTATTCTGGAAAAGGCAAGAGGGAGCAATATAGAACTTGAAAAAGTTCTAAAAACACAAATTAGCGAAGATAGGAACATGGAACAAGAGCTTGAACCTCATAATGATGTGGTAGAAATCGAAGCTCAAGATACACAAGGTATGACGTGAGGTCAATTAGGACACGTCATGCACCCGAGGTATGATGATGTGTTTATTATTGATAATGATGAACTTACTACTTACAAGGAAGCCTTATCGATAAGGACTCGAGAAGTGGCTTCAAACCATGAAATCAAATGGATTCCATGTATGACAATAAGGTATGGACCTTAATCGATCCACTGAAGGATAAAACCCATAGGGTGCAAGTGGGTTTTCAAAGGAAAACCGACATGGATGGTAATGTGACTACTTATAAAGCTCATTGGTTGCAAAAGTTACACGCAAAACATGGTATTGACTATGATGAAATCTTTTCACCATTGCTATGCTGAAATTCATTAGAATTTTACTTGCTATAATGCATACTATGATTATGAAATTTGGCAAATGGATGTTAAGGCGACTTTTCTTAACGGTCATTTGCAAGAAGAGATGTATATGATACGACTGATGGCTTTGTATCCAAAGACTCTAATAAAGTATGTAAGCTACAAAAATCTATTTATGGACTTAAGCAAGCTTCAAGGAGTTGGAATATTCGTTTTAATGATATAATCAAAAGTTTGGTTTTATCAAAAATGAAGATGAACCTTGTGTATACAAAAGGATTAGTGGGAGTGTTGTAGTTTTCCTCATATTATATGTGGATGACATATTATTGGTGGCAAACGACATACCTTCTCTACAATCAGTTAAGCTATGGTTGTCCAAAACTTCTCAATGAAAGATTTGGGTGAAACAACTTATATTTTGGGAATAAAGATCTATCGTGATAGATCCAATAAGTTGCTTGGTCTTTCACAGTCAACATACATAGATAAAATGCTAAGAAGGTTTAGCATGGATCAATCTAAGAGAGGTTATGTTCCCATGTCTCATGGGATTTACCTTTCTAAAGATATGTGTCCAAAAACTGATGTTGAAAAACATAGTATGCAAAATGTTCCTTATGCTTCTGCTGTAAGATCAATTATGTATGCTATGTTATGTACAAGACCAGATGTGTCTCATGCTCCAAGTGTTACGAGCGGATATCGTGCTAATCCGGTGATGGTCCTTTGGAAAGTATTAAGAATATCCTTAAGTATTTAAGAAGAACTAGGATTTATTCTTGATATATGGAGAGAGCTTCAAATGCGTGGGTTCACCGATGCTAGCTTTCAATCGATAAAGATGATAGCAAGTCTCGATCTGAGTACATTTTACCCTCAATGGTGGTGCTATAAGTTGGAAAAGTTCCAAACAAGAAACTATTGCAGATTCTACGGCTGGCGAATATATTGTCGCTTCAAAAGGCGCTAAAGAAATTTGTTGGATCAAAAGTTCATTTCTGAACTTGAAGTGGTTTCTTCAATAACCGACCCAATACCTTTATATTGTGATAATAATGGGGCTATTGCTCAAGCCAATGAACCTAAGTCTCATTAACGGTCCAAACATGTACTTAGGCGCTATCATTTGATTAGAGAAATCATTGGTAGAAATAAAGTAAAGATAGAAAAGATTCCTACAGATGAAAATATAGCAAATTCATTGACTAAGCCTTTATCTCAAAAGAAACATGATTGTCATGTGTCATAATTAGGTTTAAAATACATGAATGATTGGTTTTAGTAAGAGATTTGTTATGTATGTATTTTGATATTTTATGCAATAAAGATATATGGTGTTTTATCATCTTGGATTATATATATTTATATATTGATGATAATGTCCTTAGAATAATACTTATTGTTCTTAAATATCCCTAATAACAGTATTAACAAAATTAAGGACGTTGTTAATACGGATAGATTAGCATAACTGGTGATATATGAATGAATTGTTGGAGAATAATTCATTGGATATATCCGCTTAGAGATACCTTGAGGTTAACTATTTGAGTGCCAATAGTATAAGCTCTACGTGATGAGTGTAAGTAATCCTCGGACTTGAGATCATAAGAGTATCTATAGTGTGAATTGTTATACTTTAACCCTATGAGTCCATAATCAGTAACTAGTTGTGTGAACCATAGAAGTTGGGTATAACATGAAACATTGATAGATGATTTATGGTCAATAAAGGATGTACCACTTCTAATAGTAAGAAGAGTATATCCCACAAATGGCCACTTGTTGAAATATCAACTCAAAATGTTTGCAAACGAGTAAATAAATTTGGAAGAGTTCTAAATTTATTTTAAAGGAGTTGAATTTGGAATAAGAAATTATAATAATTAATACATTAAGAGTTGGTACTTATACCTTACTCTTGTATTAATTAGGGATATAGTATGGTGAAAGGATATTAATTACATGGATTCTGGTTCATGAAAAGGTGAAGTCAACCACTTGACTTTTCTTAACTCTTGGGTGGTCATGATGCACGGCTAGAGGCCAATCTTGACCTATAAATACAAGCTCATTAATTATTGAATTAATGATAAATTAAAGTTGTTTAATTTATTTGATCTTAGAATACTCTTGACTAAATTGACTTTAGTCCAAGTGGGAGTTTGTTGGTTTTGTACTAAAGCCAATTAAATCTAAGATTATAATTTGTTATTTATTGCCAAGTGATTAAGAACCTAAAGGGTCACACACATAAAGAATTTGTTCTTGGATTAAAATGATTAAATAATTATGTGATAATTATGGGGTTAGTTTGTAAAATAATTAACCTAAAAGATCTCCTATAAGATAAGTTGTAATAAGATAAAATTGTTTTATCTTAATAGAATTAAAATTAGTTTTAATTTTATTAAAAGAATTCTATTACGATAGAATGTCTGATCAGTCTGTTAGACTGTCTAACAGATAGATAGAATTTACCTTTTAATAGGAGACAGACACTAAGTTCCAAATAGAGCGTACGCACAGAATTTTGACGTACAAGACAGAGAGAAAAAGTTCTTCTTTTGTTTTGTTAGAGTTCTCTTGAACTCTAAAATTTTGTGACGTTCATTGAAGGAACTAGCATATTGGCTTGGTGTCAATCAATCCTAGGAGGATCCTAAGAACAAGTTTGTGTGGATACCTTAGAGGCGGGCCTTTGTCATGGTTGACAAAACTTCTTTCGACGACACAATCTTCAGTCATCAAAACAAGTTTTTTATTTATACGTATATTGAAATTGATCCTGGTGAAAATCATGTTTTAATTCACGCCTATAAATTTGTTTATGGCATACATGATTTCTAACGACCACCACGGTAGTGATCAAAATGATTCTAGTCATAATGATTAGAACTTTTCGATAGTTGCATGTTGGGCTAGATTTTTGCCAAATGAATAGCAGGAGAAGTACTAGCCGATTGGCTATTTAAAAAAAAACAAATTGCAAAAGCCAATAGAAAATGGGAGGAAGGTGATGATGAAGTCATCATCAAGGCAGCAAGGTTATTTTTCTAAAATTTTTCTTTGGTGATTGTTTTGAGAATGTCACTAAAGGTCTAGTAATGTGATTGCTAGATTTTTAGTGTCATAGTTGTTATCTTTATTTCCTTTTTTTAATTTTGTAAATTTGATGTCCAAAAGATTCTAATTTTTGATCATTCATAACTCTAAACCAAGCTTTGGGTTTATTTCTATATTTCAATTAGATTAAAATATAAAATAGTATCTAATCCAATTAACTTATTTATTTTGTTTAAATTTAAATGTGATTTAAATTTAGAAAATGGGTCAAGTTATACTCATGTAGATGTATTTGACAGAATTTTGATAAATTTGAAGAAAAAATGGGTCAAGTTATACTCATGTGGATGTATTTGGTAGAATCTTAGATGAAAAAATTCGAAAATGAGTGCAAAAGCAATTTGTAAAGAATTATTTTTATCATTTTATTGTCAATGACTAAAAGATCATTTCCATAAATGTGGAGGACTATTTTAGCTGTTTTCTCAATATAAAACTCAAATTTTTGTGGGTTTTGTATTCTATAAGTTAGAAAGTAGAAAGCCTTCTCTTGACATGGAGTTAATTAAATCTACATCTCTCGAGATTTGATGAAATTATAAAATGAATTCTGTTGTTTAAAAATTACATATATCCCCTTGATTGGTCCAACCTATAACATTTTTATGAAACTATTAAATGAATTTCATTGGTCTAAAAATTAAAGTTATATGTATAAACAAATTTACCACCTAGTATTTTTATTAATTATTTTATATAAAGCTATACTTGTAACTTTTATTATAAAACAAATATGCAAAATGTTCCTTATATATGATTAAGTAAATATCTATATTTTTGCTTATTTAAATTTGAGTTTGAGAGTTAAAATAGTTGATAAACAAGAAATGTAGCAATAAAAATTCCAATTTAAAAAAAAAGTTCAAAATTTTAATCAAATTTCAAATCCATAACATCCTTCAATATTTATGATCAAATATTATCTATTTTATCAATTTTAATATCATTTTTGTTTTGCATTTTTAGTTCAATAAATTGATGAGTATTTTATTTTTTTCACTTCCTAATGGTTGATTTTGAATCAAGAAGGAGTATATGTAGTATTTTCAAATAATGGAGTTGATTTAATAATTTAATTAAATCTTGAGAGAGATAAATGTAATTAACTCTATATAATTGAGTTTTACAAAAATATATAAATATTTTTTTAGGATCCCCTCAAGCCTAAATCCTATAGGAACTTTGTCCTCCATTCTTAGTAGAGGAGCCCTAATTAATAGTTTTGCTTCTTTTGGCCACCAACAACACCAAAATGAAGTAATAAGTGTAGATTGGAGTTTCAAGTGGTCAATATATTAAAGATCCAAAATTTGGATGTTACTCCAATATTTCTTTCTCTTTTTCTAGTTGTTTGGCTTTGTTTATTGTTATCATTATTATGTTTTGTTCTTAATTCATGTTCTTAGGGGCTTGAAATGTAATTGTTGAATATTTTAGATTATTTAATTCATTATTTATTCTCTTTCACTAATCATTATTTTTTTTTCTTTTACCTGAAACGATAAATATATTAATATGCTCATAAATATACTCTTGCCCACTGGCAAGACAAAGTGTTAATTTTCACACTAAGAGAAAGGAAAACTAACTAAAGTACAACAAGCGTACAAACAACACCTAACTAAACTAGTTACGTGACTAAACCCGAGCCTATTGACCTCCATGAGAACACCGCAACCGACCAAAGCTCAAACCACAACCTCCATACAGAGGGCAAAAGCCCAAATAAATAGGGATCACACCAAAGATGGTTACCAAACTACTTTCTTACACGTTGAATAGCCCATAAACTACTACCGCATACGTGAATAGGCCTTAAACTACTACATACGTTGAATAGTCTTGAAACTATTACCACGGACATTGAATAGCTCATTAACTCTTAAAAAAAAAACTTGATCGCACCTATTGTCGCACTATTGATCGCTTGCGATCGGAAAAACAGCCAAGAAGCCCACGCGTGTCTTAATTTCACTAATCATTATTTAATATTCATGTCTTTATTGCTTATAAGATGATTGGCTACCACTAGCATGCCAATCATATTAAGTGAAAGAACCAATGCTAAAACTTAATATTAATTCATAAAAATATTAAACTTATGTTATATCGTTATAAACGTATTCATAAGCTTTCCAATTATAGATTTCTATTTTTTCCATCGCTATAGTCATGAAAGTAGCAATAGAGTTAATAAAAATATGAGAATTATATCTTGAGATATAATAGATTTTAATTAGGCGAATCCTCATGAGATTAATAAAATCCAAGAAATAAATTAACTTAATTAAATTATCTAGAAATTTAATAAGTGAAATCCATTGACCTAGATTTTCTAATTTGCAGTTTATGAGTGTATTTTGTTAATTGGTTTCTTTATAGCTATTATCCATTATGTTAAGTGGTTTCTTTATAGTTATTATCCATTTTGTTAAGTGGTTTCTTTATAGCTATTGTACATTTTGTTAAGTGGTTTTTATAATTATTATTCGTTTTAATATATATTTTTATATTATTAATACATTTTTTCTTTAGATTTGAATTTTTATAATAAAATAACTCTTCATTTCAATAATTGGATTCAATTTTCTGATGATACTTATATTTACTATGTTCTATAGTGCAATTTTCTAATTCATTGTGGGATAGGTAGAAAAAAATCCTTATCAAACTTTGGCATTGTTGTTAGGCAGGTATTAGGAATATCCAAAATCAAAGCCAAGAATTTCTTTTATTAATTTATATTGCATTTTTTGTTTTTTTTTTTTGAAATTTTCAAGTTTACGTATGGATGAAGAACAACAGCTTATGGGTCCAACTGATTTATGGAAAGAGATATGCCTACAAAAAGGATAGATAGTCTTCATGAATAGTATTCTTGATCACTTTCTTCCTTAGATACCTAGCTTAATTACTATAAAGATTCAACCAATTTGGGGTTTATACATTCCAAAACACCTAAGTTTATGCTACTCATGGTGAACAAAATAAACCAATGAAGGGTGTCCTATGAAGGTTGGTTGATTTAGCATACCAGTGATTTTGTAAGAGTCAACTATTTACACTCTCACTATGACAATCTCATGTGGCACAATTATTATGACAATCCTTGGAACGTAATTGAGAGGACAATTATTATCATTTTACAAGTCCTATAATGGTATGTGAGTTATGTGGTGACAATCTTCATGTTGATCAATACCATATGACATATCGTTGTAGTCCATTGGAGCAATTTTCAAGAACAACCTACAACTCACATTCTTCTGCCTATAAGTCCAATGGAAATTATCATCTTACAAATGAGTTATATGATTTTCAAAATTCTATGGTTGAGTGCAATATCTTAATAAAGATTATTTGATAGATTAGTATCTTATGAAGAATTGATCTATCCGTAACAATAGAGATTTTTATGGCTGTTGTGGTTATTCTTGGGTGATAACGAAGAATATTCAATCCTAACAATACTAGATTATCCATATTGTTCTACCCTCAAGTGCAAGACTAAGATAATGGTGCTTTGAGTGTGTTGCTTGATAAAGCTATTGAGGTTGAAGAGAAGAGAAAAAGAGTAAATACTAGAGGAGTTAGTAGAAGATATCACTGATGAGATTGATTCTAGTTTCCTGCTTCTAACTTCAATATTTCTAAACCTTCATGAGCAAGAGGAGGTTGAATTCATGGGCTTAGATATGCAAAAGAACTAAGAGTTTCTGAAATCCAGTGGAATGTTTATTTGGCTTGCAATGGAATCCTTATTAAGTGGATTTTGATGTAGTTACTTTAAGAACTGGATATCTAGAAGTGGCTTGAAAGGAATTCAATGTCACCAAATCTATGAAGAACTAGAAGGAATGGGTAAAGGTGGACTACACAGTTGAGGATGAGTGATACAAAATTGAATTTCTAGATGATAGAGCTATAAAGGAGTTTGAGAACAAGTGCTTGTCAAGCCACTTTATCGAAAGATATGTAACTATCATTGCATGTTTTTTCTCTAGGATTGAGATAATTTTCTGACTATCTAATCAAGCTAATAACTATGAATAAGCACATCTTGCGAGGCAACCCAAGCCTTTCAATATTTTCTTTTATGTCTTTTCTTTTCTTTTTTTCATGTTTTGTGTGTCATTCTAAGGGATTAAGTTTTTGTTTTTCATTATCTTGGAATTTATGATTCCATAGCTTTCTTATCTTTCTTAGTTTTTCAGTTGACTAATTGATTGTTTAGAAAGTCAAAGCAACCCTTGTTTGGGGTTATCCAATTGAAAGATTCATTGAAGTATTCCAAGTCTCATGCCAATCATAATAAAGTTTAGGAGTTTTCTTTACCTCTTTTGTTTTTCATTTGGTTAACATTAGGAACAATGTTAATTTTAAAGTGTGGGGCAAGAAATCATTTTTGATTTGGTTTTAGTTGTCTTGATATTTTCTTGGATTTTTTTTCATTTGAGAGCAAAATTTTCTAAACACTACTCCAAGGGTTGAAAGCTAAACAAGGCAAAGAGGGATTGAGTAAAACATCACCCTAGTGTTTTGTTGGCATATCATACTATACCTCAGTTAATAACATAACAAATTCTATACAGTATGGTCTGTGAGTTTGAGGCCATCATACTAGCTACAATTGGGCTCCCTCGTGCTAAACATTGTACTACACCTCGCATGTGGCATATTAGTAACCTAAAAATATTCCATATGTGGGTCATTTTTATGATTGACTGTTAAAAGTTTAATTTTTTTTTGTATATTCTTTGTTTCATTATTTATCAAATAAATTGAGACAAGGATTTCAAAGTGTTGGAAGTGGAACTTAGTTTGGTATAACTCAAAGTCATGCTGTGTTTTGTTAAATCAAAAAATTCACGTGTAACCTATTTAGCTTATGTGAAGCTATTGTTCTACAAAACATGATAAGATCTAGAACATCTTACGGGGTGAGGGAATGAATTTATTGTTGAAAATGTAGATGAAATATACTTGCTATTACAATATTTTATTCATACAATTATTGTTTATTTTGCATTTATTCTTTGCATATCTAACCCTATCATGTAAATACATATCTAGCGTAGCCTTTGTTCGTTTACATTGATTATTGTTTTGCTTGCCTTGCTGACCTAATAACTCTAGATTAGCAATCATTTTATTTATTGATTTATTGGGTCTTCAAGTTCAAAAGCTAGCCCTAGGCCCGACTCTGACTGACTCGGAGTATTTTTCCACTAATTACAAGTCCAGTAATTATAGTATAATTACGAGTATCATCCCACAGGGAGGTGACAATTACCGATTGAGCAATATTTTATACCTATTATCTAAATCACAAGTAAAAGAAAAGTGGATGTAGTAATAAAAATCAAGTAAAAGCAATATTAAAAAGCGTTCAACTAAAAGAATTCGTAAATAAACTTTAGGACTTGGGATTTCACCAACCATTAATAAATTCCATTCACATAATTACTTTGTGATAACATCCTCACAACTATTCACATGATTAAACACTATCCCTTCTCGGGATATAATATTACTATTCAAATAATAATTATGGGACTACTTTCGTGACTCCAAAATTACTATGGATGCATGACGAACAAAAGAATACTATGTTGCAGAAATTGAGAATTTACTATCGTAATTCACAATTAAAGTCTGAAAAATTCACGAACTAATATTGATGTCAGCTGTCGCCTCTTCATCAATACCTTAAACATGCAAATGGTGATCAAGCATTTACAAGAATTAATACCAAATAAATCAGATATTGGATAATACCACAATTATATAAATGAAAATTACGTAATGATGGTTACATCCCAGTCCTAAAGAAAAGAATTTCAGCCACTAAACATGGCTTGCATGAACATAAAATTACGTCTAACTATCTCTATTGCTATCTACTCTATTCTATCGTTGTGTGTATTGTTCTCCTCTATTTATACTTGTTACGGTCCATGAAGAGTAGAAGTCAATATTGTAGAGGACTCGTTAAATCTGATCCAAATGATCGGATTTGCATAATCCTTTCTTTTCCGTGATTCTCAACTTACTCCATGTGGCATAAAAGTTACACGCCATGGCATTAGCATCCAAGTCTTTCTTTTCTCCACCAAAAATCGTGACTTTCCTTTCGATGCAAACAATCTTTTCGGTCTTAACTTTCTCCAGCAATTTTCTTCCTACAAAATAGCAAATCAAGCTAAATAAGGCTAAATTCTCCTATAATTGGATAAGATAATAGAAATATCTTAACCTAGAACTTATCATTTAATTCACTTATCACACTTTACCTCCATTTTCTCTAATCTTGGCTTCCAAGTCCTACATTCAACTTTGAGCTCAAAGATCTACTTATTTAGAGGATTGACATATCTCTAAAAGTGTTGGATCTTATTTCTCTTCTTCTCCAACTCCTTGGTGAAGGTTTTAGATGGCTTCACCTCAGCCCATGACCTTTGAGGTAAGTTTTGAGATTTCAATAATGAGTTACGAGATCCTCTTCTTATGCATTGTGTCTCAATGAGAATGCTCTTATTATTTTAAAAAGTTAATTGTGTTTACCTGCTCCACTACCCTTTTTAAGCAATCATATTAATTCCCTATGGGAGGAGATCAACATCTAAAATTTGTCCATAGTCTCATGTAATCTTTTGATTTCAAACTTTATGAACATCATTTTACCATCCTTATCGAGATGTAGAAGACGTTTGAAAGAGATTGACATAAAAGTAAAAGAATTTTCTATTAGTAATATTGATTTTGTTACATCACAAAAAAAGACCCTAAGCACGAGTCTCTTTATTTGCCTCTAGTCCGAGGCAAAACCTTAGACTTGACATTCTTCTCTGTAAGTTCCTCATTTTCGTTTGAAGTTTGTAGGTCTAGGTTTTTATCTACTGATATTTTTCTGCTTTCTATCATAATAGGGGTATCTCGAGATCTTGGCTAATCTAATCGGGTGAAAGATCTTGTATAATCCTTCACCATCTCCATATATGCTCTATTGGCTTTATCCTAGCCTGAGTAGTACTCGAGTGGATCCTCTAACTTCAATTTAGGAAATTTTTGCTAAATTTAGACAATGACCTCATGTTTTCCAATCTCCACTTGCTACTTTACTAAAGTTTATCATAAATGCAATCAAATCATTGGTGGAGAACAACTTCCTCACTAGCCCCTATCCAAAATCCTCTTGATTGATTCCCTTCAATTTGTCCATCTATGCTTGAAGGGACTCATTCTTCAAATATAGTCTCTTGACATCAGTTGAAGTCACTTTTATCATTCGCATCGTCACTTGCAATGAACGCAACATGAGGTTTTGGATTCTTTCAACTTGCTCACTTCAACCTAATGTGTCTCTCGCATGTTGGTCTAGGTGGGTAGCTCTTGAAATGCACTAATTTAAATTGCAAGCATCTATGATTTACTTATAATTAGTTTTGTTTAAACCATTGCTTATAATTAGTTTCTATGGTTAATTCCGAAATGGGCATGTCATCCATCACCTCTTGTTTCTCATCCATGCTTTGCATCTCTAGCAAAGGAGAGAATTTTTCGAATGGATAGAAGCAAAATGTCTTCATAGTGCAGCCAACTTTGTAGCTTTCTCGGTGGCTTTCTTTTATTTTTGGCCATTTTATTTTTTTCCTTTTTGGACAGCTCTGATCTTAGTGCTTTTCTTGAGTGCCTTCCCTACTAATTTTTGACCTCTTTGGGGAGAGGTTTTTTTAACTTTTTTTCAAGATCAGTGGCACTTGGTGGCTTCTTAGAAGAAGTTGTAGGTATATTATTGCTAAGGCCAGCAGTAAACTTAATCACCAGAAAAGAAATATTATGTGATTAGTCGCACTATACAAAATCAACACCCAATATAGATAGTTAGGATGATAGTCCGCCATTTGTAATTTTCTTTTCTTGTTCTCTTTTGATGGCTTCAAGGCTTTATGTCCGATTTCAACTATGGCCTGACTCACCTTATATCACACCAACACTTCTTTAGTGAACTTCCCAATTTTCTTTTCCCTAAGTTCTATGTGCTTTGAGGATGGGGACTTTGTTTCTTCGGTTCTTAAAGATATCACTCACCTCTCTATAGTACCATTCTATCTCTATCTTATAGGTCAGTCTTAAAAAAAAAGAAAAAACGAACCTCTATTTCCAGTAGTGATGTGTAATTGGTTTTTCCATCTTATTTCCTCACCTTAGAAAGCAGGCAAAACACTCAACCAAGTTTGCCTATTCTTTATACAATAAAAGTACACGACAAAATTTATTGAACTCTAAATTTGCTCTTCTTGGCATAATATCTTGAATCTTATGATTGTTATTATGGAATTTATAGCTAGCTATGCTTAGGATAGCTATCTGAAATAAAGCGAAATGTCGGACATTAAGAGATAGAGAGGAACTTTAGATTTGACTTTAGTGATCTTCGTATACTACCCCCAGGCCCTAACTTTGTACTTGTTGGGAATATGGTATTTTCTTTGAAGTGTTGAGCGGCTTCCTCTAAAATTGAAACTATGGAATCAACAATGGGATTGTACTTTGCAAAGTAAGCTACTAGTGGCTTAGGATAAATTCTTCTTCTTTTTCGCTATCGCTATCCCCACCTGCAGAATCTCTTTCTTGCTCTCCACCATTTAGCACCTCTTTTTCTACCACTTCTACTTTGGGTTTTGGTATGTTTATATCCGAATCTTGGTTTCCTTTTCTTCCCCATTACTAATCTAACCTAGAGATGTGCTTTCTACTCATCACCCAATGATTCCTTGGAGTACCATTTAGATCTACTTCCTACTCTTGATGACACTTCATATAATGAATCATAGGTAAACATACTTGCTTATGGTAGGTGTTCTTGGTGGTTTTGCTTGAAATGGTTTTGTTGCGGATCGCCTCTCCGATCACCTCTTACTTTATGAGATTATTGCAGTTGTTTTCTCTCTTTTAGATATTTGAAATGAGCTTCACAAATTAGATTTTGCTTGCTTATTTTGAGAAAGGAAGACCGATGGTCACCTTTTTTGATAGGATAACTATCTATACTCCTTTGTGATTTATGTTTATTACTAATTGCACTTTATGGTTTGTTAAAACTATCAATACTCCCTTGACCGTTTTATTTAACAGATTTAATGAGCAAAATAACAAAAAAACTAAGGAAAAAGCTACAAAGGCAGTACAAGGAATCAAAAACAAAAATAAAAAAAATTAAATTCTAATATCTTGCAAAATTTAGTCCTAAAATTGATCCTAAAAAAAAAACAAAGCGGATGCAAAGGGGCAAGCGACAAATAATTTTTTTAAATAAAAATTTAGTCATAATATCTTGTAAAATTTTTTCCTAAAAAAATACAAAACAGATGCAAAAACTAGAGTAAGAAGGGTAATTTCATCCAAAAATTTCATATTTTTCAACAGTAATAACAGAATTAGTTAAAATCAAATTATATGTTATAAATTTTTAAAATCTAGGGGTATTGATAGTTTTGACAAACCACGAGTGCGATTGGTAATAAACATAAACTACAGGTATTGGTAATTATCCCTTTTTTTATTTGATAGCTACTCTCATTCCTTTTAATTTCTCATTAAAAGTCATAGGTTGTGCCTCAAAAATAAGTATTTTCCTCGTGATATGTTATGATTATAGATTGAAGGATTCATAATTTTTATTATTTGGGATCTTAGATGTTTTTGTTTATCTCTTTACAATGGTAAATCCTAGGCCTAACTAGTCACGACAAGACTTGGGGCCTTATGGTGAGTACAATTTCAACCCAAAGTATAAGCTCGAGCTCAAAGCGGGAAAATTTTTGTGAATAATAATAATGATAGTGTTAGAAAGGTCTTGTATCTTAAACTTTTGACTCCTTCAAAATTTTAATACAAGTTTAAATATCAGAACATTTATCTTGAGAATAATTTTGACATCTATTTTGCAGACATAACATTAATCAAGGGATCGGCTAAAGTTCATATAGATGTAAGGGCCACATACAAAGGGATGGATTGAAATAATTGAATCGTCTTCCTCTTGTTCAGATTGAAAAGGGCAAGAAGGTACTTAGACCTAAATAAAACCACTCATCTCTGTTATTCTCTGATTCAAAGCACAAAAATCTAACCAATGACTTTCAATTTTCCTTGGTATATCCACAACTACTACAATCCTATTGATTAGGAAAGATAAACAAATGGAAGAAGAAAAATAGTGCAGAACACTCATTGGAATTCTTCGAAACAGTATTATTATTGATTCATTGTATCCAAAAATACAATGAGCATAGGAAGATAGAGCACAAAGAATTTATGAGACAATAGGCTTCTTTCATTTCCTCCCACCAAATAAGATGAATGGAAAAAAGGAAAATACTAGAGCAAAAGCAAACTATACTCTTCTACTTGGCAACATGAGTAGGCAAAATGCCACATTGCTAAATCATAACTTTTTATTAGGTAGCTTCAACTAATTCATAACTTTTTATTTCCTTTCGGATATTAGGTTGCTTCAAAGAGATGCTATCTTATAAGCCTTTGTTGGAGGTATACAGTGCAGAGAGTTTGGTGCTTGAAGTATTACATATTGAGACATCAAGTTTGGAATGCTCAACAGATGTACCTCCGACTAGAAACTCTAGAGCATGTATACAAGCAAGCTATTGGGCTCCAACCACATGTGCCATAATAACCAAATTTTTAGCTATTGGGTTTGTATGTGAACATATTATTTGAACTATATATTTAAATATATCCAACAATCTCTTTCTATGTTCACCATATAGCACAATCCAATACGATTAGTCGTGTAATGTTCAAACAAACATGAATCATTCATATCACTGTTTTGATTGTAATGTTCAAACAAACATGAATCATTCACATCCTTATCTCAAATTATCCAAGCATAGAGTTTTCTAATGAAATTTTAGAAACTCCATCAACAATCCATCTCATATAAAAGTGAAATAACAAAATATCTGATTTGTCTAGAACTTAAAACCAAAGTCTCAAGAACAGTCTAAAACCACAAAATATTTATATTCTCAAGTAAGTATGAACTATACTAGAAGATTAATGATTTCAAAAAATACTAGAAAAATATAATGGATTCACAAAGAGAATGGACAAAATGAGTTTCATCTCAAAAATGGGAAAAATGCAAGTGAACTGATAAGTCCCCCACAAATTCTAAATGATATCTTCATTAAGTAGGTCATCCTGTTCAGGATCCCACCCATTAAGCTCTCCTCCATCTCCACCATCCCCTGTAGATGGTCTAACATGAATTTCATATTGATATTAACTCAATCATTTGAATAATCCACTAGAGTGTCTAACTCTACTAAAAGAACTTAGCACCACTACATCAAGCAGAGAAAAACATACATCAATGTCATATAGCATCAAAATGTCATGTTCATAAGCATCAATTTGGAATGTCACAACCACTAACTCCTTTAAGTCAAATAGTCTAGCATCAAATTTGAAATGAGACCATTTAACCAAAAAAAAGTCCACCAAATTAGATGATGTTTATCAAGTTTGGAATGACACAACCTTCTTGAGTAAGGCCTCGACTTAGGTTAAAGTTATCTACATCAAATTTGGAATGAGACAACTTATCCTTTCTAGGTTAATCAACGACTATGAACATCAATGAAACACTTAATTGTGCTTATCATTTTGGCTCACAAAGGAAGATCAATATTTCAAAACACACAATTAAATGATGATTAAAACTTATCACATAGTCTTTAATCCCATTTCCCCTCTTATTTTGAATATGCGATCCTTAGGCAAACTCTTTGTGAGAGCATTGGCCAAGTTATCCTTCAATCACACATTGATCAATGTGATAACTCCATGTTCTTTCAGATAATTCAATAACGTATGTCTCGATCTCAAATGTCTCCTCTTGAATTAAAGAGTGAGTTTTTATGACTTGGACTGACTACTTGATTATCACAGAACAAGCTTAAAGAATCAATCTTTAGTGAGTGAAAGGAATTTCATTATCATATTCTTTATCCACTTTGCCTCTTTGCCTAAAGTTGAAGCAAAAGTTCTAATTCCATAGGCGACAATGCACTACAAGTCCTGTCTTCTAGATTTTCAAGTAATATGACTCCACCCAAAGTGAATATGTATCCACTAGTAGACTTATTGTTTTAAATTTTGAGCACCATGAGGCATCAGTATTCATCCATAGTTAGAGGATAACTAGTATAACTTAGAGCATAATCTATAGTACCTTTAAGGTATCTCATTAGCCTACTTAGGGCATACCAATGCTCTTTACCAGATTACTAGTGAAACGACTTAACATGCCAATCGTATAGGCTATGTCAGTCTAGTGCAACTCATAGCATACATGATACTACCAATTATTTTGAGTAATTTAACGATCTACACTAATCCCTTCATTAGGACTCGATCGTTTGTTATAGTCATCCGGTGTCTCACTCGGTTTGCACTCACTATATCCCCAAATAGATAGTAGCTACTAAATGTAATGAGTCCAGTTAAGGGAGCGGTTTGCCTTTCAAAACTTACTTTCATATCAAGAATGGTATTAGCAATACCAAAATCTTTCATGTTAAATTTTTAGTTAGAGTAGATTTCACGTCACTCACTTCAAAGTGATAAGAACCGAGAATTAACATGTCATCCACGTACAAGCAAATGATGGCTACCTTATTAGACAAAAGCGATGGTAAAGGCATTTACCACTTTGTCAAATTTAAGATGCCACATCTTAGGTGATTGTTTAAGACCATACAATGATTTCTTTAATTTACAAATCTTGTGTTCAAAACCTTTCATGATATACCCTTGAGGTTGTTCCATATAGATTTTCTCATTCAACTCTCCATTTAGAAAATATATCTTTGCATCCATTTGATGCACTACATAGTGCTCAATTGATGCCAACATAAGAAAGAATTCTTATGGTTGATAGATGACACAGTGAGTAGACATCAAAATAGTCTATTCCACTCTATTGTTTATAACATTTAGCTACTAAGCATGCTTTGTACTTGGCTATTGATCCATTACTATTCAGTTTCTCCTTCAATACTCACTTGACCCATAGCCTTAGGGTTTGTTTGGAATGGTATTTGTGTTTGCAAATAAGTAAATTCTCAAACAAAACAAACTATCCAAACACATTTTATTTCAAAATTTAAAATTCAAAATTTCCACTCAAATTCCTCTCACATAATTTTAAAAAAATTTCCTCTTATTTTTCCCTCCAAAACTTTTGATCAAAAATACCACTAAAATTTTCACACATTCCAATACAAATTTTTCCAAATACATCACACTCCAAACAAACCCTTAGCCTCTTTTGGCAAATTGACTAACTACCAAGTGTGGTTGATCAAAAGTTAATAAATCCCAAAAACACACCAAAACCCAGTGGGTAAACCAAATCAACCAAACTCAAAGCCATATGGGTTTGGGCCGAAGGTTTGGCTACAAAACAAATCAAAAGAAAGTTGATTTTGGAAGTTGACTTTGTCCGCAATAGAAGCAAACAAAAGAAAAGGAAATTGATTGATGCTTGGGCCCACAACAACAAAGGAAAATTTTAGCAATTGAATGCAAAACTTGGCAAAACAAAATTGGTCAAGAAAAATCCGTGCGACTAAAAGGAAGCCTGAATTTTGTGTTTCTTTGTGTTTCTGTAATTATTTTTTTATCGAAGGTAAAAATTTACTATAGATAAAAATGAGGTTTTACACCATCCCCGGGCATCCCAGCAAACACATAAGTGGATAAATTCCAAACTATCTCACTATCATACTTATAAGATTATGACACTTTGGTACAAGGCATACTACCTTGTACACTTGTGTCATGATCCTACGTGCAATAACTAGAGGAGCAGGAACTTGTCCTCAAATTGCATCCGGTTTGAGATAACTAGATATAATACATAGTGTATACAAAAGCCAACCGTTTTTCCTGTGATCCAAGTCGTCTCTCTAGCCTTCGGGATCCACTTTAAAGTAGTGTGAATGATATCATACCCTTCTTATCCCACACCATTCTTTGTTGCCTTCTATATGGTGGTAGGGTGGGACACTTAAAGAATAGGTGCCCTGCCGATTCCTCCTCCCCATGGCAAAAGTTGCATGTCGGATCAATATCCAAAAACCCTAATTAATCTTTGGTAAAGAGTCTCCCTTTAATAGCAAGCCATAAGATGAATGAGTACTTTGGAGGTGTGTGGCCGTTCGGACTAACCGTCGATTGACCTTCCGCCTTACATGCGAAGTAGTGGTAAGCCATAGGCCCCAATGCACTTCTGTGTAGTTTATCGATTCTGTCAATGGCCCTCTGTATCGATCATTCCTTTTGCACCAAACAGTCACATATACCTAGAAGTCACTTCATTAGAGCAGAAGTGTCCTTCTTAGATGTCAAGTCCCAAATATACATTGGATGTTCCTTCTAATGAAGGTAATAAATATTTTATTACTTTCATTGATGATTTCAATGAAAGGCACAGGTTTATTTTTTGAAGAATAAGTCGGCGCTTGTGACACTTTTAAAAGTTTTAAAGTGTATGTTGAAAAACAAGTGGTTACTCCATCAAAACTCGAGAACGATAAAGGAACATAGTATATAGTGATATGAATCCAACAAGCATTGAAGAGACTTCGAACTCGAAGCATGATGACAAGGGCTAGAACAAAGAAAATGAAGGAAGCCTTGAATGGACTCATCCAAACAACCCGAAAGGATGGGGAGAAGACCACGATTGATAAAACCGTATTTATTAATTTACTAGGTGTAATTGGATCTTGTTAATTAGACTTTGGAGCTAAATTCCAAGTTGTAACCATAATGGGTTTGGCTTGACTATTATTTTCTTAGAACCCCTTAGGAACATTGGGCTTAGTCTTAGTTATATGGTAATTTGAGTCATGTAGCCCAAATAGTTATGTAGCCCAATTGGCCCTAAAGAAACCCTAGCTTGAGCAACCCTAATTTGTGAAACCTAACTTTGGCCGTCTGCTTGTAGATCTCTCGAGAGCTTGATTTGAGTACTTACGGAGCAAAATCCGATATCGGAGTAGAAAGTTATGACCTTTTGAAGTTACCATGCCAAAAATCCTTTTACGATTTGGAAAAAGCAGATTTTTCCTTTCAAGCCTCTCAAATTCAGATTGTACTTTGGATTGTTTCCAGTTTGTGATTAGCCTTCTACTTATCCAAATACATCCCTTCTACCATATTTTGAACCCAGAAAAGTCCTTGATCAATTCCAGAATTTGGAAGGGCTGAAACCGACCACTAATGCAAGCTACTTTGTCCAAATTTCCTTTGTTCAAGTGTCTTGAATTGTGATCCGAAAATTCTGAAATTATTGTGATCCAAAAATTCGACATTTTGTGTGTTTCACTGATTTTCGTGTAGATTCTGATTTTACAATCAGTTTGTCGAATTCCTTGCCAAAAATTCGAATTCTTGTTTTTGGTACTGTATTCATTGTATTCCTTAGATTCATTCTAATCCCATTGTCCACTTACATCACCTTGTTGTAAATTCCTTTGTGTAATATTGAGTTGTAGTCTGAAAATTCTGAAATTTTGTGTGTCTCACTGATTTTTCGTGTAGATTCTGTTTTTGCATTCAGTTTGTCCAAATTCCTTACCAAAAAAATTGAATTCTTGTATTTTTGGTACTGTTTTCATTGACTTTGGTACTGTTTTCATTGGTTCCTTAGAATTCATTCTAATCTCATTGTCCAGCTGCATTAACTTGTTGTAAATTCCTTTGTGTAACATTGTTTGAGTAAGAATAGAAACGGAAGAGCAAATTGAGTGGTGTGAATCCGTCCCTTCACTTATACAAGCCTGAGTACTCAAACACTTGGTGAGTGAATTTGGGGTGGGAAGGAAGTGAGGACTTATAAACTGCTTTATTTTCTTTGCTAACCTTCTGACTATAATGGAGGCAACCGCCACCACCGGGTTCTAAGGAATCCTATGAGGAGATGTTAGCAAAATTTTACACTTTGGTTTCAGGTTTGCAACAGGAAGTCAAGGAGCTCAAAGCTGAGAGAGCCGAATCCTCTCGATCTACAAAGACCACATATGGCCATGATAATGATGATGAAGCCTTCGAAGCATTTCAGGGAAGTCAATACCGTACTCCTACAATTGATTCCAATTTAGGATGTATCAAAATGAAAATTCCTCAATTTTTGGTAAGCAAGATCTGAAGCTTTCTTTGAATGGTGCGATAAAATTGAAAGTATTTTTCTGATTGCACAACTATTCGGAGAAAGAAGGTCAAGCTAGGCGTGGTTGAATTTGCGGGATACGCCGTGGCGGTGGACTAAAATTCAAGCGAAAGGAGGCGTGATGAAGAAGGGCCATTGCGTACTTGGGATGAATTAAAGAAGCTCATGAAAAAGCGATTTGTTCCACACCAATACTACAGGAGATGTTCAACAAGTTACAAAAGATCACCCAGGAAGTAGGGTGTGGAGGATTATTACCAAGAGTTGGAGACTACTATGCTTGAGTCAACATTCGGGAGGACAAAGAAGCTACTATGGCTCGATTTCTAGGAGGCCTAAGGAAGGATATTGCCCACATTGTAGAAATGCAGGAGTATGAAGATCTGAATGAGATGTATCACAAGGCAATGAAAGTGAGAGGCGACTTAAGGAGAGGGGTGTCCAACCTTTTCGACCCCACAGGACTTCAAGTTCGGACACTTTGAAGTCTACATGGCCTAAGAAGGATTTAAGTACCGACTTCAAAAGGCCGCAACTCCCGGTACCTCAAACACTACTCCAACCGTGGTTCCAAACACTCGTAAATCAAGTGAAGTGAGAAAACCAGCCGGAGGTTACATGCTTCAAGTGCCAAGGCAAGGGACATTATGCGAGAGTGTCCTAATGCTCGAATTATGGTTATCGGAGGTGATGGCACAATCGAAAGTGAGTGAACATGAAAGTGACTATGAAGATATGCCACCACTTGTAGAAAATGGGAATCGATGAAGATGTTTTTGGCCCCGATGAAGGACCATCTTTGGTGACATTGCGATCTTTAAATGTTGATTAAAGAGGAGAACAATGTTCAACGCGGAATATCTTCCACGCTAAATGCACCATCAATGAGAAGGTATGTATACTTGTTATTGATAGTGGTAGTTGTACTAACATTGCTTCAACTTTGCTTGTAGATAAACTAAAATTGCCCACACTTGGCATCCACATCCATACACGTTGCAATGGTTCAATGATAGTGGAGAAGTGAAAGTCACAAAACAAGTCTTGGTAAACTTTTACCAACAAATACAAAGATGAAGTTTTGTGTGATGTGGCTCCTATGCAATTTGGTCACCTATTGCTTGGTAGACCTTGGCAATTTGTGAGGATGCTTCCCACAAGTGGCGTAATAGGTACACTTTCTTTGTTAATGATAGAAAAACTACTTTCGCCTTTGTCGCCTACTCAAGTTTATGAATCTCAATTACATTTAAAGGCGAATTTGGGCAAATGATGAAATTGAATTCTGCACTACCCGTGAGAAAAGAAGGAAAATTTGAAGATTCTAAGCCTAAGCAATATGAGTTAAATAAAGTAGAACACATTGAGAGGAAGAGAGTGACTCAAGTAAATAAGAAACAACCGAATTTTTATGCAAATGTCCGACATGTTGATAATTGTCTGCATACTAATCGTGTTTTGTTTCTTCCTAAGTGTTGTGAATCTAATGTTCTACTTAGTGCTGACTTGCCATCCAACCTACCGGTTGAGATTTCTAATATATTGCAGGGATTCCGAGATGTATTTCCTGACGAGCTACCAGTAGGATTGCAGAGGAATTAAACATCCAATTGATTTCATCACGCACAAACATACCAAACAAGCGCAAGTGACTTTGTCGAAGTTACATGAGCAGGTTTGGCAAAATATTGAGAAGATGAATGAATCCTATGCTCGAAATGCAAACAAGGGTCAAAAGAAAGTCACCTTTGAACCAGGAGATTTGGTGTGGGTTCATATGCGCAAGAAAAGGTTTCCAGTACAGAGATCGACAAAATTGCCTCTACGTGGAGATGGACCTTTCCAAGTTGTTGCAAAAATAAATGACAAAGCTTACAAGATCGACCTTCCAGGTAAGTACAATGTAAGTACTACCTTCAATGTTGCTGATTTGTCTCATTTTCAAATTGCAGATTATGATGATCTGGATCCGAGGACGAATCCTCTCGAAGAAGGGGGGACTGATATGAATCCAACAAGCATTGAAGAGGCTTCGAACTCGAAGCATGATGACAAGGGCTAGAACAAAGAAAATGAAGGAAGCCTTGAATGGACTCATCCAAACAACCCGAAAGGATGGAGAAGACCACGATTGATAAAACCGTATTTATTAATTTACTAGGTGTAATTGGATCTTGTTAATTAGACTTTGGAGCTAAATTCCAAGTTGTAACCATAATGGGTTTGGCTTGACTATTATTTTCTTAGAACCCTTAGGAACATTGGGCTTAGTCTTAGTTATATGGTAATTTGAGTCATGTAGCCCAAATAGTTATGTAGCCCAATTGGCCCTAAAGAAACCCTAGCTTGAGCAACCTAATTTGTGAAACCTAGCTTGTATCTTTATAGTGGCGTCGGCCATTCTTGAGGGCAGATTTGATGAAATGAAAATTTGGTTCTTGACATTACAAGCTTGAGAGAATTGCTCTCTAGTTTACAGAATTACTTGCAAATTACACAAATTCGAATTTGTGTGTTTGTTGTTCTTGATTTCCTAGATTTGTTCCCTAGGAAATTCGGATTCCATCCTTCAATTGATTCCAAGGTTTCTTGATACGGGTTATCAAGGGGTTGAGGACCTATTCCATCTTCAAGGAACATACCATCTCCAAGGAAAGATTTGATTAGGTTGATCCAAGGGAAGAACTTGTGTAGTGAGTTTTGGAACAAGTTATCCAAGGGTTCACGCCATATAGTCTATGATAATTTTTTGACAAAGCATGGGATCAAGCATCGCTTAACAACAAGATACACTTCTCAAATGAATGGTGTTGCAGAAGAAAGAAACGAATCGTGATGGACATGGTGAGATCAATGATGGTTGCCAAACATATGCCCAAGGGTTTCTCGGACGAAGTAGTTTCATGTGCTATCTATGTGTTAAATAGTTGTCCTACTAGATATAATGGTGGGAAGACCCCTTATGAGGTTTGGTCAGTAAAAGTCAAATATCTCTCATTTTAGAGTGTTTGGTTGTTTGGCATATGCACATGTTCCGATGCTCTCGGGAAGAAATTTGATGATAAGACGGAGAAGTGTATTTTTATTGGCTATAGTTTTGAGATTAAAAGGTATAAGTTAGACAACCCTATGACAAAAAGATCATCTTTAGTAGAGATGTGATTTTTGATGAGAAAGGTGTCTGGTTAGAAAAAGGTCGATGTGGCGGTTAATCATCCATCACAATCTTCATACTTTGATGACAGTGATGATGAGGTCTATCGGCCACGAAGTACCCTAAACAACAAGTTCCTACTCAACCTATTCTCATGCAGTCTAGTCATACAAAGACAAAGGCGTCTATCAACTCGTTTACGGGATTATGTGGTTGATGGTGAGTCCCAAAATTTATCTGACGAAGATGTTGTTAATTTTGCTCTCTTTGCAGATTGTGATCCAGATTACTTTTGAAGATGCCGTTCGTGAGGATCATCGAAGAAAGCAATGGCTAATGAAATTCATGCCATTGAAAAAATGGGAAAATATCATATATAGCACTTTTGACTTGTCCATTATCAAATATAGCGGCCATTTGTCTTTACAAATATAGCAGAAGGGTTTTATGCCAAGCGAAATATCTAAAATACCCATCCGCAATTTGAAAATGGCTCTCGAACGATTTCTTCTCCACTTGCGGTTGGTTTCAAGACAATGACCCTTCCCTTTCACTTCTTTCATCGCAAATTTGAATTTCCCAACTCATTTCCTGCATTCTCAATCAATTACACAACCAGTTAAATAAACTTTTATCCAATTCAAGCTCTAATCAATGGCGAACGCAGCGGTGGACCGTCATGTCGAGAAGATAAAGATGGAAGAGCATACATCTCACAAGCGAGCGGGTAAGAGTAAGAAGGTTAGTTCCAATGAAGCCGTATTTGATATGTATGCTGCATAAACGTCTCGATTTTCTTTGAATAATCTCACTTAGATGTTAGAAGGAATTAGAAAGTTAGGGTTTTTGCGGTTGGTCCTATCCCTTTGCCATTCATTCGTTCAAAACTACCTGAAAAGCAAATGTATGCATAGCAGTCTTAAACGTTATTTGAACTGGGTTAAAGTGAGCATATGACGACAAAGAGGAGGAAATGTAGAAAAAAAGGAAGAAATGTCGAAAAATAGGACGAAATGTTAAAAATATGTCGTCACATCCCTCTAACACTACCTAAATATCGACAAACAACTATAAATGTGGAACACTACCATAAATGTTGAATAGTACCCATAAATGTCGACAAACACCACAAATGTGGAACAACGCCTAAATGTCGAACACTACCCAGAAATTGTCGACAAACACCTAGAAATGTGGAACAATAACATAAATGTGGAATACTACACACAAATGTCGACCAACCCCATAAATGTCAAAAAACACTATAAATGTGGAACATCATCCACAAATGTCAAAAACTACCCTAAAATGTCGACAAACACCCATAAATGTGGAACACTAGATAGAAATGTCGGACAATAGTCACAAATGTCGAAAACTACCCTTAAAAGTGGAAGTCAAACTAGAAATGTTGAAAGTGATCGGAAAGTGTCGAAAAGCATGACAATTGATCTTGTTTTGCTTTTTATCATGCAGCAACAGCTCAAGGAGGAAATGGTCATTCAGGGTGACTTTTTCTCCGCCGTGTTTGGTAAATCGCTACTACGAAGCCAATATCTGAAGAATTCGGTCAAAATTGACTGATGCACAAAAATAATACTCGAAGGAGAGCGATCTTGCAAAAATGGTTCTTGACCATGAACATACATTCCGTGCAAACAAATTATCCATTCTGTTTTGTTGAGGCAACTTAGGCCATCCGAGCAATTAAATGTCGATTGTAGCTTAGACTTTAACCGTCGACAAGAAGGTAACATTTGGCAAGAGAGAGTTTGCCATCATTACAGCCTCAAGATGGGGACTTTCTGCTTGCATATGCCAAGTACCATGCGCTGATGGTCCTTCTTCAATCACCAAGTATCTAAAGCATCTGGGGCAAATAGATGAGATGACATACGATGAAGTGTTCAAGGATTACGACCGTATCAATTCATCGTATGCAGACGATGATGTCGTGTCCATGACACTGTTGCTTCTATACACATCCATTAATGGCTTGCCGAAGCAAACTAGGATTGAAGATAAAATGCTATATTTGGCATGTGATTGGAAGAAGTTCAATGAAATGCCGTAGGGTGACCTATCTTTCGGTATGTAGATAGTGGTAGAAAGGCAATGATCAATGCTTTGAAACAGTCTGAACACCCACAACATCGTACTTACATCGTTGAGGATTTCAGTTGCACTTTCGGGGTAAGAGTCTTGAACTATTGTATTTGTTTGCCTTTCGTTGTATGCGTAATTCCCCAATAACTTTGAACAATTTTTATTCATTTCTTCATTTATATTTGTTTTATAAAGAATAGTATTTATTCTAACATAGTTATTAAACAAAAATTATCTTGCATACTCCATAATTTACGAACCAAAGAATAACATATTTTACTGAGCATATTAAACAACGCCACATGTTTTATGATGCTTTTATAACACATTTTTTAATGGGATAATAACAAATTCTTTTGTTTCAATGTTATAGGTGTTCGCATATGAGACAATGCCACATCTCCGGTGATTCAAAATGGTTGAGCATGTCAAAACTATTTGGATGCAAGTCCGTAATGTTAAGATGGAAAGGGTTGAATGCACAGAGAAGAGATCAAGAAAAGAAGAAAGTTTGGTCAAGAAAAACTATTGTGAGGAGGTATGTCCTTTTATTAACCAAATATAGAATACTCGATGCTACTTTTACGTGAATATTAATTCTTAACATGTTGCGGAAAGTTAAGGTGACCCAAATGAAGCTCACACGGAAGAGCAGAAATTCTTGGGTTGAGAAGAAGAGGAAGTGGTTAGCGACCATGAGGAGTTTGGCGAGAAATGAAGATGACTCCAAACATAAGGCGAAGACGCAGTTTCTCGTGTCCTATAGAACTAGAGACATAGCGAAATTTGTTGAAACATCGAAACAACATTCAGAGGGCAAAGCGAAGCGGCGAAGCGAATGGCCTTAGTAGAGGAACTCGGATCACGAGTTGCGAGTGTGAGGTGCAATCAAGGAGACCAAGAGGAACTGCGAATCGAGCAGGCTCATTCGGCTATTCGGAGGGCAAAGTAAATGCTCTCACTACTACGGTCGAGTGTCAAACCACCGACCTTGCTAATATATGGGAACACATACGCACTTTGATACTCCTTCAACCAACGCACATTCCCTCCTTTTTCGCTCGATTCCCAAGATTCATTCGGTCATTGTCGGCCAAGAGGGGCCTAAGGAAGACCAATATGGTGAGCATGAGGTCTTTGGAGGATGCCAAGGCAGAAGAGGCGTCACGGATGACCAAGATGGTCGTGAGAGATCTAAGGGGCCAATCCGAGGGCCGAAGGATGAAGATAATGTTCTAGGGCGAAAGAGGGTCGACACCGTCGCGATGATAGAAGAGGGTGCGAAAGGGTGGATAATGTGATTATCCTAACCGACTCACAAGTTACCCCTAGGTCGAACCATTGATCTTTGGTTGAGAGTGCTTCACCCGCACTAATGAAGGAAAAGAGCCAAATCTTTGGCTCTTGAGGAGACAGTCAGCCAAAATCTGTAGTTGACTCTTGCCCAAGCCGTAGGCCCCTTGACAGCTGCGACATTACCATATCAGCCATCTCCCAAAGACATTGCAGCAATGAAAAAGTGGATGAGAGCAAAACCGCCTCTACTTGGATACGGTTGTTTTATCATTAGATTCCAACCTCTTGATGAGAATGTGGATGAGCGATTGGCTCAACAATCATGTAAGTTATTGCTTTTCATTTCTCCTACCATGATTAATATATCACTCTGAATTTTACCTAACGACATTATATTTTATTGTTGCGACAAATTAATTTGTATACGCCCATGTTAAGAAAGAGGATACTTTCAATGGGACGGTGATATCTCCATCATGGAATGTTATTTTGATGTAAGTGTTGAACAATGAAAGCGGTGTCTAATTTACTTAGCTTCAAGTTTTAATTGATATACATAATAATTTACAAATTATCCGCTCTTATTCTTGGTGGTAGATGAACATGAAGAAGCTCCATGGCGTCTAAAAGTGCCACAATTTGATGACTTGGTGACGCGGTATGTTGGTGATTGTGGTTTGACGCGATTGCGGATGTTGACATCGTCTTATTCCCTATCACATTGTGGCAATCATTGGATGCTAGTGAAAATGGATTGTATGCACGAAATTATATGTGTACAACCCATCGCCTCGAAGCGTAGTTGTGCCAAAGTTGGAGTACCTCATTTTGACAATCCCCAAGCTCTGGAGGCCTACGAGTTTTATAAGTACTATGACAAAAACAGCCAATGGGGATCAATGGAGTGGTAATAGAAGAAAATTTGGTTCACCAAGAAGGAGTAAGTATCTAATCTCTAGTATGATCATTTTCCCACATAATGGTCAGTAGAAGTAATGATTGTAGTCTTGCTTGTTTATTTTTGTAGGAGTGGCGATTATGGCATATACGTATTAAAGTGGGCTGAATGCATTATCCATGGCCTCCCACTAAATACAATTCGACCTAAAAATGCTACGGAGACTGCAAAGAGATGGCGCGATTCACTTTACACGCAAAGGAGGAGCACGCTAAGCAAAAAGATGCAAGGCCCAAAAAGAAGAAAAAGTAATTACAAAATTGTATAAATAAATGTACATGAACATTTTTTGTAGTAGCAGGTTTTTATGTTATTTTAAATTACATCAATGTAAATATACACAAGATTCATTGGTTATTCCATTTGTTCAAATTCTCATTATACTTGGCAAACATTCTTGATTGCCTTTTCATTGAGTTTGAAATATACTTCACAAACATTCGGGATAAAGATTAACTAAATGACACCAAAATGATAGTTAAGTGTGAAATATATGGGTTTTTTGCTTCTTCAAAAGTGTATTCTTTTGGTCATATATTCGAACATAAGCAAATGTATGCAATTCGTCATATGTTATAAAAAAATTTATACCAATTTGGTCATATGTTTTCTCTTTTTCCTTTCATTCCAATTTAAGTAATTTTTTTTGGGAAAAGAAATTTAAATATTTTATGGATTTCAATATGTAGGCAACTTTATGTTGAGCTAAGTCTTTTGTTTGGCATTCAAATAAAATTTTTAAAAATCCCCATTTAAATCTATTTGCATCTCTCAATTTTTTTAATCAACTTTTTTCAATATTATAGAGATATAATTTACCACAATTAGTTCCTTATATTGTAGAGATATAATTTACCATAATTAGTCCTTATATCATAGAGATATAATTCACCATATTAGAGTTTTCTACACTCATTTCGACGTTTTGTTCGACAATTTTTACATCTAATTGACATTTTTTTGATGTTTTCACGTAGGTACCGACAATTTTTAGTTGTTTGACACTTTCAATCGACATTTATTTCCGATAGTTTGTTAGACATGCATTTCGACATTTTGGACTTTTTCGACATATACGTACTTTTAGTGAAACTTATTTAATTCATATTTTTATTCTGAAAAGTATGTATACACTTTACCGCCTTTTTGGACTTCATTGGATTCCAAAATATAATCTCCAACATTGGGTATACCACGAAATTGTCGGCCAATCGCATATCCTCTTAAGATTCGAAAGGTGAAAAGGAGCCGGCATTGTAAAGGTACACATTTCTATAGTCTTCTTCTTTTCAATAATGGGTAGCGGGTTTAATTTACGGGTTTTGTAGCCCTTGTTTGATTAATTAGGAGCAGGTTTAATTTACGGGTTTTGTGGCCTTTTCATTCATTAGAAACCGGATTTTTGTACAAGGGTTGTATGGGCCTTCTGCATTTGCATGGGTAAAATGAAGTAATGTTGTAAAAATGTATGTTTAATGAAGGTTATGCCAATGAAGGGTTTTGACTTCGTTGAATGCCTATAGATTTGAAGGTATGGCAACTTAAAATGTATGATTTGTTCATGTTCTTTATGGAGGAGAATGGATATTGATCCAAGTCAAATGAGCATCGCTACATCAATTATAAGAGAGTTGAAACTATATTATTGAAGGAAGTTGCAAGTTTCTGAAATGGTTAATAACATCATATGCATCATTGGCTTGGATCCGAGAACAAAAGATAAATTTCTTATCGAATACCTACCAAAGTACTTATCGAATATATCCTGTCTGTCTATCAACAATGATTACCACGTGAGGTGTTTTATGAATGAGATTATAAAGCATGCCAAGATACCTATCTATGTTACAATTCTAGAGGTTTCAACAAATACGGATGAATACGATGGTCAGAACTCACCCTATAACGATTGAGCTCACGATAGTCAATTTGGACTAATGATGTCATCCATTCAAGACAGTTGGATGAGAACAATGTTAGCAGATCGAATGCGGATCAATTAGGAAGCAAAGAGGATGATGCGTCGCGATACGAAACCATCATTGTTGAGGATGAAGGAATAATGGCCTCGGCAAGAAGCAAGGAGCTGTACTTAGGCCAAAACCTCAAAATATTCATTGCCTCAAAGTCACTACGTCTTCTCGTGCGGGTGGGTCACCGATAAATTAGGCGAAGTCGTAGATATTGTAGTGAAAGATGTTTTTGAGACTAGGCATCACCTATTCTTGAGGATGTCAATGCTTGCAGTAAACATTTTTTTGAGTGGAAGGTTCTTAGGGCAAATAGCAAGTTTTGATACCTAAGGTGTACGAATGGTAATTGCAAATGGAGAATGAATGCATCGGCGATTGAGAATTCATCTGTCGGAAGATTACAAAATATAACAACATCCATACATGCCAATCATCGTTGGTTCATAGTGACAATCGCGGGCATCTGACAAAGTTATTGGTTCATGGATCAAGGGCAAGTACTTGGGCGTATGCAAGCCGTATAGGCCAACAAAATCATTTGGATATTCGGTCGGAGCTTGGAGTGAACATAACATATCTCAAGGCTTGGCGATCGAGAATCCACACCGCACGAAGTAAGAGGCAATTATGAGGTGCATATACAATCTTGCTAGCCTATTTACACGTGATGCAAGAACTAAACACGCACTATTATCGAAATGAGTCGGACGAAGATGGTAGATTCAAGTACTTATTCTTTGCATTTAGTGCTTGATTCGTGGCTTTCGTAGCCACATGCGACCGATTATTCTTGACGCTTGCTTTCTTAAAGGAAGATATCACGGTCATTAATTGTTGCGACATGCATGGATGATAACAACCAAGTATATCCTGTCACTTGGGGAATTCTTGATTCAAAATGACGATCGTGGGAGTGGTTTTGCAAAGGCTAAAGGCTGCAATTGGTAATGAAACCAACGAATTGGTGTTTGTTTTTGATAGACATAAAAGCATTGCAAAAGTCATAGCGAATGTGTTCCCGGATTCCTATCACGGGCATGTATTTATCATCTAAACAACAACCTAAGAGCAAAGTTCAAAAATAATACCGTGATCCCATTATACTTTAAGGCTACGAAGGCTTACACCATTGCTAAATTCAATGAGCACTTCTTGCGGATTTCAATGCGAGAATTCAAGGGTAGCAGTATTTACGAGAAGTTAGGCTTAAATGTTGGTCGAGGGCATATTCGGTGGGAGACATTATACAATAATGACGATCAATATTGCGTAATGTCTAAATGCATTATTGAAGGATGTCCGGAGTAACCTATTCATATTTTGGTCGATTACATCCGCAACACACTCCAAAGATGGTTTCATGAACGACGTCGCAGCTAGTGAAATGAAAACATTGACAACCCCATACATTGAAGAGCTAATAGCATCAAGAATGAGAAAAGCACAATTCTATGTGGTTGAGCCGGTTGATATACACAAATGGTTTATGCGGGACATTGCAAACCGGATCACTCTGATTGATTTGCTTCAAAAACTTGCGTGTCGAGTGTTTGATATGGATCAAATCCCTTGTGTTCATGCACTAGTTGCATCTTGGCGCAGATAAATTGACCATTACACCTTATGCTCACGTATTACACTAAAGCACTTGTAGGTGCGTATGCGATTCTATTATGCGGTGGGTGACGCTAAGGATTGGAATGTGGCGATGGTGTTTTAGCAATTCAATTATCACCCCGGAACTTAAGGCTAAGAGTGGAAGGAGGAAAAAATTCCTTCTACGGAGAAGAGAAAGTTAAAAAAAAATGTGGTCGTTGGAGAGCGGTGGTGTGCGGAATCGGTGTGTGCAAAAGTGCGTCAAAATATAGCTCAAACTCACACAAATTACACCTAAACCTCACTTAATCAATTGTAGTAAAGCTTAGGATCATTCTCCACAGGAAGGGGACAAAACAAGAATTTAAGTGCAACTAATTATTTGCTATCTATGTTAACTAATGCAATGATTTAGAGAGTGACATTTAACTAACTAAAACAACACCATTGAAACAAAGAGAAAACACACAAATGATGAAGGAGGGTGATCCTTGGGTTAAATGCAAAGGTCGGCTATTTTGACTCCTAAAGGCAACCGAGTGTAAGGCATCTTAACTAAGTGACTACATCCATTCACTCCGAATCTCCTTCGGTCTCATCGAAATTATAGAATGAGGGATCTCGCTTCGGTCTCATCCCCGCCTAGAGCACATTAGCGCCTATGGCTTCCACACAACTCTAATGCACAATTCTAGCCCTAGATGTTTTAGCCAACTACTTCACACTCCCTAGTTCAAGTGTTTAATCTAAGAAACCACCTATTTTTCACTCCACATCTCCTTTCGGTCTCAATGGAATTAAAGAATAGAAGATCTCCTTTCGGTCTCACTTCTACCTTTGCACACTAAAACCTATGGCTTCCACACAATTTTAGTGCACAATTAAGTTCATATGGTAATTGTTTCTTGTCTCAAATACCTAAATCTAGAGAATGCTAGGTAGTTCTTCCTACTTTTGATCTAAATTCATGTATATTCTAAAACACACACAAACACCAAGAACACACACTAAATGTGGCCACCATTCAATGCATATCAATTCATTAAATAAAAGTAGGAAGACTTCAATTAATGCAAGCCCATCACTCTACAACCAACAAGGAATCAAAATAAACCTAACCCATACATCAAGCACCAAGAATCCCCCAAGGTAGCTTAGCCTCTCATGGCTTCAAGCAAACAAAAATAACACGGAAATAACACCATTCAAAGCATAACAAATTGTAAGAGATACTTCCCTTAATCAAAAGATTAGTAAATCCACCAAATTCCAACACCTTCCAAGCCAACACAACTCCAAGGATTCCAGTTTTCAAGCCACAAAAAGAACCAAACCCTAGTCTCCAATGAAACACACGGGTGTGAGTTGGGGAACAAATGCAAATATGTAAAACTAACCTAACCTACTCTAACTTGTCCTACTACTTCCTACTTGTGTTTTCTGCAGAAAATGGGATATTAATACAGCTAGGGGCGTTGGGGAGAAAATGTAAAGTTTCCAAAACATTAGGGACGCAATTTGCAAATTTGAGTTGCGTCGTTCTGATTTTGTCCCATTTTGGTCCCTTTTCGTCCGGAATTTGACAAACATTTCTTCATGAAAGTTTTGCCTCTCTTTCTAAGCTTTCCATATCATCTTTAATCATCTCATTTGAACGTCTGAATCAAGAGTTATGGCCTCCGGAAGATGGCTGATTTTTCTCCCTGTTTTCCTCTTCTTTGGTTCTGCCTTGTTCTGCTTTTGCCCAGTTTTGGTCCATTTGCTTTCGGAATTTGAGAAACCTTTGTTAATGAAAGTTTTTTATCTCTTTCTCATATTTCCATATCATCTTCAATCATCTCATTTGGACATTTGCATCAAAAGTTATGAACTCCGGAAGATGAGTGATTTTTATCCCTTTTTTCCTACAAAACAAACAAAAGATGAGAATCACAAATATAATGTGATTTCTCTAATAAACATGGCATATCTCAATGAAATCTATGCAAAAGCGTGAAAAACACATATCTAAGTTTATGAATATTTGATTCTCATCACGGACATAACCGCAAACTTGCTCAAATGCTTTTGTTTCTAGGGACAACGTGTAGAGCGAGTTAACATTATTTAGTATAGGATTTTATTTATAATGTCCCAAGAATTTAATTATTCTAAAAGTATCCCTAGTCGAGTATTATCATTAAATGGGACAATGATAATGCATTAAGACTAGTATATGTAGTGATTGATGAAATTGTTCATGATATGAGATATCAAGTCAACACATGGGTACATGTTAGAGAACAATGTACTGGATTGACCCACCATGAGAAATATTACATGGATTATTATATGAAGTGTCATAAATATTTCTCATAGTGATGATGGTGTAAATAAACCTTAGACTTGAGATCCTCAGAGATCCCAATATGAGGAGTTGCATGTTTTGATACTACCAAATGTTACCCGTAACAGGATGAACTATAAAAGTAGTAATTGGATATGTAATAAATCATGCAGTGGGATGTTAAGTGATCAAGAAAGGATTTGCCCCTCTTATATAATGGGAGTGATATTTTTGGGCCTCTTGATTGAGTAAGACCATAAAATGCATGGCCATGCTCAAATGAGTCGATATGTGATATCGGACTCATTTGCTTAGATGTGTCTACTCGGGAATCAAGAAATGAAAAGATTGAATTATATGAGCATGACACGATCCATGGCTTGTGTTCGATCAAAATATCTAGGGCAAAGGGATTTAATTACACAATAATATCTATCACAAGAAAATTACTAATATTCTCATGATTTGGGTAGTATTGATGTGTTAGTAGACACCGCTCATTACTTTTGGCATAAAATATATTTTTGTCAATGCCAATGTTATGAGAACCTATTGGGTCACACACTTAGATCGTATCAAAGAAGAGCAAAATTCATGTGATGAAATTTTGGTTAATTTGAGAATCCTATTGAGAATAGGAATCTATCGGGTTTTCGTTTTAAGATGGTTTTGGATTTAAGGCCAAAATATTTTGTTCTATTAATATTAATAAATCCAAAATGAGTTTTAGATTTATTAATTAAATAATGATCAAAATGGTTATTGGAAAATGAAAAGGCAGCCATGAATGTATATGTAATACATTGTAACTCATTTTATGAAAATGAAAAAGTAACCATTTATTGGAAAATGAAAAGACAACCATGTGCAACATATTGCAATTCAATTTCTGGTATATGAAATGTGAAAAGGCAGCTGTTCACATGGATACAAATGAAGAAAAACCGTTGGATGCAATGAAGAAACCGAAGGGACACTTTCATTGAGAGAGTTTTCTTTTAAACTTTCTTTGTTGAAGAAAACTTTGTGCTATTCTTGGTGCGAATTTTATTCATTATTCTTCTCTTGTTCAATATAGACACCACTCCTTATTTGAGAAATAAGAACAAAACTGAAATTTGAGTTGAGAACTCAAAATAGAAAACCAATCCTTAAGTTGAGAACTTGAGGGAATACCCAAATAACAAAATCTTAACTAGCACTAAAAGAATTTTGTTATTTCTTTCTTTAGTTAATTGTTTGACAATTAATTTGAAGCTTGGAGACGATCGTGTGGATACCATAGAGGCAAGACTAGATTGGTTTTGCTTGTGATTCGACAATCAACAATCTCCAACAATCAACAAGGCTACACTACCGGTAAAGTAATAATCTTCACTACCAATTTGATTTCACTTCGTATGGATCCTTGGAGAGAACCAAAAATTTTTAATTTCCACTGCGTTCTTTGATTTGGTTTCCTACACAAATTACGCAACCATGCACATCTTTTATTAGTATAATACAACACATAATACAAAATGGACTACGCTTTAGAGTTACCTAAATTAAGTTCGATATGTTGAGAGACATATAATACAATTACGCTTATAGTTCAATATTTTGTTTGACATAAATTTCCACATTTTATTCGAGATATAGTTCGACGTTTCATTCGAGATTTCATTCGATATATAATTCGACATTTTATATCATTGTATCGACATATTGTTCGATATATATTTCGACATATCTTCATCAATATCGACATTTTATATCATATAGGTCGACATATGTTTCAAAATATATGCATCATTATCGACATATATTCATCATTTTCGACATATATTCAACATTCTCGACATATGGACTACTCTCTCGTTCAAACCCAGTTCAACCAAAAAAATTAACACACAGCTTGACACCGTGACTGCAGAACAAACACACAAAACACACCTCTCGTGATAGCAGATTCGAATCTAAAAGGCATTTGAAAATTTTCACCAAGCCCGCTACTTGATCGGGCTTTTTTCCTTCTTCAACTGCATACTTTTAGTCACCGGGTTGTTGATTGGTGGATGATGAAAGCTAATTGGCGATTAAAACCGTTAGACTAGGCGGAAGATACGCGGAATGTTTGTCTAACGTCTTTCTCCACATATAATGGCTTTTTGGTCATTTCGGTTGGTCAAACACCCTTGACTGCTATATATGTGAAGATTAATAAGCGTTGCTATATTTGATAATGGACAAGTCAAAGGTGCTATATATGATATTTTCTCGAAAAAAATGATACTTGGGAGCTCACAAATCCAAGTGGCAAGAAAACCATTGGTGTCAAGTGGGTTTACAAGACAAAATACAAGCCCGATGGAGAAATAGATGATTCAAGACGCGATTGGTTGCTAAAGGTTATAAACAAAACTGCATCGACTATTTTGAGGTATTTGCGCCTGTTGCTCGGCTTGATACTGTTCACTTAATTATTTCCTTAGTTGCCCAAAATGGTTGGAAAATACATCAAATGGATGTAAAGTCTGCGTTTTTGAATAGTATACTTGAGGAAGAAGTGTCGTTGAACAACTGCGAGGATTTGTGAAGAAAGGTCAAGAAAATAAAGTGTACCGCTTGAAAAGAGCCCTTTATGGTTTGAAGCAAGCTCCAAGAGCGTGGTACACGTATTGATTCTTTTTCATTGTGATGGTTTTCAACATTGTCCTTTTGATCATGCTTCATATGTGAAGACATTTCCTCATGCTGCGGTTGTTATCGTATGCTTATATGTGGATGATCTAATATTTACTGGGAATAATCCCAAGATGATTGCAGAATTCAGGGAGGCTATGATTCGACAGTTCGAGATGACGGACATGGGTTTTATGTCATACTTCCTTGGAATTGAGGTTTCGCAGACTGATCAAGGCATTTTTATTTGCCAAAAGAAATATGCTGGAGATATTTTGAAAAAGTTCAAGATGGACGGTGCAAAACCAATCTTGACCCCAGCTGAAGAACGGTTACGTTTAACCAAAGATGGGACTGGCACTTGTGTGGATCCTACTTATTTTAAAAGTTTGGTAGGGAGTTTGAGGTACTTGACAGCTACAAGACCTGATATCAATTTCAGTGTCGGCTTAATTAGTAGATTTATGGAGAATCCACGCTACCTCACTTGCAGCAAATTTAAGAGAATTTTGAGGTACCTTAAAGGTACTCAAGGTGATGGAATTTTTATGCAAAAGGATCCTATTAATCTTCTTGGGTTCATTGATAGTGATTGAGCTAGTGACATTGTGGCGAATTTCAAAGGTCGTGGACATGGAAGAGTTAACTCTTGTGGTCGCGGTGGAGGTAACAATTTCTCCCAAAGAAAGAGACAATTTTTATAATTTCAACAATAATCAGCAAAAAAAGGCCTAAATGTTTTAATTGTGGTAAAGTAGGCCATATCCAAAAGAATTGTTGGCATAATAAATCAGAAAATAATGATATCAATGCTAATGTTGTTGAAGATTCTGGTGAAAAGCATGAGACAATCTTATTTTCTGTTGGTGTGGCTGAAGAGTCTAAAAATAACATGTGGTATCGTGAGCTAGCAACGTTAGTTGTTGGTTTCTTGATCTTAGTGATTTTCTAACAAGGGAGGCTCAAAAATAAGAAAAGAGACACTCTAGAATTGTGAGAAGTAGGAGTTTCTTCCTACCATTTGTATTTTTGTAATGTAGGGTTTTTCTTACCTTATTGTTTGTCTCCAAATAAATTGTTTTTGTTATTTTTGCTACGTGATTTTATACATAGGATTTTACATCCTACATGTGGTATCAAACTTATAACCAACAAGTTATAAGTAACACTTATAACCAAGTTAAGTAAAGCTCAAGAAACTAAGGTAGCAAGGAAAGCAAGGACTTTTGGTTGTGAGTCATCAAGTCTCATTCTACTTAGTGTTGTAAATGATGGATCAAGTATTGCCACTACTTGATCATGAGCTACATTAGAAGCTTCCAAATTTATAGCCATCAAATATAAAGAAGCTTCCACATCCACTTCAAGCTGGATGAAATCAAACTTGGCCAAATCCAAATACAACTCCAACACTCACCAACTCAATCCAAACCACCTTGAAGTAGTTTTAGGCAATTTTATTGGTAGTTTCTTTTTATTAGATTAGGAGTCTTTTATTTTAATAAATTAGATATCTAACAGGCATGGGATTCTAATCTTTTAGAGAATAGATTAGGTCACCTTGGCCGCCCTTTGTAGCTCTATAAAACGAGGCCATTGGCCAATATGCAAATACATAATTTTGACAATACAAACTTGAGAGCTTTGTGCTTTTCTTTGAGTTCTAGTTTAGAATTTGTTTTGAGTCTTTGAGGATAGCCTCTTAGGTTTATGTTTAAGGTATTTTATTGAATTTCTTTCCCTCAATAATTTGAGTGTGTCGGTTGGTTCCAAAGATAGTCAAAGTTCACATCTTGGGTCTTTGACAATTCCATTGGGTGTCAAGTGGACAAAAGCAAGGTACTTCTTCAATCTTGGAGTTGGTGTCTTGCTAAAGAAAGAGCTAGTTCAACGTGGAGGACGATACTAGGACCAACACTCTGGTATAGGTTCGAATTCTTATTCTTTGGTTTAAGATTCGTATCGTTGGTTCCAAGAACGGAGAATTTATTTCATCATCTATGACTAGAAGCCCACAAGAAAGAGTCCATAGATCTCATTGCTTCATGGTAGGAAAATGGATCATCTTCTAGATGGTAAGTGACAAAATCCTCACCAAACTTTTAGGTACTCTCTCCTTGTAAATACTCTAAGAGATATTGATTCGGATAGACTAGTGCCTTGAGCACTTATTTGTGCCTATTGGATAATTTCGTAGACACCTCAAGAGAGTCTTGATCTTTAATAAACTTATTCTCAAAGAAATAGCATATCTAGACTCTATAATGGCATTAGTAGTCGTGTCTAGAAATCTATCACAAAGACTTGTCTTTCTGCACATCCTAAATACACACAGGTTAGGGTTTTAGGCCCCATATTTGGTCACTTAGGGTCTTGTATCCTCACATAAACAATACAACCCCAAGTCTTAAGAGTATCATACCTACAAGAATGCTTATGCCATATCTCATAAGGAGTTGAAGACAACTTAGAGTGCGAAAATCTATTCAGGATGTGATTAGCTAGAACTGTTTCTCCCAAGAGGAGGAAGGCAGTTACCGATAAGTAACATCCTGTTCTTACACTCACTACACCATTTGACTAGAGTGAGTAAGGAGAGTAGTTTCAAGTATTATGCCCTGTGAAGCACAAAATTCCTTGAACCCTATCATTGTATATTCTTCTCCTCTATCACTCCTAAACCTTTTAATTTTCAAGTTAAGTTGGTTTTCTATTCGAACTTGAAAATTTTAAACTTTTCAAAAGCCTCATATTTCGATTTCAACAAATAAACATGACAATATTTTAAAAAATTGTCTATGAATGTTATTAGATATTTCACCACCTCTAGTAATATAACTCTTAAAGTCATAGATATCAAAATGTATCAACTCGAGAAGTTGTATACTTTTAGAAACCAACTTAAAAGGTTTTCTAATTATCTTAGTTTGTGCACACACTTCACATTTGTCAAATCGAATAGAAGTGTCCAATAGAATGTTATGAGTTTAGTCGTAACATTTTCTTATAGTTCACATGTCCTAGTCTGTTATGCAACAACTTTGGATCAATCAAAGTAGAAATAATATGACATATGCTATCGATAGCTAAACTCAATCTATACAAACCATTAAACATGAATGCCCATCCAAAATAATATCGCTTAAGCGATAAAGTTACTCTACCATTTATGGTTGAAAAGACATACCAACTTTATCAAGTAAACTCATAGATATCAAATTCTTTTTAAACAAAGGTACTACTCTAACATGTTTTAGAGTTAGTAATTTACCTAAAAAAAACACCAAGTTTGCAGTTCCAGTGTGAGTCACCTCTGCCTCACCACCATTACCATTCTCCACGGTGTCTTTCACTTCAGTGATTTCAATGAGTAAGTTATTATCAATTGCAACATGACAAGTAACATCACTATCTAACCACCACTCAGATGAAACACTAGTCTTTCTATCAGTCATCATTGCAATGAAAACTTGTGACTCAACTTTATCAACTAACATATTAGCCTTCTTTTGTGGCGTGTCGATTTGACTTATTTGGTAGCTTACACTCTGCCGATGACCCACTTTCCACAGTTATGGCACTTGCCATTCTTCTTCTTTTTGAAAATAGTCTTTTTGGCCTCTAACTATGAAGAGGATTCACTTTTTGGTGATTTAGACTTTTTGGGAGGTTTCTTGGAATGTGAAACTATGTTAGCAAATCGATTTTTGTTGTCCAGCTTATTCCAAACCCTTTCTAACAATGCTTTGATCTTCAATGTGTATATTCCTCTTTAATTCATCCACTACACTGTTCTTTCAATCTGTGCATTTTAGTCTTGAAAGAATTCCATTTGGTGGGTAGCTTACTCAACACAAGATCGACATAGAGATTATCGGACAAATCAAAGTTTTCTCTTTAAACTTGTTTCTCATGTTTCAAGTTCAATCAATTGAGAGGTGATGCTTGAATTCATATTGAATTTAAAATCAAAAACTTCTCCGTTAGGAGAGTTTTAGGGAGCCCTCTTGCTTTTGGAACTAAGCGTTCAAGAAATCTCATATCTCTTTTGTCGTCTTATACTCACTATAGGTCATAGCTAATGAGAATTTAGAGAATTCAACATGTAATCTCTACAAAAATTCTCATTTTGTTCTATCGATATTTAATAGTAGATGCAAAATCACTTAAAATAGTGTAAAATATTTCGTGTTCTTTCATATCAAATTGAACATGCAATTTCCAACCGTAAAATTTAGTAGCATCAAATGATTGCAATTTGATGATATCGTAGGAACTATACTTTGCCATTTTAGATAAAGCGAGTAGGAAAGAGTGCACCTAGGGGTTTCTTGACTTACAAAGCCCCTAACCTTAGTCAACTACTCTTTGGAAAGGAATTAGTCAAAATAGACCTCAAAAATAGATTCAAAGTATCCAAAACCTTAAGATAGATGCTTTTGTCATGAAAAATTACCAAAAGTCAACACTTGGTCAAACCGAGATTAACGATCAACAACAACTATCAATGCCCCAATCGGCACCAATCAATGGTCAATGCCCAATCGCTTAGTCGATGGTTAGCGCCCAATCGATTCAAAGTCAATGCCCGATCGGTCAAAGCCAGTCAACGTTTGACTCACTTGAGTCAACTCGCTCGACTCACAGTGTCAACTCGGTCTCGACTCATCGAAACTTTAGCGGTCAGATCTTCGTCGTCCGACCTCCGATTGACGCCGGTGACCACTCAAAATGTTCGCCTCGACGAGTGGAACAAAACTCAAGTGGTCTCACAAGCTATAATTAACTATATTTTTGGGATCTACAAAGAAAAATTTTGTACACGAAATTTGAAACTCAAATCTTGGCCAATTCTACCACAAATTGGAAATCTAATGGTACTATTGAATTCCTCTCATCAAAAGTTTCAAGTAGACACCTTATTTGCTCATCGATATACACTAATAATACTTCAAAATTGTTGAAGGTATATAGATCCGAGAGAGTTTGGTGGTTGAAGTATTACACCCAAGACATCAAGTTTGAAATGCCAATGTTACTTCTTGTTAAAAACTCTAGAACATATATACATGCAAGTTATTGGGCTCCAACCTACATATGCCCTTATAACCAAGTGTTCACTTATTAAGCTTGTTTATGAACAGATTATTTGAATTATATATTTAAATATATCCAATAGCCTTAACAATGATGCCCATTAATAGGTTTTATGAAATATTGATGCCCATTTGGGCTATATCCAAGCTAGAGATGATTTTTTTGTCCTTAGAAACTTGAAAAGAATTTGTATGAATTCAAGGAAATTGACAATTTTGTTGGAGGTGGTTTGGATGAATATGCTAGGAATTATGTTAATTTTTTTCTAAAAGCGTTAATTATATCAAATTTCCAATGCTATTACTCTTAAGCTTTTGTGAGCTCTTAAGTTTTTATAGTCAGATTTAGTTGTTGCCACGTCTACTTCAATATTGAGTCGGTTATAGTCATAGTATATTTAATATTTACCCAAAAGAGATTGACCTTATAAGTTTGTAACTGATAAAAAAATTCAAAATATGTAAGAAAAACTTAATTGTCAAATTTGAAGTAATTTCTTATGTAAAATAGTTTCAGGTTTTGTATGGTTTTAATTTTTTTTTTGAACAGTTAAAGGATTATATACTAAGGGTGCCAAGAGATGGATTACATCTATAAGCATATTAATGAAAACATTTCCATTTTTAACGTTATTGATTAGGATGTCAAAAGTAATAATTTCCACTTTGTAGTTTGCAATTTACAGTTTACAATATTCAAGGAATTTTTACTTTCTTTTGGCAAATTAAATAAGATGATCAATGGCATCTGGCAAAGAAGACTACTAAGAAGTAAGAAGTAAGAACCACTTTGTATATTCGTAGATAATGGGAGGGGCCTTTTGCAAGGCGCAAAGTGCCCCTATATTTTCGAATGTAATAAAGAAACAAAGAAAATTTTAATTATTTTAAATATAAGATTTAAAATATATTGTGAACTTTCTAATTTTATTAAATATTAAAATCATTAATTTTTAAATATGTCTATTTATGAATGCTATCAACAAAATTTGCATTTTTTAGCATTTTTAAATTTATTTTTATTTGTTTTATTCAATTCTATTACATGAGAAAAGGATTGTCAAAGTATTACTGTTACCATTCTCAATAATTTCTGAACTTTCTCATATTTAATTCTTTAAATATTGTGAATGATAAGAGAAATTATTATAATCTAATGGTGACATCAATGTTCTTCCGTATAAGAAAAAATTGTGATTTGATTATTAAATTTTATGATTTTTGCACGTTTACTGTTAATAAATCAAGATATTATAACAAAATAAATCACCTACTGTAGTTTTGTTAAAGTGTATATTATTTTACTTTGTTATTAATTGCAATAAACAAACCCTATCAAACGTATATTAAACTCTACCTTGAAAATTAGAAAATTAATGTGCTTTAAATACATAGAATCCCAATAAAAGTGAAAAAAAAATTATTAGCATTACAAAATAATTGTTGAAATACCTAACCATTTCTCTATAGTCACATTTTTATGTACTTTATACTAATGATTTTTTTTTTCTGACAATCATAAAAATTTTGGGGAAAAATATTCAGTACATTCGTTGTATGCAAGTCAGTAATATAAAGTGGTACAACAAACCAATTAATTTTTACACATCATTTAAAATTGCCATGTAGTAATATTGTTTATTGTTTATTTCTCCATACTTTTGTTTAGGGTTGAGAAATCATCTTATCCAATTTGCCGCCATCATCTCTATCTTGCTACCACCATTCAACTTCTCCATCAACATCTCATCAGCATCTTCTTCAGCTTCTTCCTAAAGTACCTTCTCCAAACAGTCTCCTCGTATTCAGTCATCATCCTCTGTCTCAATGCCTTAAGATCCATCATCAACTCCTTGAGCTTCTTCCTAAAGTACCCATCTCATCATCATCAACTTCTCCATCAGTATCCCATCTCCTCATTAAGTGGATTCAGCCCAAACTAGAAGTCGAAACTGGGGATTTATCAAAATTCCAAAGTTGACTAACATTCAGTCAATACATAAGGTACTTTTTCATATTTGCGAAATGCTGGCAGATTTCTATGCATATTATGTACAAATTAAGACAAGTTCATAATTTCTCTTCCCACATTTCATTTTTCTCCTTTTGGTTGGATATGGTTGGAATCTTGAAGAGAGTAATTGGAAATTTTGCTCATTTCTAAGACAGAAAATTTCCTGTCTTGAAACTTGTGAATGAGAATATCATGATGCCTTTCACAAAAAGGACTGTTTTAGTGAGATGCTTCACATATGGAAACCTGTATAAATGATCAATTAAAAACTCTAAAAGAAATTCGCAATAAACTTTTTGATTTTAATGTGATTAGGCAGCAATGTATGACCGATTATGTAATGTGTTCCACAAATGCAGCATGTTGCTTAGTTTTGCCCAAATTAAGTCAACTTACCAGCAAGGATAGCCATTTTTTTTTATCTAGATTGTTGGGTATTTAATATAACTTAAGTGTATTTTCTAATATAAGCCTAATAAGTAATGAATATTTGTAGTGGGCATGTATGGGCAATAACCTATTAATTGGTTATAACTCTAATATATTTCTATATATATGCTTTGGTTGGAAAAGATTCTAAGTATTTCAAATCGAGATCTTGGGATGTAATGCTTAAACAATTGCATATACTATTGCTTGAACTTAAAATCCTAACAATCATTAAACATTAGGTATTAAAGATTTGGAGAAATTTTTATTTCATGTTTTTTCGAGAATAAAAAAATCGTGAACAATATCCTAACCAATTGAATAGTGAAAAGGGATATTTTGGTCATTTTAAAAATTGACTTTTCGCTTTGGTGACTAGTAGAGGCAAATGAGGAGTCCATCTTGTAGTTTTCAATGAGAAGAGTTCAACGGTGCAATCGATTACCAATCCAATAGTGGAGTTGGTGGGATCCGAGTTTGAAATTCGGCATTCGATTTTAGCTTGCAAGGCCACTTGAGTTTTGTTTTCCTCATCAAGACGAACATTTTAAATGGTCACCGCGGTCAATCGGAGGTCAAATGGTGGAGAAACGATCAATTGATATTCCAGGTGAGTTCGGCGAGTTGACATAGTGAGTCAAATGAGTCAACTCGGTGAATCATATCTTGATTGGATCGGGCGATAAATGCCGATTGAGTGTTGTGTGTTGACCGCGTTGACTGTTGACTACTTGTTGACCAAGCGTTAACTTTTTCATATTTTTGTGACATCGATTCAAAATTTTAACGATAAATTTTTCCTTTGCTAAAATCAAGTACATTCATTCTAGTTTTCCACTATTTAATTATTAAAATGAAAAGCGTGTGCAATTGAGATGGTTAAATTTCATACTTTTAATGAGTCGAATTTAATTCATGGCGAAAAGACTTAATTTGGTTTAAAATATAAAAATATTTTTTATCTTGTTTAAATACCTTTCTTGACACTACTAATAAAGTTGATGAGTCTTAATGAATAAAGATGATGACTTCTACAGACTATTTATTAAACCTTTTCGGGTTGTCTTGTAGAAGTTTTTAACAAGTTTAATCTTTAAGAATGTGGGACAATTTAGATACTCAATGTAAAGGAGGAGAAATTGTCAAAACACATCTTGTTGACAAATTCATGGATTTCAATTCAAAAAGATATGGAAATCACTTCTCAAGTAATCGATCTGAAAATTTGAGATTTAAATTAACTAGTGAAAACATCATTATATGTGATCCTTTTAGTTGGTGCCATTATTTATAAATTACCTTTGTGTGGCATTCTTTCAAAACCGAGATATACTGAAGAAAGTAGAAGTGGGATGGATGATCTCAAAGTACATTAGAATCGAGGATGAGAATCGAGTTAGGAATAACTTGGAGATGGTTAGATAGCAACAATGAGTAATTAACACAGATCAAATCTCAAGAAATTTCCTAGAAATTTAAGTCACGCAAGAGTAAATCTAAAAATTGGAGGCCAAAAGCCTATCTTTAAGAAAAAGAAGGGCAAGTGCCATAATTGTGGGAAGTAGGGTCATTTTGCCACATTGTAATCAACCTAAAAGGACAAATCGACACACCAAGAAGGAAACAAATATGCTAGTACAAAAGGTGAGGTTCAAAATTTTCTTGTTATGGTGAGAAATAATGGAAAGGCCAATACTTCTTCGGAATGGTGGTTGAATCTTTGGGCCAACGTGCCATGTTTGCAAGAACAAAGTTACTTGATGATGTTGCTAAGGCAAAGCGAGACTATTACTATGGCTAGTGGAGCAACAAGACTGTGACTACACCGTACTACAAATATAAGCATTTCTTAGGATAAACTTCTAACTTTAAAAGATGTTAAAGTAATTCTACTATTCAAAAAATTTAATTTACTGTTAGTCGTTTAGACAATGCTAATATGAGCATATTTATTTCTAGTAGTAGAGTAATTTTATCATTAACTCTCATTATTTTTGTTGCGGATTCTTGGTAGTGGTATGTATAGATTGAGTTTCATAAATGAAACAGTCAATCAAATTAGTTCAAATTTAATTTATCCTAAAACATTACATAATCAGTTAGGACATGTGAACTACAAGAAAATAGACTAGCTAAAACTCATAATATACATTTAGATACTTTGATCGGGTTTAACAGATGTGAAGTATGTACTCAAACGAAAATTACTAGAAAACTATTTTGTATAGTCTCTAAGAGTAGACAACTTTTTGAATTCATACAATATGACATGTGACTTTAAAGGTTTCACAACTAGAGGTGGTGAAGTATTTGGTTACTTTTATAGACCATTTTTTTAGATATTGTCATATTTATTTGTTAAAATCAAAAAATGAAGTATTTGATAAATTCAAAATTTTTAAGAGTTGTGTTGAAAACCAATTGAACTTAAAAATCAAAAGATTTAGAAGTGATAGAAGAGTAGAATACAAATTGTGAGTTCAAGGAATTCTATGCCTCTCAAGGCATAATATTTGAAACTCTTGCTCTTTACTCACCTCAATCTAATGGCATAAATGAATGTAAGAACAAAGCGTTATGAAATGTTAAACTCTATATTATTGTGATTGGGAATGGCATGCCTTCTTGTTATTGGGAGAAGCAACTTTGATCGCATTTCACACTCTGAATGGAGTTCCACATTCTAAATTAAACTCAATTCTTTATGAGTTATGGCATAAACATCATTGTAAATTAGACTCTTTTAAAACTTGGGATTGTATTGCTTATGTGAGGATACTGACCCTAAGAGACTTAAGGTGGGGCCTAGGACCAACACTTTGTGTACCTAGGTAGTGTGATTGGTTCTTAGATCTATCAACCAATATAGTTATAGAATCTAGAGATGCAGCTTTTCTTTGAAGATAAATTTCTTAGAAATCATGGGTTGACATTACCAAGTATTATACAAATAATTTCATAATCAACTATAGAAACTAAATCAAATTCCTCCGATAATTTCGAATATGTACCATTAAAAGTATCTGAAGAGCGAGTTCCCAAGACGTTTGGTGAGAATTTTATCACTTACCATTTAGAGGATGATCCATCCACTTATAAAGCGATGATATCTAGGGACTCTAGTACAATAACATGTGAAGTAATGTCCCTAAATCCTCTACACATGTTGTTATACTAGAGTCTCTATATCTCATCGTTTTTATAAGTGGATGGATCATCTTCTAAATGGTAAGTGACAAATTATTTCTATAGTTGATTCTAAAATTATTTCTATAGTGCTGATAATGTCAACCCATGATCTCTAAGAAATTTATCTTCAAAGAAAATTGCATCTCTAAATTCTATAACCACATTGGTTGATAGATCCAAGAACCGATCAACTGCACTACTTAGGTACACACAAGTGTTGGTCCTACACCCAACCTTAGGTCTCTTAGGGTCTGGTATCCTCACATAAGTAATACAGTCCCAAGTCTTAAAAGAATCTAATCTACAAAGATGTTTATGCCATAACTCTTAAGGAATTGAGTTTAATTTAGAATGTGGAACTCTATTCAGGATGTGACATGCAGTCAAAACTGCTTCTCCCCAATAATAAGAAGGCATGCCAGTTGTCAATAACATAGAGTTTAACATTTCTGTTAACGTCTTATTTTTAAGTTCAACTATACCATTGGATTGAGGTGAATAAGGAGCAGTAATTTCAACTATTATGCTTTGAAAAGGCAGAATCCTTGAACTATGTCAATTTGTATTCCTCTCTATCACTCTTAAGTCTCTTAATTTTTAATTTCAACTGGTTTTTAATACGACTTTTGAAATTTTGAATTTATCAAATACTTAATCTTTTGATTTTAGCAGATAAATATGACAATATCTAGAAAAATTATCTATAAAAGTGACCAAATACTTCTGACCATCTCTAGTTGTGAAACCTTTAAAGTCATAGATGTCAAAATGTATTAATTGAAGAAGTTGTGTACTCTTAGAGACTGAACGAAATGGTTTTCTAATAATCTTCATTTGAGCACACACTTCACATTTGTTAAACCTAATCAAAGTATCTAAAGGTATATTATGAGTTTTAGCTAGTCTAGCTATTTTCTTGTAGTTCACATGTCCTAACCAATTATGCAATGTTTTAGGATCAATTAAATTTGAACTAACCTAGCTGACCGTTTCATTTATGAAACTCAATCTATACATACCACCAAGAAAAATCGCAACCAAAATAATGAGAGTTACCAGATAAAGTTACTCTACCACCAGAAATAAATATGCTCATGCTAACATTGTCTAAGCGATTAACAGAAATTAAATTATTTTGAATAGCAAGAACTACTTTAACATCTTTTAAAGTTAAAAGTTTACATGAAAAAAGACTCATATTTGCGATAGCAGTGTGAGTTCCCGTCTCCGATGCTCATTAGCCACAACAATAGTCTTGTTTGCCTCAAAGAACATCATCAAGTAACTTTTGTTCTTACAAACATGCCATGTTGACTCAAAGATCTAATCACCATTCTAAAAAGTATTGGTCTTTCCATTATTTCCCACCACAATAAAAATTTTGAGGCCGATCTTCAGTATTAGCATATTTACTTCCTTCTTTGGTATGTCGATTAGTCCTTTTTAGGTTGATTATAATATGCGCAAAGTGACCCCACTTCCCACAATTGTGGCACTTGCCATTCTTTTTCTTAAAGATAGGCTTTTGGCCTCTAATTTTGAGATTTACTCTTGGGTGACTTGAATTTTTAAGAAATTTCTTGGGATTTGATACCGCTTAGCGACTTCATTGTTGCCTAATTATTTCCAAGTTATTCCTAGTTCAATTCTCATCCTCGATTATAATTAACTATTTGAGATCATCGGTCCACTTACACTTTCTTCTATACATCTCGCTTTGAAAGAATGCCACGCAAATGGTAATTTATAAATAATGGCACCAACTAGAAAAGATCACATGCAATGATGTTTTCACCTTTAATTTAGATATCAAATTTTCTAAATCGACTTGATGAGTGATTTCCATATCTTCTTTGAATTTGAAATTCATGAATTTGTCAACAATATGTGTTTTTGACAATTCCTCATCTTTTTAAATTGAGTATGTAAATTGTTTCATATTTCTTTAACAAGATTAAACTTGTTATAAACTACGCAAGACGGTTCGAAAGATAGTTTAATAGATAGTCTATGCGTAAGTTATCATTTTGTTCCATTTAGACTTATCAACTCTCTCAGTAGTGTTAGCAAAGGTACTCAAAAGTGTCAAAAAGATTTTTATATTTTAAACCAAATTGAGTCTTTCACTTCCATGAATTAAATTCAAATCTACTAAAAGTATGAAATTTGACCATCTCAATTGGTACGTTTTTCCATTTTAATAATTAAATAGCGGAAAACTAGAATGAGTGCACCTGATTTCAACAAAGGAAAAATTTAGCAGTTGCTAAAAGTCTGAATTAATGTTGCGTAAAATCTGAAAAAAGTCAACGCTCGGTCAATAACGATCAACATCGATGAACACACTGATCGATCGGCAATTACTACCGCCCAATCGACCTAATCAAGATATGATTCATCAGCCAACTCATCCCGAACTTGTCGAATTTTAATCGATCGTTTCTCCGTTGTTCGACCTCCGATTGATACCGTGACCACTCAAAATGTTCGTCTCAACGAATAGAACAATACCCAAGTGGCTTTGCAAGCTAAAACCGACTAGATTTTTCAGATTTGAATAGAAATTTTTCAACCGTCGAAACTTCAAACTCGGATCCCGACCAACTCCATTGTCGGATTTGCAATCGATTGCACCGTTGATCTTTTCTCATTGAGAGGTACAAGATGGACTCCTCTTTGCCTCTATTAGTCACGGAGCAAAAAGTTAATTTTTAAAATGACCAAAATACCCCTTTTACTATTCAATTTGTTAGGTAATCGTTCATGAATTTTTTCTTACGTCTCTAAAAATGTGAAAATTTTTTCCCCAAATCTTTAATACTTAATGCTTCAAGATTGTTAGGATTTTAGATTCAAACAATAGTATATGCGATTGTTTGAAGTATTATACTATTGGTATCTAATTTGAAATACTTAACATGTTGCCTTCATTTAGCATATATATAGGATATACTCGGGTTATAACTAGTTAATGAACTCTTGCTCATACAAAGGTTTATTATCTATTAGACTTATATTAGAACATACACTTGGGTTATATTAAATATTCAACACTTCAAACCCTTATTCTAATATGTCAAGTACAACAAGAACAAGAAAAACATGACACTTTTCTACCATACAGAAAATAGTACCCATTTTTAAACAAAGATGATTCATTAAGTATTTGAGACCAATATCATGACTGTACTCTTTAGTTGGCTGATTTATTTTTTCTGCCTCGAGCTGGAATGTTACACTAGAAAAATTACCACAAGCAACTAAACAAAAAATGTCTTTGTTGCAGTTTCAAACTTAGAGACCACCATCATAAGCTTTGCGATAACATAAGCATTCCTAATAGAACTTTAGAGCTTTTCACCACCAAATATAGCAGTATGCTGTGGCAACTCTTTATTCTTGGGCCAATACCAACTGTAAAATTAAAAACTAGATAAGACTATATGATCATGTACCAAGACACATAAATCTAATCTTTACAGAACAAGAAGAAACAATTACAAACCACCTTTGTCTACAATTAACAATAATGGTAAAATTTTTTGGCCAAACTACTAAATCATCTTTTAACAAATTTAGTGTAAAAAAATGCAACAAAGATATTCTTTCTGCTATATAACGTGCAACTTAACTAAAAAATAGTTGATACAAAACTCCGAAGTCCCAATAAAGAACCCCCCTTCCCAAACAAACAAATAAATAAAAAAACCTTACTACAGCCACAATACCATTATTTAAGTTTGTAATAATATAGTTGAGTAGATTCAACCATACTAAACAATGAAATAAGACAAGTAATTACTAGAAAGTTCTTAGTCCGCAAAATAATCTAGTCAATAAACTTTTGCACAGCCATAACCAAATACTAGCTTTTGATGCAATGAATTATGTTAAGTCATAAAATTTACCTCATGGAGTAGTTATTATAGTGTGATTCTTTCATCTATACCTATACAAGACTTCCGGGTGTAGGTAGTTAGATAAGAAACCAAATATCTAAGTGTATAAACTCAAGTTAGTATTTTCCAATCTAAAACCAACATGAATGTACTCAGGTCAAAAAGTAAATACCTGGTTTATTTGGTAAAAGTTATTTCCATTTTCCAATACGCTTGAGAAAGGAATACCATCGGACTACAATTCAATTGCTTATCCGTTAGTAGAGAAGATTTATCAAACTTAGAAAAACTTTAAATATTTAAAAATGAATAGGATTTCTTGCCATCACAAATTGTAACCACAAGAAACATTCATATTGAAGTTCAATTCTAGTATGAAATTACTAATCAAAATATTATACTAACCTGATTGTTGAGAAGTATTAGTGGAGGTGCTAAAAGGATTCAATCGTATATCCAAATCAATTGATCCATCATCTTTTTCAACAAAAAATAAAAATATTAGTGTGAATACTCACTATTATAACCATAATAATATAGAAAAATATTAAAAAAAGACTAATTTAAAAATATAGTGTTCATACCAGAAATAATGTGATTGGATTTTTGCATTTGAGATGTTCCTTTCTTTGCTTCTTTTCGACCACGTTTCTCAATAAAACTCTTTATTCTTGCGTTTGTTTTCCCTTTTTGTCTCACTTGTGGAGGATTAAAGACAACTTTTCACCTATGGATGTAGAGATCTGACTGCTTCCAACATCATTAATATCAATATTGTTAAAATCACTAAAATTCTCCTTGCACTTTTTAATGCTCTCAAATGCTTCATCTGTCAATTCTTCAAATATTTCCACAAGTCTTGCATCAAATGCTGCCAAATTCATAACTTTGCTGGTTTTGTGCATTAATCTACTAAAAATTAATGTCTTTGACTCCTTCACATTACTCTTGAGTGATGAAACATGCCGAGGACTAGCATCAGTTTCTTTTGCACCTTTGGTCTATTTTTTCAAAATATACTTTGGAGATATTCTATTGTCATTATTACTCACGTTCAATATCCTTAATATATAAGAACATAGTAAACCTAAAGTTTCAAACTTCTTACAGCTGCAAGTAATAGTAATATTAGAAGTATCAAAAGAAACAGTATGCATATTTTCAGAGTTTTCCTTCTTGAACTTATAACAATCAACCACTGATGGGGATCAGTTTTAGTTATTAAATTATTGAGACTTTTTTCTGTTTGTTTGTTATTTGCTAATTTTGTTGGGTTTTATTTATGTTGTTTATTTTAATAAAGCCCAATAGCTAATGGACTTAGTTTCATTAGGTTTTAGTATTATGTTTTAGTTGTTATTAGGGTTTCTTATGTTCTCTATAAATATTGATGTAATCCCTTACTTCAGGGTTAGACTTTGATTATCAATATTATTATTTCCTTTAGTTGTGGTTATCTCTTACTCTGCGGTTGAGGATCCTAGGGTAGTGAATTTTCTGCGGTTAATTCACCTTAGTTTTGATTTCTTGTTTATTATTTTTTATCAATTACTTGTTCTTGAATTTCGTCCTACATCATTTTTGGTATTAGGGCAGGTTCTGGAAATTCTTATTTTCAGATGTACATCCTTAGAAAACCATCAAACACAACCACCAAAAACTTGATCTATTTGTTCATCTTATTTTCTTAAAAACAATAAAAGCAAAATCAAGCATCGTGGGAAGCTTCACATCACTTGTCACCAAAAAGTCTTTGTCTTCGTCGTGCATTTCTCTCATACATCATCAACAACTATTGCTTATTACTTTGGTGAAATATAAGGAGATAACCCTAATCTTTTTTTTTCCCTTTACAGTTCTAAGCCTTTCAAATTAACACTAACCTTTTCAGCCTTATTTTTATTATTTTCAATTAGACTAAAAAAAATGACCATTAGGATTACATACTTATATTACTTAGATTTCACTTTATAGCGTAGTACTATTAAACTTTAGAAAATTACATTGATTTATTTTCTTTAATTGCATACTATTCCTACTTTGTTGGCACATTAATTGATTTTATTATTGATTTTTGAGCTTGCGAGTGCATACGTTTTAGAATTATAATTTAGTTGTTTAAATTAAAATTCTAGATTATCTCAGTTTTGCATTTCATCATGACTACCCGTAAAGGAACCCATTATGGTCCAGATGATAATAGTAGTGGAACCCAACATGGTCCAGGTGCTAACAGTAGTGGAACTCAGCATAACCCAGATGATAATACAACTTTTTTGCTCGCTAAACTAGATGAAATGCAAAGAGACTTTAATGAGCAGATCAACATTGTGTCTGAAAGAGTCTGTGTGTTAGAGCAAAGACCACCTGTGGTTGAACATAGAGAGGGTGAGAGAGATGTGGAAAACTTAGTTGATCCGAGAGCCCCTAGACATGTTCATAAATGTCCTAGATGTAATATGCTCCATGACCATAGGGATATTGACTATCTCAAGTATCGAGACCATGACTATGAGGGGCATAGAAATTATAGACATCGTGACCATAGGAATTATGACTCTTATGACTGCAGTGATGATGATATTAAGAAAATCAAGGTAGATGCCCATGAGTTTGATGGTAGGTTTGACCCTACTATTTTCACCAATTGGTTGTCAAGTATGGACAAATTCTTTGACTGGTATGATATGTCTGATGAACGTAGAGTGCATTTTGCCAAAATGAAGCTTGTTAAGCAAACTGATGTGCTCTGGAGTAGTGTTGAGAGAGACTTAGAGCGCTTAAGGGAACCACCAATTAGACATTGGCAGAGATGAAAATGCACTTAACAAGGCACTACCTACCTTTAGGGCATACTGATAGGCTGATGGAACAACTAGACAACTTGAGTCAGGGTACCATGTCTATTGCTGAATATATTGGTAAATATAAGGAGTTGATTCAGAAGTGTGAGGTTAATGAGAGTAGTCGAATGACTATCATCCAGTTTAAGAATGGGTTCAAACCTGAGCTTAAGCATAAGATTTTGATCACTCAAGTCAACACCTTAGATGACATTTTTCAAGCTACTTTGGAGCAAGAGTATAGGTTGAAAGGTTTTTCCTAGAGAATAATTGCTTTATATGCCAGTCAGGTTAGTAGTCGTAGTATTCCACAGAGTCGTTCCTTCCCCACCTCACAGGGTACCTCTAGGGCTAGTGATACAGTGAGGGCACCAGTTCAAGACCCTAGGAATAGAAAGGCTCCCATGTCATCCACACAGTCTAGGAACATAGATGAGTGTTTTAAATGTCATGAGCTTGGTCATAAATCCTTTGAGTGTCCCTAATGCCATCTTGGAGTCATTGAGGAGCAAAGAGATGAGGGACACTTAGAGGGTGAGTATGACACAGAGGATGCGGCAGTAGATGTGGACCTAGATGTTATGGGGCAATAGTTACATGTTATGAGATGCAACCAGCCCTAGGAAACAGGAGGATTGGAAGAGAACCATCATATTCCAAACTTATAGCAAAGTCAGTGGTATTTCTTCTAAGGTAGTTATTAATAGGGGTAGTTGTTTAAATGTAGTTGCCCAAAGTGTAGTTACTTGGTCGAAGTTGAAAGCAGAACCACACCTCGAGCCAAATAGTGTAGTCTGGGTCAATAAGACATCTATTCCTGTGTCACAAAGATGTTTAGTTCCTATCCACCTTCAGGGTTATGAGAAAAACATTTGGTGTGATGTCCTTCCTATGGATGTTGCACATATCTTACTAGGACAACCTTGGATTTATGATCATAATGTGACTCATTATGGGAGAACTAACACTTATGTGTTCATGCACAAGGGCAAAAGATAACCTTAGCACTGTAAGGCTCGAGTGTCTCCTAAAGGGTCACCAAAGGAAAGTAGCACACCTACCCGAAACCAAAGCACTCCATATCCTTAATAGAAAAGAGTTGGAGAGGAGTACCCTAAAGGAAAAGGTTGTTTATGTGGTAGTTGCTAGGGAGGTGAAGGATGTCCTTGAGGGGAGTGCTAATGAGATTTCTAATGATGTTAGACAGATTCTTCACAAATTTGTCGATATGATGCCTAATGAGTTACCCAATGGGTTACCACCTCTTAGGGATATCCAGCATGCTATTGACCCTGTTCTAGGGTCTTCTTTGTCTAATCTTCCATATTATAAGATGAACCCCACAGAGCAGATAGAGATGTGACGATAGGTAGGAGACTTATTGCATAAGGGCTTTGTGAGAGAGAGTTTTAGTCCTTGTTTTGTGCCAGCTTTATTCATCCCCAAGGCTGATGGAAGTTTGAGGATGTCTTGTGATAGCCGAGCCATTAATAAGATCACTGTCAAGTATAGGTTTCACATAGTGAAGCTTGATGATATGTTAGATATGATGACAGGTGCTCAGGTTTTCACCAAAATAGACCTGCGGAGTGGATATCACCAAATCCTCATTCGAGAGGGGGATGAGTGGAAGATTGCCTTTAAGACAGGGGATGGGCTTTATGAGTGGTTAGTCATGCCATTTGTTCTAACCAATGCACCCAGCACATTTATGAGAGTTATGAATCAAGTGCTACGTTCTTTTATTGGTAGGTTTGTAGTGGTCTATTTTGATGACATTTTGATTTATAGTAAAACCCAAGAGGAACACTTACTTCATTTACACCAAGTTTTAGCTGCTCTTTAGCCAGAGAAATTATATGTTAACTTGAAGAAGTGTTTTTGTACAGAGTTGGTGATATTCCTTGGGTTTGTGGCTTCAAAGGATGTAGTTCTGCTGACCCGAGAAAGTAAAGGCTGTTAAGGAGTGGCCTGAACCTTCCAATATTCATGAGGCTCGTAGTTTCCATGGGCTAGCTACCTTTCATAGGAGGTTCATTAGGGGATTTAGTACTACTATGGCTCCCATTACCGATAGCTTGAAGAAGGGGGAGTTTGTTTGGTCCAAATCACCAAGCAAAGCCTTTGTGGAGATTAAGGATAGGTTGACACAGCACTTGTCCTTGCGCTACTAGATTTTAGTAAGATTTTTGAGGTAGCATGTGATGCTTCAAGTGTAGGTATAGGGAGTACTTAGTCAAGATGGTCATCCGATTGCGTTTTTAGTGAGAAATGAAATAAGGCTAGACAAAAGGATTTAACCTATGATAGGAGTTTTATGTCAGAGTCGTGCACTTAGATATTGGCGTCATTACTTGTTGCGTTAGGAGTTTGTGCTATATTCGATCATCAGTGCTTCAATATCTCAACTCCTAGAAAAAGTTGAGTCATCGACATGCTAAGTGGGTAGAGTTTCTCTGAGTATTCTTTTGTCTTGAAGCATTGCAAAGGGATAGAAAACAAGGTCGATGCGTTGAATAGGTATCTATCCTTATTAACACCTTAAGTGTGAAAGTTGTAGGATTTGAGCATATTATTCAGAATAGCCTTCTTATCGTGACTTTAGTGATACTTATGCTAGCTTACAGACCCTAGTTCACCACCCCTTTAGTAATTTTCATATCCATTATGGGTATCTTTTTAGAGGAACTCGCTTGTGTATTCCTAGTACATCACCGCATGATTATTTAGTTATGGAGTTACATGGAGAAAGATTAGCCGGTCACTTTGGTCGTGATAAGACTATTGCTATTGTTGAGGATGGGTTGTTTTGGCCTATTCTTAAGCGGGATGTAGGTCGTATAGTTGCTGAGTGTCGTACATGTTAGACTGCTACGGGTAAGAAGCAGAACACAAGCTTATATAGCCCATTACCAATTCCTCATGCTCCTTAGGAGAATCTTAGCATGAATTTTGTCTTGGGTTTACCAAAGACCCATAAGAGTCATGACTCGATTTTGTTATAGTGGATCGCTTTTCCAAGATGGCACATTTTATTCCATGCATAAAACTAATAATGCCTCCCATATTGCTTCAATTTTCTTTAGTGAGGTTGTGAGATTATGTGGTTTACCTTTGTCTGTAGTTTCTGATAGAAATGTGAAATTCATGAGTTATTTTTTGAAAACTCTCTGGAAGAAGCTTAATACCACACTTAAGTTCTCTACTGCTTATCACCCACAAACTGATAGTTAGATTGAGGTTGTTAATAGGAGTCTAGGTGATTTGATACGGTATCTTATAAGTGATCATGTCTCCACCTGGAATAGAGTTTTACCTATGGTGAGTTTGCATACAATAGTTCGATTAATCGTTCAACTAGAGTGAGTCCTTTCGATCTTACACGGTTATTAGCCTAGGAAACCTATTGATTTGGTTTCCCTTCCCTGCATATAGGACTAGTGTGTCAGTAGAGTCTTTTGCACAACACATTCATGATTTGCATCCGAGATAAGACAAAAATTAATTTAAGCAATGAAAATTATAAGTTTGCTACAGATGTTCATCGTAGGAATCAAGAGTTTAATGAGAATGGTCAAGTGATGTTACGACATCGTGCTGAGAGGTTTCCTCCTGGCACATGGAAGAAAGTGCATGCTAAGAGGATGGGTGCATTTCGAATTCGAAGGAAGGTTAGTACTAATGCATATGAGTTGGATCTTCCTAGTAATATGGGTATTGGTCCTGTATTCAATGTTGAAGATCTCACTCCTTATCATGGACCTTCCGTTGATCCCTTTTCTACTTCCTATCAATCTCTCCTACTCATGTTAATCCCATTGAACCAATGTCTTTACCTTCATTACCTATTCACCTGCACCCCCTTTTACATCTTCACAACAAAAAGTAGAGGTAATTGAGGATGTTTTGGATGAGAGGTTTATACCGACCAGGCGAGGTGGTTATCGACAGTATTTGGTTAAGTGGCGAAACAAACCGCTGGATGATTGCACATGGATTGGTGCTGCAGAGTTCCGTAAGATTGATCCTGTCCTATTGGAGCACTATACAGCTTTTACTTTGTTAGAGACAACTTTTTCATCGAGAGAAATGATGGCGATCAATTTTAGTTATTAAATTATTGGGAATTTTTATGTTTGTTTGTTATTTGCTAATTTTATTTATGTTGCTTATTTTAATAAAAACCCAATAGTTAAGGAGCTTAGTTTCATTAGGGTTTTAGTATTATGTTTTAGTTGTTATTAGGGTTTCTTATGTTCTCTATAAATATTGGTGTAATCCCTTACTTCAGGGTTAGACTTTGATTATCAATATTATTATTTCCTTTGGTTATAGCCATCTCTTACTCTTCTACGGTTAAGGATCCTAGGGGTAGTGAATTTTCTGCAGTTAATTCACCCTAGTTTTTATTTCTTGTTTATTATTCTTTATCAATTACTTGGTCTTGAATTTCGTCCTACATCAACCACACCACTACGAGTATACTCAATAACTTGTTCTACCACACCTTTTATAAATTCTTCTTGAAACATGCTAAATAATTTGCTAGTGTATACATTAGCAGCATGCCTCAAAATTCCACTAGGTATACAAACATGAGGCTTTCCATATATACTCCAAAAATCTTCACCATTTTCTACCTCACGCATTTTTTCCTAGTGTCTGAAGGGTATTGTGAACACTGTTTTGTACCTATTAGAGGGATGTATTTAATTTGCCCAAAGTTAGATTTCATGTCAAATTTGGAAAACATCTTGGCAGCGTAGTCTTTGTAGAATATCTTTCTTATTTGGAGTTAGATATCTAATCTATCTTAGGGTTTTATTTAAGGCCTTATAATTGATTGCTAGTCTTGGTACTCATTTTTCAATTTTAGAGTTTTTGTTGACATAGAAGGTAGGGTAGCTTGTAGATTGGCTTTGGCTAATGATTCCTTTGGAGAGAAGATCTATGATTTCTTTTTGTAGTGTTCTAGTAATTCTTGGTTCATTTGGACCAACTGGCTTTTCATAAGAGAGTTGTACTATGTGCTATTTTCTTTTCCAAAAGCAATAGGGATTTTTGCACATACTTCCTTACGAAAATTGATTTGTTTTATCTTACTTGTTAGGTAGTTGAGCTCTCTTTGAATTGGCTTTCTAACAAATGGAAGAATAACTCTATCTCGAATTTCTATGAGACGAAACCTTCTTGAAGGCCATAATATAGAACCAATTTGAGATATGAAGTTTGTTCTCAAAATAATAAGGTGAATAAGGGTTTTAGTTAGAAGGAATGAGAGTTTGATGGTAGCTAATGAGAACTTGACTTCTACATCCGTAATTTTTATGTAATATGGAGCTTGATTATATTGGTGAAGCAAAGGTCTTTTAAGTTTTTTCAAAAGTTTTGATGGGATAAAACCCTTTTTAATATAATTGATGTCAATTTGATATCCCAAAGAGCTACTAAATCTAAAACAAAGCTAGTTTTGATCACCAATTGGATTTGGACATCATGTTATCTGTATGTAATAGCTAATTAAATAGTAGAAGTCATGTTACGAGTGGAGGGAGCCATTGATGTGTGTAAAGAGTCTAGGAAGTTGGTGTTTTCTTTAGTTGTAGAATTCTTTTTCTAGTCAATTACACTCTGAAGAAGAAGATGATCCATGTCTCTTTGTGCTTTGATTTATTTGATTTTTGCCTTGAGTTGTGTAATTTTAACTTGTTGGTCTTGTGTTGTAAAGGGTTTGGTCAGTTTAGAGGGGAATCTACTAAGTATATTAGTAAGATTACATATGTTAAGAACTATTGAATGGTTTGCAAGGTGGTTGTCTTTGAATGAAAAATAAGAAGGTTGATTTTGTAAGGCTTTTTGGAATCAACTAGAATAATGTTTCTTTTGTTCAAGGTCAATAAGACTATTAATGATCTCTAAAGAAGATCTTGTTCTTTGGTAAGGACATTGATTTGGGGTTCGACTTCTGTGTCACTATTTTAGTGTTGGATTATACCCTAAAGGCTAATTATGTGGTGATTGTTTGGGCATATATTGTATCATTACACTTATAATTTATGGCAATTTATTATTATTATTATGTTCAATTATACATCTGTGTAACATGAATAAATATAATAATGTCCCTACAATTTGGTAATTCTAAACCTATCCCTAGTCAAGTATTATCATCAAATGGGACAATGATAATGCATTAAAACTAGTATGTGTAGTGACTGATAACATGTGTCATGATATGTGATATCAAGTCAACACATGGGTACATGTTAGAGAATTATGTATTGGATCGATCCGCCATGAAAAATGATACATGGATTGTTATATAAGTGTTATAAGCATGTTTCATGGTGATGATGATGTATGTGATCCTTAGACTTGAGGTCATCAGAGATCCCAACATGAGGAGTTGCATTTTTTTATGCTACCAAACGTTACCTGTAATATAGTGAATTATAAAAACAGTAATTGGATATGTAATGAATCATGCAGTGGGATGTTGAGTGATCAAGATAGGATTTGTCCCTCCCATATAACGGGAGTGATATCTTTGGACCCCTTGATTGGGTAAGACCATAAAATGTATGGCCGTGCTTAAATGAGCCAATATGTGATATCGGGTTCATTTGCTTATATGAGTCTACTTGGGAATCAAGAAATGCACAGATTGAATTGTACAAGTATGGCACGTTTCATGGCTCGTGTTCAATCAAGGTATCTAGGGCAAAATAATTGAATTACATGGTAACATTCATCACGTGATAAGGTAATGTCGAATTCGACATTTTCATAACTTGGATAGCATTGATGTATTGCTAGATTCCGCTCATTGCTTATGGCATAAAATAGATTTTATGTCATGGCCAACGCTTTGAGAACCTATTGGGTCACATACTTAGATCAAATCCAAAAGTGTAAAATTCATATGATGAATTTTAAGTAATATCAAGAATCCTAATGTGAATAGGATTCTCTATGGTTTTCCGGTTTAAGGCGATATTGATTTAAAAGCTGAATGGGTTTGGATTTTAGTGCTAATAAATCCAAAATATTTTTGGACCTAGCAATTGTAAAACCCGAAACTTTGAAGTCCAATTCTGAATGGGATATACTTCTTGTGTTTGGCAGCCAATATATTCATTGAATCTAGAAATCCCAAACAGACTAGGGTTTGGTAGTCCAAGTAAAACTCTTTAGAAGAGTTTTACCCTAGAACTACAACCTAACTCTATAAATACTAGGAATTTCGCCAACCTCCATATAAAGAAACACAAGAAACCCTCGGCCTTCTTTATGAAAGAAAAACAGCTGCCATTCTCTTGAAGCAAAATCAAGAAAAGAAAACCTGAAACCTTATAAGCAAAATTTGAGAATCCCAAACACAAATTATGAAGCTAGCACTTCAGATTTTGGATCGATCATGTGGATACTATAGAGGTGAAGCGAATCGGTTTTGCTAGTGATTCAACAAACAAAGATCTTCGCAAGCCAACTCTACCAAAAATACCAAGGTACAAACCTAAATCTCGATTTGATCTCACTTCATCCGATCCTAAAAGGAAACCAAAATTTTAAATTCGGCGCTTGATGTACTCGGTTTCTTACGGTGGTTTCAGAGACACTTACAAAGACTCAAATCGGTTTTGTGATTGAAAGCATATTATTTTCTTAATTTGGTTTATGTGAATTTGATTGATATAATCCAAATTGAAATTAGACATACATGATATATTTAAATTTGTTAAATCAATTGAGGGCATGCTTTAATGGTTATTGCTTGAGTCGAAATTACCTAGATAAATATATATGTCATATATATATGCATGAGAAACGCAGTCTTGGCTATATGTGATATATCATGGTTTGGGGTTTTTTTTCTTTGTGTTGTGGCCGAAATATGGTTTCGGGTATATACATGGCTATGAGTTTTTGTGCTATGGTCGAGATATATATATATGTTATATCATATTGTGGCCAAAAGATATATATGATATATCCTTCACAATTTTTCATGGTTAAAGAATGGTAAATTCCATTTACTTTTGGGTCCTTGCCTCATTGACCCCACTTGCTAACCGGCTAGTGAGATCGTTGTCTAGGCTTTGCCCCGAACCCCGGAAGGGGGGCTACCCCTTGACCCCACCCCTTCTTTGCGTAGGGTATTATTTGAAACCCTAATATATTATTTAATGATAATTGTCACAAATTAATTGGATTAATAAATTTAAGTGTTAAATGGGATATGAATGACAATTATATGTAACATGCATATTATTTGTGATGTTTGAGCACGGTGCATAATTATAGCCCTTAACCCAATGTGATTGGATGTACCTTCTTTATTGGTTAAAACTTAAATATGATATACGTGTCATGTCTTTCTCTATACTCTGGTTATACATTCTTTTCTCATCTAACTCCTCTCGTATGTAATTCGAGATTTCTTAAAACATGTAATTGTTAGATGTGGATAGGATTAGAGTAGGAATCATGGAGGTAAGGAGTTCGTGACCATACAAGAACAACCAAGGAGGCACTTGGAAAAGATGCTATTACCCTTAGGTTGATCTTATGGTTCTTTCATTGCCTTGAGAGAACCAATGTAGTTTGGGATAAAACTATGTCACATTTAATTTTCTTGTTGATGTATGAGATGCATGTTATCTATAGTTGTTGATTATTTACATGATGAGATCATGACGATATTAATTAGTTAATAAATTATATGATTAAATGAACTAATAATTACCATAACCAATGCAAATAAAATGGTGAGATTGCATCAAATCTCTCAAAAACAATATTAAGTCTAAAATGCCTTATAATGCATAGCACTCGCAAAGCCTCGATTGATCGTGTGTAGGTTTGCTAAAGAAAAGTACCATGATCCATCTTGGAGTGACACGACAGGATAATAGTAATATTCGACTACTAATCATTGGGTTCTACGTAACTAGGTAAACCCAATAGGATTAGGACTTAGAGGCATAGAGTTGGGTCTTAACTTATTAGATGAGTTAGAACAAAAGTTGTTCACCTAACTCTTTAAGAGTTGCATAGGATGTAATTAACAAGTGTTATCTACCTAAATAGCCGAGTTTTGGAAGATTAACCAAAACTAACTCAAAATTAGGTGAAATATGGATCTTGGCCCACTAACAAGATATGAAATTAATCTTTCCAAATTAATATTGAGGGTTATTAATTTGAGTAAAATAGTGGGAGTAACATTTAAAAAAGACCATATTAAATGTTTGCATTCATGATACTTATTTTGCATATTTCTGTTGTAGATAACCATGACATTCAACACTAATAACAATACACTATCACAGTGATTTGTTCTTGAGAAGGACAAGTTGAATAGGACAAACTTCCTTGATTGGTACAGGAATTTGAGGATAGTCCTTAAGCAAGAGAAAAATCTATATGCCCTAGAAGAACCCTTACCTAAAGAACCTCTTGCTAATGCTTCAAGAGCTGAAAGAGATGCTTATAGGAAATATCAAAATGACATTGTAGACATCACATGCCTCATGTTGGCCACCATGAACTCTAAGCTTCAGAAGCAACATGAGGAAATGGAGGCGTACAATATGATCGAACACCTCAAGCAGCTATACGAAAACCAAGCTTGTCGAGAGAGATTTGATGTCTCTAAGGCGTTATTCCGGTGCAGAATGGCAGAGGGAATCCCTATTGGTGCTTATGTGTTTAAATGATTGGGTACATTTAAAATCTTGACAGATTGGGATTTCCATTGGGCCGAGTTTTGGCTACAGACGTTATCTTGCATTCGTTGCTTGATAGCAATGGTCAATTCATTCTTAACTGCAACACGAATGAAATTGACAAAACTTTGCCTCAATTGCTAGGCATGTTAAGAATGCCGAAGCAAACATGAAAAAGTCTAAACCCAATAATGTCCTGATGATTAAAAAGGGCAATAACAAGGGTAAGGCTAAAGCAAAGGGCAAGAACAAGAAATCCGAGTCCAAGCCCTCTACAGCTACACTAAAACCTAAATGAGGGGTAACTAAAGAAGGGAACTGCTTCCATTGTGGTGAGACCGGACATTGGAAGAGAATTGTAAGATTTACCTGGAGGATCTAAAGAAGAAGATGAAGGAAAATAAGACTTCCACTTCAAGCATTCATGTTATAGAAGTTAATTTATCTACTTCTTCATCATGAATATTAAATACTGAATGTGGTTCTCACATTTGTGTTAATGTCTGGCGAAAAGAAGTAGGACTTTAGCTAGAGGCAAAGTTGACCTACTAGTGGGAAATTGAGTAAGGGTTCTTTGCATTAGCTATAGGAATCTATGTTTTGACTTTGCCCAGGCTTGTTTTAGAAATAGATAACTGCTATTATGTGCCTTCCATTACTAAGAATATTATTTCGATTTCTTGTTTAGACAAGATTAGATATTCATTTATAATAAAGGACAACTGTTGCTCTTTTTATTTAAATAAAATCTTTTATGGTAGTGCACAACTAGTTGATGTTCTTTATGTTCTAAATCTTAACATGCCTTTTTATAACATAAATACCAAAAAGATTAAATTAGAAAACTTTAATCGACTTATCTCTGCATTGTTGTTTGGGCCACAAAAACAAGAATCGCATTTCCAAACTTTATAAAGATTGACTCTTGAACTCATTTGATTTTGAATCATATGAGACATGTGAATCATGCTTATTGGGCAAGATTACTACCCCTTTCACGGGACATAATGAAAGGGCAAGTGATTTATTAGATCTAATATATAGTGATGTATGTGAAGCATTACATACACAAACTAGAAGTGATGTTCAATACTACATCACATTTACTGTTGACCACAATAGATATGACTATGTGTATCTTATGAGACACAAGTCCAATCATTTGAAAAGTTCAAAGAATTCAAGAATGAAGTACAAAATCAACTTGGCAAAGTATCAAAGCACTTCGATTTGATCGAAGAGGTGAATACTTAAGCCACTATGACTGTTTAAAGAAGTGTGGGATAGTTTCACAACTCACTCCTCCTAGTACACCACAATGGAATGGTATATCTGAGAGAAGAAATCAATTGTTAGACATAGTTTGGTCCATGATGAGTCATACAAATCTTCAAAATCCCTTCTAGGTACATGAAGTCTCTACGGACGGTTACTTTTACAATAAATCACGTTCCATCTAAATCAGTTTAAAAGACACCATATAGGATATGAAATGGAAAACGTCCTAGTATGTCTTTTATGAAGATATAGGGATGTGAGGCTTACGTTAAACGTCAAGTCTTCGACAAACTTGGACCCAAATTTGATAAGTGCATCTTTGTGGGGTTTCGTAAAGAAACAAAATGATACTTTTTCTACAATCCCAATGAGAACAAAATAGTTGTTGCTCGGACAGGTGTCTTTCTAGAAAAAGAATTCATTTCTAGAAAATCTAATGAGAGACAAATAGAACTTGAAGAAGATCAAGAACCCCCAAAGTAGCGCTGAGCTTGTTAAGATGGAATCTGAGTAGACACCACAAACAGATGTGGATCAACTACCTGATCAAGAGACACAAGCCCTATGTAGGTCTACTAGGATTCATCATGAGTCGAAAAGATATGGATTTCTGATGACTCAAAATGGTGATGTCTAGCTCATGGATCAAGATGAGCCTATGACCTATCAAGAAGCAATATCGGGGCCAAACTCTGAGAAATTGCTTGAGGCCATGAGATCTGAGATGGAATCCATGTATGCAAATCAGATATGGACTCTTGTTGACCCACCTGAAGGGGTAAGACCCATAGGGTGTAAATGAGTCTTCAAGAAGAAAACCGACATGGGTGGTAAAGTACATACTTTTAAGGGACGACTAGTTGCTAAAGGTTTCAAACAAGTTCATAGTATAGACTACGATGAAACCTTTTCACCAATTGCCATGCTTAAATCCATCAGGATCTTACTTGCAATAGTTGCATTCCATGATTACGAAATATGGCAAATGGATGTCAAGATTGTTTTTCTTAATGGAAATCTTCTTGAAGATGTGTACATGACACAACCTGAAGGTTTTGTCAATCCAGAAAATACGAGAAATATTTGTAAGCTATAACAATCCATTTATGGGTTGAAGCAAGCTTCTTGAAGCTGGAATCTAAGATTCGATGATGCAATCAAAAAGTTTGGTTTCATCAAGAACGAAATTAAACATTGTGTTTACAAGAAGGTTAGTGGGAGCACTGTTGTCTTCTTGGTATTGTATGTAGATGGCATACTACTTACTAGGAATGACATTCCTACTTTACAATATGTAAAAACTTTGTTAGGAAGTTGTTTTTCCATAAAAAATTTAGATGAAGTTACCTATATATTAGGTGTTAAGATCTATAGAGATAGATCAAAGAAATTAATTGGCCTAAGTCAAAGTACACACATTGATAAAGTGCTAAAACGGTTTAGCATGCAAGAATCTAAGAAAGGGTTCTTGCCTATAGGACATGGAATTAGTCTCTCAAATGAACATTGTCCTTCGACACAAAAAGAGAGATAATGCATGAGTAAGTTCCCATATGCATCATCTATTGGATCTATCATGAATGCTACGTGCACTCGTCCTGATGTCTCGTATGCTTTGAGCATGACGAGTAGATACCAGTCAGATCCAGGTGAGCGTCACTAGATCGCTATCAAGAATATCCTTAAGTACTTAAGAAGGACTAAAGATACATTCTTGATATATAGAGGTGAGGAAGAACTCAATGTAATTGGTCACACTAATGCAAGCTTCCAAACCAACAAGCATGACTATCTATCAATCAAAGTTGTGTGTTTTGCTGAATAGTGGTGTTGTGTCTGGAAAAGTTCAAAGCATATAACAATAGACAATTCTACGACAGGCTGAGTATATCACTGCTTCCAACATAGCAAAAAAGCCCGTTTGGATCAAAAAGTTCATTACTGAACTTGGGGTTGTACCTAGCATTACTAATGTAATTGAGCTCTATTGTGACAACAATAGAGCCATTGCATAGGATAGGGAACCCTGATCTCACCAACGATCCAAACATATATTTCGACACTTCCATCTCATCCAAGAGATTATTGAGAGAGGGGATGTAAAAATATGCAAAATACCAACTGATGATAACATCGCCGATTCACTAACAAAGCCTCTTATGCAACAATGACATGATCGTCACACTAGATCATTAGCATTAGATATATGACTGACTGGTCTTAGTGCAAGTGGGAGTTCGTTGGATTATACCCTAAAGACCAATCCTGTGATGATTTTTTAAGCATATATTGTATCATTACGCTTATAATTTATAGCAGTTCATTATTATTATTATTATGTTCAATTATGCATCTCAGATAACATGAATGAATATAATAATATCCCTAGAATTTGATAATTCTTAAACTATCCCTAGTCAAGTATTATCATCAAATGAGACAATGATAATGTATTAAGACTAGTATGTGTAGTGACTATTAACATGTGTCATGATATGAGATATCAAATCAACACATGGGTATATATTAGAGAACAATGTACTGGAACGACCCGCTATGAGAAATGTTACATGGATTATTATATAAGTGTCATAAGCATGTCTCATAGTGATGATGATGTATATGATCTTTAGACTTGAGGTCATTAGAGATCCTAACATGAGGAGTTGCGTGTTTTGATGCTGTGAAATGTTACCCGTAATAGGGTGAACTATAAAAGCAGTAATTGGATATGCAATGAATCATGCAATGGGATGTTGAGTGATCAAGATAGGATTTGTCCTTCCCATATAACGGGAGTGATATCTTTAGGCCCGTTGATTGAGTAAGACCATAAAATGCATTGCATGGCCATGCTCAAATGAGTTGATATGTGATATCGGGCTCATTTACTTATATGAGTCTACTTGTGAATCAAGAAATGCGCAAATTGAATTATGCAAGCATGACATGTTCCATGGCTCGTGTTCACTCCAGGTATCTAGGACAAAAGGATCAAATTACATGGTAACATTGAGGTCAAACTAGCCACATCATTGTCTTCTAGTTAGTTGGCTTGATTATCATCACTATATTCGAATTCTTTATCACTGGATTCTACCAAGAGATTAGAAATATTGTTGAGGATATTTTCATCAAGTTCTTAGGCTTGGATTCTTTTCTTGAATTAGCAATACTGAGCTATATGACCTAGCTTGTGACATTTATGGCATATTATATTTAGCAAGGCTGGTCTAGATGGTGGTTTCAATTTAGGCTTTATTGTTAATGGCAATTGTTTAGACTCGTAAATGAGTTTTCATTGATAGGGGAAGGTTGTATACTTTTTGAACTAGGTTTCTTGTAGAGCTTTTTTCAATGGGTTGTATGACAACTTGATTATTTGAACTGCTCACAAAAGGAACTAAGGTCCTATATTCTCTAAGCCTAGTCTTTGGCAATTTGTCAGAGCATCTTATCTTGCCAACATATTTTCTAGACAACTTATTGTATTTGGCTAGTAAGTTGATCGTAAGAGATTTGTTCATATGGCACCACTCCATTATTTTAAGTTTTTAGTTTATCTTGAACATATCTCTTAATGATTTTGGCAAGCTATCTAGGAACTTTTCCTCCCAATATGCTTGATTCCCATGTGGCCAGGTGTATACTCTGGTGAAGAAAGTGTCATTGTACAACTTGAAGATTTTTGGATCTCCAATAAATGTTTTTGCTATAGTGAAAATTAAGGTTGCAACTACATTTGAGATTGTGTTGCTATCCTGTAGAATGGGTTCTCCTTGTTTGTCTACTTTAACTATTTGCATGATATTTTGTTTCTAGTCAAACTGAGGTGTTCACCTCACCATCCTTTAAGTTGACTTATGAATCTCGCAACAAAGATGTGTGCCGTCAGTTGGTCTATACATCCATAAGATGTTCAATTTACCTATTACTGCCATAGTAATTTATTGGAGAATTACCACAATATTATACTCAAACTGCCAGTCAACATTCTATTCATAATATTATCAGCATTGTAACTATTTTGAAGTATATTGGGCTTTTCATATAGGACCACATCAAGATAAGTTGCCTTAGAGTAATAGAGTTTTTGAGGTTACTTCCAACTTGTTGGTTGATTTCTATTGTAAGATGTCTGCTGGCATAATTTTGGAATTTTTGCTATCTAGGACTCAAGTTCAGAATTCTCAACCTAGGATTGGTGTAGTGAGTCCAAGGCAGGTTCATTTGACTCTTGTTTAGATTCTGGAGTTGTGAATGTTTCTTTTATATTTGCTACTCTTTGTTCTAATTTAGTTAGGGGTTTATTTTGTTGTTGTTTGTAGAGTCTGGATAGTATTTCATGTAGCTTAAATATAGGTTTGATAGGGATTGAAATAGAGGAGTATGGTGTAGTAACAGCTAGTTTCTTGTGAGGAAAAATTCTCCTATAGCTTGAAAATACTTACTAGTGTAATTATTTTATTCATAAATACTTTGAATATTCCTAATATTAATGGGATCAATAGTCCTTGCTTCTTTGTGTTTGACTGACATAGCTTTAATTTTTATAGACTTGTAATTAGAAGTGAACGAGATTGGTGGTGGAAAGTATGATTGTACTAGATCGCCTTCATTAACCTGCCAAATTTTGGTTGCACAAATCTCTTTTCTTCCAAAAAAGGATAGTTAAGACCCTCTTCAGTCACATAGTATTTAATCTATTCAAAAAATGGCATGTTCTATTCCACCCTGGTTAAAGAACTATAGTAAATTTCTTACATTTTTTTCCTTGGCAGCTCTTGTATAGTTTGTAAAGAACCATTGTCATTTATTCTCATTATAATCCATGTAAAAGTCTTCTCTAAGAGTTTGTATATCAATTCGAATTCAACCTTGAGCATCCATAACTCACCAAGCCTTTCTTTCTGAGAATCAGTGATGGTTAAATAAGTATGGGGTTTGGAAAGGCTATCATTTTCTAGTGAAACTGTTTCTATTTTGACAGTATATCTAACTTAAGGTATTCTAGTGGTATTATCTAATTCACATATTTAAAGGAAACAAAATGCCTTGCTATCGAGGACTGAGATTCTAAAGGATTAGGGTACATCTGGCTATGTGATCTACTGAATTAATTTGAACTGCTGTATTAAAAATTGTCTGATACTAGAGACAATCTCATTTTGGGCTAAGGCTGAAGAGACTGTGTCCAGCAATAACCAATGATTTGGCAGGGTAACTTGACTAAGAACAGATCTAGAGATTGATATTTTAGATCTAGCTAAATTTGTTTGAAATAATATAATTTTTCTTTTTAAGTGTTTTCAAAACTCTTGTATTAAAGGCTAAATTCATGATTTTCTATTGTAATCTGTATAAGATTGCTATTGGGAGAGAATCACTTTTCGATTTGTAATTTGCGTTTTTAACATTTAGCATTAAGAAATCCAAAATATTCCTATCATGTAAAGAACTATTATGTGTTCATATCATGCCATTCAGACTACTGTTGCATTACTCCCCATGTGTTAGGGTACACGTGTTACAGAACTCCTTAATTCCAATATCGACTTCAACATGATTAGAATTTTTAAAAAGGATCAATGTTTATTTAATTTTTATTAAAAAAGTATAATATTAATGTAAAAACCCATGAAAAGTTACATGTCTCATAGAGGAGTTCTCAACATAATTCGCTAAGTACAGTAATGTCATACGTTGCTTGTGCTTATGTGATATGGAGGAGAAAGAGTTTACAAATAGAAAAAGCACAAAATATATTAGACAGAGAGGACACAAGGGAAGAGCGTCCAGCATTACAAATCTCTTGGAATTCATCTGCAAAGCTCAAAACCAAATTGTTCTTAGAACTCCTGCAAAAAGGTTTCACAAAGAGATTATTCCTGCTTGATAGTAACAGTTAGATGGATACCTATGTCAACACTTGTTCCTATAATGTTCAGATAACTATACAATATGGTTCCAGAAGAAACTCTGATGAATCAATTACCTTAAACTGTTAGATTCTGTCTAGAATATGCTTTACTAAAGTAAAATTAGACTATGCAGAACGGAGTTTTTGACTAAATTGAAACATGATCAAAAATACTCAGTAAAGAAAACAAAAACGGAATGGAAAAAATAGAAAAAGAAAAATCCAAAATTTTGTGACTGCAGCCCAACAAATGCCTCACCAAGCTGAATCCACAAGAAAAGAAGTTTCCTTCAGAGGAAATAAATAAATAACTAAAATGTAAAGTTATGGTTGTTTTAGTCCAACAGTTTGCAGCATACATGTTCAACTTAAAAATTTCTAATCTCAAAGATGTGTAAACACTCATTGTGTCAAACAGACAATCATACAATGGCAAGTAGGAAGATATTTCACTGTGCATGGAAATGACAAAAGACTGAGGATTCATACATTGTGCCAACAAATGCTGTAAAACTCACCCAGGGGAGTGAACAGGCCAAACTAAGGGCTCTGACAAAGGGTTCTAAAGGAGCAAAAACCTGGGCACCACTCAGGAATATATTATTAATTATAATTTTTTGAACATTCACAAATAAGGAGGAAAATACAGAGGCAAACCCCCAAAGTTTTAATTACTTGAACATCTAAGAAAACCTTCCATTCCCATTGTCTCAATCTAGGGACATGCATAAAATGAAAAAGATGCCCAAATCCAAGTTTCAACTCCCTTTTTTAAGGGGACGTTGCCACCTACCTGACTCCTAGTCCCGCTATGTACCTTCCCTTCCTAACAAGCAAGGCTTATCCCTCTCTCTAGCTATTCTCTTCCCAGCTCGATAGGGCTATGTGGTTTTAGATGGTTTGATAGAGCGGCGACTGCTTTATATTATAACCTTTCCAGGGTACTTGTCCGTGATCAAACTCTCAGTTCGCAAAATTCTCTGGACACTGACGAATAATAGGACATGATTGCCTTGTGGAGGTCTCACAGATACCTTCCATAAGGAAGGATTAACTAGCTACTACTGATCTTGGCCTAGCAAGCAGCACGAAAGAAGAGACTTAATTCAACAAAAAAGGTTCCAACAAACCTCAAATGAAGCCTGAAACAAACAACTAATAAGGTAAATAAGCTTAAGGACAGCCCACCATAATAGTATTTTGTGAGTGCAGGATCCGGTAAGTTCCCAAAAAAAAGAACCACACCTAAGAATTCAAAATGTATATCAATGGACTTGTCAAAGTAAGCATTGGAATATCCACATATGCATGCAGCAAGAAATAAGCTCTCCAGTATATAAACATATCAACCTAAATTAGAGAAAAAAGCTTCTTCATGGTTATATTGATACCATACTTTTGGAGAATCAGAGTTGAGAATCTGCCAGATTGAGCACCTAACAGAATCTCTGAAAAATTAGGAATACCATATAAACAAACCATTGCCATAACTCAACATGATCATCTCAAATGATGGAATCAATAATCAAATATTCAATTATTGTGCTCTTCACGCGTATGAATAGCAATACTTCAACTGTGCATATGAACAAGAACCCAGAAGTATGCTTCCAAATTGCCAATTTTAACAGTCTCTGCAATACATCTTGACACCACTAAAAGAAAGAAGTAAATAAATAATCCATACATGTAGCTAATGCTTGATAGCAAGCTTTTAGTGAAAAATCAACAAATCTCCCCAAAACTTTGAGCACTAATAGTTCTACTTGAAGCCCAGATCTGTTATTCACCCTACCTTTAAGTAACTGAAACCCCAACAGAAAACCGTCTTAACAGCATAGAAGAGTAAACAATAGACATCAAAGGTCAGGAACAAAGTGAAAACTAATGGAAGAAGAAGAGAACTAGGGAAGTGGTGAAAGAGAAAAACAAAAGGGAAATGGTGGAGGAAGATGGTTGTGGTAGCAGCAGAGGGGAGTAAAAAAATTCATGGTGCAAAATCGGCATCTGAATCAGAAAAGTAGATATGTTAGATAAAGATTGAAAAAAAAAACCCTTAGCAGAAGAAAGAAAAAGTTCAAAAAACAGATATCTTAAAAAAAGGTTAACCAGGCTCTTCTGTTTCCTGGTTTACCAAGTTTAGACTTTATTTTAGAGTTTTTTTAATTTTTTTAAAATACTCAGATTTAAACGTAGCCTGTCGAACCAGCTAGTCCATCCAAATTGACAACATTGATGTTGATTAAACACATTGGAAATTAACTGCTTTGGACTATAAACAAACAATTAGATGATGGGAGGTAGGAAAATATTTCCACTTCATGGAAAGTGCTAAAGCCTGAACATTTATGTGTGCACACTCAGATTTCAAAGGAATCAATAAAGACTTCAGAAACATTAAATTATATGTTTACAAAAAACGAAGATCATTCAAGTCCCTAACTATGATATGCAACTTCTCTCCAAGTGACAGAACCTAATTCTTTTTCTTTTCTTGTTTTCAATTTATAGATTAAAAATAGGCTGGTTCTCTCCAGTTCAAATTTCGGTTTTACAATTTGATTCCAAACTAATGAAATATAGAAATGCAGCATCGCTGTCATAATGACTCTATCCACATGGTATGTTATAGAACATCCTATGTTTATTGTACTGAGAAGGAAATGATATCATTAATCAAAAGCAAATTCCATCATTATGGGAAATGGGATAGGTGCAGAGCACATATTGCCAAATTTACCTGTTCAAGAAGAGGCAAACAGATTTTGTATGTCTTTCTGCAGAAAAAAAATTAGAAAACAATTATAAGATGCATTCTGAAAATTAAGCATTTAGTGTCCCATGTTCAAGCAAGACTCAAACTTTTTATGTGAGGTCAAATGGGGAAGTTCTTTTAGCTGCTCCAGAAATAGCAGGTATAATTTGCTGCTCTTTTTGTAAAAGAGAGCAGAGTTGAGATAATTAAATAAATAAATAAAGTGCAGGACAAATGTTGTGAAACTTACCTCAATTTCAAGTGGTGAGGTCCTAGGAGCATATCGCTCCACAACCTTTCCTTCCTTGTTGATCAAAAACTTTGTAAAGTTCCATTTGATTGCATCAACTAGCAGGCCACCTTTTTCTGATTTCAAGAACTTATAGAGTGGAGCGGCATTCTTTCCATTCACATCAATCTGACAAAATTTCAAAAATGGTGATTTTGGCAGTTTTGTTACCTGCTGAAACCAAGCAATAAGTGGAACTAAACAACAAAATAGAGCATTGGAATACAAATTTTAATATATAAGTTTTGCATTACTAGCTTTTCCATACATCCAAATATAACAATGTTGTTTCAACTTATTTTTGCAGCTTAGATGCATCAAGGATGAAAATCAAAAACTTTTAGTAAGAGCAGTAGACGTCGAGGAAAGATGGATGAGTTATTTTAGCAAGCTTTTTAATGGAGAGTGGTAGAAGTGAGATAGATTTGGAGGCTGTTTCTGAGGATTCAAACAGAAGGTTTGTGCGTAGAATTAGAGAGCATGAATTTAAGGAGGCATTGAAGAAGATGAAGACTGGTAAAGCATTGGGACCTGATGGTATCCCTAGTGAAGTGTGGAGATGCATAGGAGATGTGGCAATACGTTGGTTAACTAACATTTTTAACAAGATTCTCCAAACAAATACGATGCCTGATGGATGGAGGGAGAGTGTGCTTGTGCCTATATACAAAAATAAGGGGATATCAGAATTGTTCCAACTATAGGGCATTAAACTTATGAGCCATACAATGAAGTTGTGAGAGAGAGTTATTGAGCATCGTTTGAGAATAGAGACCAAGGTCTCTAAAAATCAATTTGGATTTATGCGGGAAGATCTACCATGGAGGCTATTTTCTTGATAATGACGGTGATGGAGAGATATCGAGAAAAAGAAGGACCTACATATGGTATTTATTGATCTTGAGAAAGCGTATGGCGGGTTCCAAGAAAGGTTTACTTGAGAAGAAAAAGTACCTTCAAAGTATGTAGAGGCAATCAAGGATATTTATGATGATGCTACTACATGCGTGAAGGCTTGTAATGGAAGATCAAGCTATTTTCCAATCATAATGGGCTTACACCAAGGCTCGCTTTGAGCCCTTATCTTTTACCCTAGTTATGGACGAGTTAACAAAGCATATCCAAGATGAGGTGCCGTGGCGTAAGCTATTTGCGATGATATCGTGTTTATTAATGAGGCCAAGGCAAGGGTAGAAGCTAAATTAGAATTATGGAGAAGCACATTGGAGTCAAAAGGATTTACGTTAAGTCGAAATAAGACTGAATACATGAAGGGTGAGTACGACACGACAAGGTAATTAGACGAAGGTGTCGGGAGTATGCTCAGACAGGAGGTACCCAGGAAAGATGCTTTTAGATATTTGGGATCAACACTGCAACAAGGGGGAAAGATTGATAAAGATGTAAGCCATAGAATCAGAGCAAGTTGGATGAAATGGCGTAGTGCATCAGGGTTCTTGTGTGACCGCAAAATCCCACTTAAGTTAAAAGGAAAATTATATAGAGCAGCAATAAGACCGGCAATGCTATCTGAGCTGAATGTTGGCCACAAAGGCAACATGAGCATAAGTTGGGAGTAGCAGAAATGAGGATGTTAAGGTGAATGTGTGATAAGACAAGGATGGATAAGATAAGAAATGAGGATATTCGATGAAAAGTTGGAGTAGCACCAGTGGAAGAAAAGATGAAAGAACATAGATTGAGATGGTTTGGGCATATTCTTCGAAGACCCTAAATGCTCTGATAAGAACAAAAGTTTGTTATAAAGAGCATGACAGGAGGAAAGGGAGGTCGGCCGAAACTTACATGGGGGAAAGTAGTAAAACAAGATTTAGGGGAGTGGAAAATAGATTGGCGTACAGTTTGTCTTAGGTGGAGTGGAGGAAAGCTATTAGTGTGGTGGAAGAACAAAATCCTTATGTTCCTGACTATCATTTCTAGGCCTAGCCTTTTTATCTTTATTTTTCTATTTCATTTTATAACTATTTCTTCTCCTCATTTTTTCTTTGGGTTCATCGATCGCCGACCCCAACTAGTTTGGGATAAAGGTGATGTTGATGTTGATGTTGATGTTGAAATGATAATTATGTTTGTTTTGACACCTCATCATTTTTTCCCTTAACAATGAATATGATTTCAAAAGTTAATGTTGTTGATACTGTATGCTCCCTCTGACGATCAACTTTTCACATTTTTTGTAATGCCCCAGACCAATGGACTTGCCCAATAACTTTTGGATTTTATTTTCACTAGCCTAAAATGCTTCAGTCAAGTTAGTAGTAGTTAATTAACTAGAGTCTTATATTTATTTATTTCTTAACTTTTTAGGTATTACGTTCTTCCCCCTTTAGGCCTTTGCATTCTTGTAAAGCCCAATCCATTAATTTGGCCCCCAATCCATTACTTTCTTTGGCCCAATTTCCTATAGGAAGGGACTCTAGAGGTGGCTCATATGTGTAGCACTTTGTCCCACTCGCAGGTTCAAGAAGTGGCTCCTACACATAGCACTTAGCTCCCTGACCAAGTCGGCTCTAGTTAGGGATGGCAACGGGCCCCACCCGCCACCAGCCCTGCGCACTCACCCCGTCCCCTTTCCCACGCAGGTGCCCAATGAGGCCCCGTTTTAAATAAAAAATATATAAAATTAAAATTTTAATATTTAAATTCCACAATAATAATTAAAATCAATCCAAAACCTAAGTAAAAAAATTAACATAATTCCAATGTAACAACTAACAAATTATAAAGTCCAAATTCAAGCATACGAATGAAATATAACAAAAAGTTCTAAAACATTATAACACACAAATGTCAAATATAGTTTGGATTAAGATAACAAATCATAATCATCATTTTTTCTTAAAACTCTACAATGCATCACATTCATCAAAATCATTTTCTGTACTTCCTTAATTGTAATTTTGTTTAATTCAATTATAGAAGTAACATGAAGGTTCCTTTACTTTCTTATTATTTCTTTTGCATAATAAAGCTTAAAGTACATTGGATACTCTATATATATATATATATATATATATATATATATATATATCATTTATATCATTTATATCATATATGTATATATATATAATTAACACTCATTTATAAACATAAGCACTAAACAATAAACTAGTGGTACTAATAATATGTTATAATGAAAAAGATGAGAGCCAATATATAATAATTCATAAGCGATAGAAAAATAATAATAAACAAATAGAAAGTAGTAACTAATACTAAAATATGATGATTAAAAATTTAATTAAATAATCTTAATATAAACATAATGTCCTAATAATTAAGAAACATTAATAACAAATTAAAATTCTAACTAATATTAATAACTTAATATATATAATAATATAAGCAATATATTTACTAATATACACAAATAATATATTTATTACAATTTAAATATAATATATATATATATATATATATTAATATATCTAACAAACTAATGCGGATAAACGTAGAGGTGGCAATTTGTGACACGACACGAAAACACGACATAAACCTAACCGTATTTTGCGGTATATATATACCCCTTAAGCGGGTTCAGGTCGAACACGTATAATACGAAAAATAAATAAGTTCAGGTCAACCCGCTAGTCAAACTGTTTAACTTGTTTAAAATAATTAAAATAATTATCTAATAATTTTATAAAATTGAAAGGTATTGTATAATATATACTTTTAAATATTTTTGGTGTTTTAATCTTTCATAAGTATATAAGTATTTTTTTATTATGTTATCTATAAAATAAATAAGTAATTAAATTTTCATAAATTTTACATGTATATACATATTTTCGTGTCATTTTCATGTCATATTGTGTTACCTACAAAATAAATAAGTCGTATTCAAATTATGTTAATTGACTCGTATAATTAAACGGATCGTGTTAAAATTCGTGACAAATCTGTAATACCTATATCTAAATACGACACGTGAATCCGAAGCAAGACACGATTATCATCCCTAAGTAAACATAGTGGGTGGCAAGGTGGGTCTCTTTTGCCTCGCCACCCACCCGGTTAGATGCAAGGTGAGTGTTTCTCCCCGCTACCCACCCTTGCACTGTACCCTTGCCATCCCTAACTCTACTACCAACTATAACACTTCACGCCAGTGAACTCCTCTACCCCGCCACCCGCCCCGTTTAAATGTGCGAGGAGAAACCACTCCACCCACCCTCCTCGGCGGGTAAATGGGACGGGAACCTAAGGTTGGGGGGGACCCCTACCACCTACGACTACCCTTGCCATCCCTACCTCTAGTACCAATTGTAACACTTCAAGCCAATGGACTTGTCTAATAACTTTTGGAATTTATCCTCATTAAACCAAAACGTTTAAGCTAAGTTATTAGTAGTTTATTAACTAGGGTCTTATATAAATTTCTTTCTTTACTTAACTTTTTAATGTGGGATTGGGTTATGACATTTTTTATTCTCAGAAATCACAAAAAAATGTCAATTTCCAAAAGTTTTAAGATTTTACCAGCTCACCTTCCAATGTTCCTTAACTAACAACTAATCCAATTAAAATATATATTGATTGAAAGGCATGAGGTGTCAAAATCCAAAAGATTCTCCATCATCTAAAACTCATGCCCCTATGGAATTGACAACCTTAGCAGGACGGAAGAAGCATGCCTAATTATCATGTTGAAAGACCTTTTCTATCTTCAGATAAAATGCCTCGTTTACTCAAGCTAGAGGAAAAGAAATATTGTATGTTGATTACATAAGAATATTCAAAGAAAGATAGTTGTTACATCTCGTTTATTTTAAGAGTTGAAACACAGGACAAATGTATTTTTATCAAGGGGAAAAAGAAACTTTATCTTTTTGTCATCTCCATTTCATTCTCAATCTCAGCAATCAATCATAAAAATGATCAAAGAAGCACAATCCAAATAATTCTTTATTTTGTCCCATTTCCAAAATAAATGATTAAACTTATCCATAATCAGACTATTAATTAGTGAGAGCAAGCATTGAAACAAAGGAAATAGGTAAAGACACAAGAGCCTCTTTTATACAAGTGATGAATTAGAAAGTTGCTTAACGTAGCATTCTAACTCCAGCGCCAGTACTTAAACATCTCAGTTTCCACTCCCAGTATAAGAATTATATCAAACAAATTGACATGTAAACCAATCCACTGCTGTCTCTGTCATTCTCTTAACCTGTAGAGAACTTTTTGTTTCTTTGAAGTTACAACTCATCATATGTCTTCACAGTTTTTAGACAAGAAGTCCAACAAATATTTTTTATAACAAAGTTACCTTTTCAAATATTGGAAATTCGGCTTTAAACCTTGTGCATGCTGTTTCCTGGATCTCATCATTAGTTCCAGGTTCTTGCCAAGCAAATTGGTTGCAAGGAAATGCTAAAATTTCAAAACCTGACAGCAATATAATCCTTGTGTTTAATAACTATGCTATAGGTAAAAGTTGCAAACAAAAGATAGCCCACCTTGATCTTTGTATTTCTCATACAAAATATTCAGCTCCTTGTAGTTTGACTGTGTTAAACCGCTGAAAAGAATGAAAATTAACAATGTTATATTACTGTTTCAAGAGAGAGATTCTCAGTCGGAGCAACATGAAGCATAAGAAAAATATTACTCATGTACTTGAATTTTGGAGCTTATAGCTCAATCATGAAGCCTGCTCTATTTGTAATAATGATAAATATAATTAAAAAGAATAGAGAACTGAGAGCATTCTTTCATAGAAAATCAAGAATAGAAACACATATATATCCCGCTCAATCAGTTTTCAGGGGAATCAATTTCTAAAGAACTTACACTAACAACTGTTTGCATAGACAAATGAATGACAGCTCCTAAAACTTTATTATATATATATAATTCTTATAAGCTTTTAGATAAATGAGAAAAAATGATGTTGGTTTACCCATTGCAAAGTTACTCAATATTGCTTGCTCAAATTATTTCCATAAATGAGGAAAAATGAAATTGGCTTACCCATTGCAAGTTACTCAATATTGTTTGCTCAGATTATTTCCACAGTATGTTCACTATTAATTGTTTTTATAAGAAATTAAATGACAAATGAGTTTGAACTTGTAAGCTAGGCCTCAAATAGAATATTGCAGTAATTGATCTTGTGGCACCACCATTGGCAAACAATACATAAAAAGATGAACAAAAACAAAACACAAATAGGAGTCAGAGAAAGGATAATGAATGGATATTACTTGTAGCAACCCGTATACTTGCAGATAGTTTTCAATACCATTATCACAGGATGTAAAGCATTGAGAAAACAGTCAGCAAATGCTGGCCAACAGCGAAGGCACAGGGGGACAAGAAATCCATTGAGCCCTCACCCCAGTCCTTATACAATGGGGCCAGACACTTCTCTATAACATGTTGCTTGAAAACAACAACTAAACCTTTATCCCATTATGTGGGGTCAGCTATAAGGATCATAGCTCACCATCGCTTTTATTAAAACACATTTTTGTATAAATTTAGATAATTCTAGTCTTTTGAATAGTTTCTTTCCAAATCTTTTAGTTCTTCCTCTTTCCCTTTTGTTCAAGTTAATAATTCTTTAGTCTCTAGACGCCACATTGGTACATGTAAGGGTTTCCTATGCACATGTCCAAACCACTTTAAACATGTTTCTCTCAATTTTTTATCTATTGGAGCTACCTGTACTTTCTTTCTAATATATTTATTATTTATTTTATCTAGTCTAGTATGTCTATACATTCATCTTCATATTCTCATTTTTGCCACGCTTGTTTTCTATTCAAGTTCATAATTACTGCCCCAACACTCTAATCCATAAAGCAACACTAGTCTTATGGCTGTTTTATAACATTTTTCTTTCAATTTCAGCAATACTTTACGATTACAAATCATAAAGGATATATTTCTCCATTTATTCATACCTACCTGAATTCTATATATAACATCTTTATCAATTCCCCAATCTTCTTGAAGGAAAGATACTAAATATTTAAAATAGATACATCTAATTCATGCTCACCAATTTTCACACTTACCACATTGCTTCTCCTATGATTACTAAAGTGACACTCTATGTAGTCAATTTTACCTCTACTTATTTTAAGACCTATTAACTCTAATGCCTCTTTCCAAACTTCTAACTTAGTATTCAACCCTTTCTAGTCTCATCAATCAAAATTATATCGTTTGCAAATAATATATCTTTAGGAATTGTTGTCATATGCTTAGTAAGTTCATCTGCCACTAAACCAAAAAGATATAGGCTCAAAGAGAATCCCTAATGTAAACCTAAAGTATTCACCTAATACCCCCACCTAATTTCCTTCCAAATATTGTCACATTTTTATACATATCTTTTATTACTTCTATATAAGTTACTCTAACACTTTTCTTTTCTAATATTCGTCCCATTATATCACGATTAACTCTATCATATGCCTTTTCAAGATCAATAAATACCATATGTAAATTTTATTCTCTCTTTCTATAATAATCCATAAATACCATAAGATTTTGCATGAAAAGTTATGGAAATTCTAGCACCATCTAAAATTCAATTATTTCAACTGCCACCCAACCACTTTTGATGCAATTATAAATTACAAAATTATTTAGCATGTAGGCAAGGCAATGCCTCACATTGTAGCTAGTTGTATGACAGTGTGCAGGAACTGTTAAGTTACATATGTTGAGATCCTTAAATATACTGGTTGCTGAAAAACCAATGTTTAGATAGTGACCAGGAAACCAAATTTGACAGAATAAGACAAAAGTTTAATAGACAAAATCAAGTGGATTCAAATCCAAGAAGAACTAATGGTTTCCGTAAAATGATATCCACTCTCTGCAAATAATGAGCAACTTTACATTCATTTTGATCTGAAGCAAATGACATAAATAAAAACAACTTTAAAATGCGTTAACCAACTAATCAGCTTTGTATCATAAAATCAAAATATAATTCTAGCCCTACATCCAGGATACCAAAAGCAAACATGTTGGAAAATGCATCTTACTACTAAAACATTGAGGAAGATGAACCATATATATGAGTCAGCTTCCTTGACTTTTCTGTCGAAGAAAATTCTTACAACGAAATGAGATAAAACATCCTGCGTAAGGAGCAAAATGAGACTCTTTGTTATCACTAGCTTGGTTTAATAGCAGAAGGTATGAGAGATACTATAAGAGTAATGATACTTTTAGTGAAAATTCATAGTGATAGATGTGGCATATTAGAAAAGATAAAATCATCTACCACACTCCTTAAAAAGTTTGAAATAATAAGGGATGAATTTGTCTTTTCTAATCTACCACATCAGCCACTATGATTCTTTACTATGAATTTTTACTAAGAGTATCATTACTCATACTATATATGGACAAGAACTATGCTAGTTTCCATTTTCTTCAAATAATCATACTCAGTAGTAAGCTGCTCTCTTTTTTTTGGTAGGTATCTAAATTAAAATAAAACATGAATGCATTTTCTCAAACCCCCGCCCCCCCTCCCCCACACAATAAAAGAGAGAGAGAGAGAGAAGAGAAAAAAACACACAATGCTCACTCTGATCAATAATTCCTATCTAAATGTAGACACTGTGGTAAGAATTGTTAAATCTTAATCTAGATATAGTTTTGAGCAGAGTCTAAATTAGCATATTATCGTGAAGCAAAACAGCTCTATAGCATCAATTAGGAAAAAGGTAAAAGCATCAAATATCCAAAAGAAAGCTCGAAGTCTGTAACATCTAGAGCACTGTTTTCCAACTTTGAGGGATTTTTCTTTCTGTTTGACTTGTTCCCACCAGAGACGCTATTAAGCACAAAGATTGGCAATTTGGCACTAAAGTTCTAAAATGCCACAAACAATTTTTAGAGTTAATTACGGATACAGTGATATTAAGAGTAAGAAATGTGGAAGGCAATTACCACTTCGAAGCAACATTTACAATAAGAAGAACCTTGCCCTTGTAATTGCTAAGGGAGACATCATTTCCACGAACATCCTGTCACTGAATTTAATCAGAAAGAACAGCACAATAACATAAACTAACAGCCCATTCAATTTGATATTCTCATGCTTAGTAAATTTCTAACCTGCCAAATAGCTAACTTTTGATCCATAACATGCGGAAACTACCAGATACAAAGTTTGTATTGCATAACCTTGGCCCCCTTTTTGCCCTACTCAACTTACAGATGTTTCTAATTGGCGTCATAAGTACAAAACCATATCAACTTTTGCTTTCTTCATCCTTAGCCCCAAAAACTGCTTATGAATTTTGATCACTAATAACATTAAACTACTTACTCCTCTAAACAACTGTCGAACTTTAAGTGGCACAAATCTAGTGCAAGGAAAACAATCCAATTTGTGATCCATATCAGGCTCAAATCTACAGACTGAGAAAGCAAACTCGACTGAGACCACAAATGAGTCTACAAAATTAACAGTGTGCATAAAAGTTGAAAATTGATGCCGAATTTTCAAGGCACATCCATAATTTGGAAAAGTTTTCAATGGCAAGATGATGTTTGCGCTTTCCACCTTACTCTAAACTATCCATAAATCTATAGAATCCCACAATTCACCCCCTAATTATATCTTGCACCACAAACCCCACCTTTCTGCTTCATTTCATCCACTAATCTAAGCAAGAAGTTACAATCCAAAAGATATGAATTGGAAATAAAGAATTCCAGCAGTCAAACAAATATATCATTAGAAAATTCGAGAAAACACAAAAGCAGTAAATTCCCGAAATCAAATTCCAAAGTGGAGTACAAGTAAACAACCAACCCAAAAAAAGTTAAGTACCTTAACAGTAAAATCATAAACATTTGGGGAGTCGTCAGTGGCAGCCATAGATTTAGATGAAAAGAAGATGGGTTCTTGTAGAAAACAGCAAGAAAGGCAAGGCCAATAAAGAGCAGAGAAACCAAATGGGTGAATGGTTGAAGTTTCAACAAATTCATATACATTGAATATTTTGCTTTTGACAATGTGGACAGTTTAAGGAATAATTGATGTAGTTACAAATTAGTTGGCGCATTCAATAAAAAAGAGATATGGCGTGAATATGTATGCGTGTGGCAATCAATGCCCATATCTGATATCTCTGAATTGCCAACTTACCACAGCCAGTTTTGACTTTGTGTTTAAATTCAATTGAATTCCCTACTTAACACTGCCAGTCTGATGGAGGGATTATTGGGAAACGTTTGGAACACGAAATACAACAATGGGTGACGACAAAAAATAGACTTCGTGTTCTAATGCGATTCAATCATTGAATTGACAAAACCAAGATAAATTATTCTACTTCCTCCTCCTGTTTTTTTTTGGGCATTCTACTTCCTCCCTTTAAAAAATAAAAAGTCGATTTCGATTTAGTTATATTTTTTTATTAATTATTAAATATAACTCACTACACTAATTAAATATATAATTTTATATTTATATTTTTACTTTTTAGTTATGAGTATACTCAATTATTATTAGTAAAAATATTTTAAAATTTTTGTTTGAAAATAAAATTTTTTTAGACTAAATTTTTAAATTTTGTGAGGGAGATTTGAAGGGAAATTTTGAATTTTAAATTAAAATTTGATGTGAAATAAAAAGTTGTTTATATATTTTATTTGTTTTGTGAAAATAAATAATCTTTTACATGTAAGATGCAATCCAAACATAGCGAGAAGCTTTTATGCAAAAGTTTTAAATTCTTCTTAAAATAGCAATATATTTGGGAATGACTTTGTTGCTCTTATCAAATTCTAACCAAATTGTATAACTGACACAAATGAGATGGTATAAAAATCACATAGTATTATTAGTCTTATTAAAATCTGCAATCTATTTTTTTTTAAATCAACCCCCTTTTTCATTTTTCCCCACACATTCAATTGAAGGAAAATCATTGTTAATGAACAACTAATAATATTGCCTCTTGTACAAAAGATTATCGGAGACACGTGTAACAAATATTGACAGATGTTTGTCATAAATTTTACGGAAAGATTAAAAAAAAATCATTTTTTAAAAAGTAAAGGATAAGAAGATTATTTTAAATTTGTAAAATTAAAAAGTTATAAAACAAGTTGTAAAGAATAAAAGATGTGATTTAGTCTTTTATCTACTACAAAGAAATGAGTAAAAGAAAAAGGATCACTACTTTTTCTTTTTTTTTTCCAAACGATAGATATTAATAGAGTGGCACAAGAGCGCCAATGTCAGAGCCACAAAGTTTAGCCGTGGCGTCGCAACCGAAAGCAGCCTTATAACCCACGAACAAAGGCGCAAAGTGGCAAAAATTACGAGGCGCCGTAAAAGCAAAATAAAATTAAAGAAAACCCGCACATGACGGAAGCTAAACTCCGCACTAGGACGGAAGGAGACAACCTAGACGACCAAAGTTCAACCGCATTGAATCCCGCCCGCAACGGAATGGTTGAGGACTTGACAACCTAGGCACCCGAATACAAAATCCCCGATATATCGGGACTTTAGTACTATACAAAATGATATTACACTACACTCAAGTGGCCAACTACACATGACCTATGATGAAAGAAACTACAACTTAATGTCTATCTCTCACCCCATGCCGTTGTGTGAAAACCAATGCAGACGTTGAATAGCAATGATAAGTGAATATAATGCTAATTTCTAGGTTAAGATATCCTATTATTTTATCTAATTATGGAAGGATTTAGCCTTATCCAACTTGATTTGCAATTTTGTAGGAGAAAAGCTATGGAGAAAGACAAACCGAAAGATTGCTTGCATAATAAGAAAAGCCGCAGTTTTTGTTGAAGAAAAGAAGACTGAATACTGATGCCATGGCATGTAGATTTACATGCCACAGCATTGAAGAATTTGGCAGCAGTACGGAATTTAGAGATTTATGCAAATCCGGTTATCCAATTGAGACAACAGACTTCTACACAAGTTGGACTTTCAATTTTCGTGGACAAGAACAATTGTAAATGGAAGAGGCTAGCTCTAGAATAAAAAGGGACACAACACGGCAGAACCCGTAGATAACCATAGACGACAATAGACGATAGAATAGAGATAGAACATAGCAATAGACATAGTTTAGTTTTAATCATTATTTTGCATGCAAGCCATGTTTAGTGGCTAAAGCTCTTTTCTTTAGGATTGGGATGTAGCCATCGTTACTTATTTTTCATTTATATAATTGTGGTATTTTCCAATATTTGATTTATTCGGTTTTATTTCGTGTAAATGCTTGATCACCATTTGCATGTTTAAGGTATTGGTGAAGAGGCGACAGCTGACATCAATATTAGTTCGTGAATTCTTCAGACTTTAATTGTGAATCACGATAGTAGATTCTCGATTTCTGCAACATAATATTCTTTTGTTCATCATGCATTCATAGTAATTTTGGAGTCACGAAAGTAGTCCCATAATTATTATTTGAATAGTAAGATTATACTCTGAGAGGAGATAATATTTAATTAGGTGAATAGTTGTGAGGATTTATCACAAAATAATTATATAAATGGAATTTATAGTAATGATTGGTGAAATCCCAAGTCCTAAAGATTGTTTACCCGAATTTTCTTAGTTGAACTTTTAATCTTGCTTTTAATTAATTTTTATTACTACATCCATTCTTCTTTTACATGTTGATCTAAATAATAGGAATTAATATTGTTTAACTGGTAGTTGTTCACCTCCCTGTGGGACGATACTCGTAATTATATTACAATTACAGGACTTGCAATTAGTAGTTAAAGAAAATCCGAGTCAAATTTTGGCGCCGTTGCCGGGGAGGCGCATTCAATATCAAATTAGCAATATTCTTTCTATTAATTTAGATTGTTGTTTATTTTGTTTACTGTTGTTACTAATTCTTGTTGTGTTTTATGCCCAGGAGAACACGTGATTTAGTGCCATATAATCCTGAGATTGAGAAGACTTGCAGGGCATTAGCTAAAGAAAGCAAACAAAGGAAGGAAGCTCTTAAAATGGCAGAAGATAATCCAATTCCTGCAAGAGTTCTGCTACGTGATTTTGCTATGCCTACACCTGAAGGAGCACGTGCAAGTATCTCAAGACCTGTGGTAAACGCTAACAATTTTGAGTTAAAACCTGCACTTATTCATATGGTTCAGCAAATTCAATTTGGAGGAGAATTGTTTGAGGATCCAAATATACATCTGTCAAATTTTTGGAAATCATGATACTATAAAAATGAATGGGGTAACCAAGAAGATGCCATTAGATTAAGGTTGTTTTCTTTTTCCTTAAAAGATAAAGCTAAAGCTTGGCTCACTTCTTTTCCATCCGTACTTTTACCACTTGGGCGGGTTTATCTCAAGCATTTTTAAACAAATATTTTCCTCTGGTAAAGCGCTAAGCTACGTAATGATATTGCTAGCTTTACACGCTTAGATAATGAGTCATTATATGAGGCATGGGAAAGATACAAAGAATCGCAAAGAATGTGTCCTCATCATGGTCTTCCAGGTGGTTAATCTTACAAACTTTTATAATGGCTTGAACCAATCTATTAAAACTTCGTAGATGCAAATTAGTGGAACTTTAATGGGTAAATCACTAGAGGAAGCATATAATTTCTTTGGAGAAATGTCTTCAAACAATTTTCAGTGGTCTAATGAGAAAAATCAACAAAGAAAGGTGCCTGAATGTATGGAGTAGATAAAGTAGATTTGTTGAGTGCTAAAATTGATTCATAGACTAATATGTTTGAAAAGTTAAGCAGTGCGAATGTTATCTCCAATTCTATTTTATGCTGTGAAAATTGTGGAGGATCTCACACCATTGCCGAGTGTTTGCAGCTAGAAAATGTACAATTTGCTCCAAATTTTAACAGGCCACAGCAGCACAACCCATATTCCAAAACCTAGAATCCAGTGGAGAATCACCCGAACTTTTCATGGGCAAACTAATAATGCAGGCGGTAATTTGAGACAATTCAACCCAAAGAGATACCGCCAAGGCCACATCAAGCGAGGTAAAACCATCATGGAAGTAGCCATTGAAAAGTTGACGGTGCCACTTGACGATTTGAAAAAGCTGGAAGCAAAGTTGGATCAAGTTGTGGCGATAAACAAAAATCTGAATTTCGGATAGGCCGATAGCCAATGTCAGAAATGCTAGAGACAAAGGGAAGCTACCTAGCATGCGAAATAAATCCCAAGAAGCGGTGCAAAGCAAGAACATTACTTGATGGAAAGCGATTGGGTGAAGTGATCAAGAAAGAACAAGAAGAGGAACTTTGAACCTTATGTTCCACCAATACCATTTCCGCAAAGATTGAAGAAAGCTCTGAAGTAGTGAAGGAACCTAACCTTATGTTTCCCCAATACCATTCCTCAAAGATTGAAGAAATTTAGAGACGACAAGCAATTCCAAAAATTTGTTCAAGTGTTCAAGCAGTTACACATCAACATACCTTTTGCTGATGCTCTTGCTCAAATCCCTGCATATCCTAAATTTTTTAAGGAAATCATGTCCAACAAGAGGAAGCTGGAAGACTTTGAGACGATACCTTGATCAAGAAACAAGTGCTCTAATTCGAATAAGTTGCCTCAAAGCTCAAAGATCCAGGAGTTTTCTATTCCCTGTACCATTGGTGAATAAATTTTTCTAAGGGTTTATGTGATTTAGGAGCTAGTGTTTCTTTAATGCCTTTATCTGTTTCAAAAAAATTAGGATTGAAGGAGTTGCAACCTACTAATGTTACTTTACAATTGGCTGACAGGTCTGTAACCCATCCAGTGGGAATTCTAGAAAACGTTCTTGTCAAGGAAAATAAATTTATTAATCCCACAGATTTTGTAGTGTTAGATATAGATGAAGATGTTGAGATTCCAATCATTTTGGGAAGACCCTTTTTAGCCACAGCTGGTGCAGTTATTGATGTGAAGCATGGTAAATTAACTTTTAGTGTTGGTGATGAGCAGGTAGAATTCAATGTCTTTAAATCTTGCAAATATCCTTCTTTTACTGACCATGTTTCTTGTGTGGATGTTTTTACTAAAGCGTCTTGATGAGTTTGTTAGATTTGACAAATCAAAGGATCCTTTGGAGGAGTGCTTGGTTAGTGCAGGAAACATAAAGGATGAGAATGAAGAGATTTCGTCGATGGCAAGTGCATTGGAAGGGGTCGATTTCAGTCCACAAACAAACTAGCTAATGAAAAGTCGAGCTACAGACTATAAACAAGCACTTTGTTGTTTTATTTCTTTGTTACTTTATTTCCTTCTTATTTTGATTTCTAGTTTAAGTCAATAAAGTTTTCCTTGTATTTTTACATGTTTCTAAAGACCGCGGACACTGGACAAATAAGAGTCAACGGTAAATGATGGACATTTTCCTCTTCAATGCTATGGCATGCAATTTTGAGTGCCATGGCATCACACACTTCATGGTGAAAGGAGGTTTGAATGAAAGTTTTAACATTGCGGCGCTTATTTCAAATGCATGTTCACTTATAAATTCTTTCCAATGCCATGGCATGTAATTTCGATGCCATGGCATAATGCATTTAAAAAAAGTTGCTCCACCACTTATTGGTCCTGGGGGTTGCCACCATTACCTGCTTTCTCGCACAAGAACAACAACATGAGTGCTGAATCTACTTGACTCCAGAAAGGGAAGTCTTCTTTTTATCTATTTGTTCTTGACTGTTTTTCTTGTTTTTGAAACATTGGGGACAATGCGTATTTAAGTTGGGGGGTACTTTGGTGTTTGCTTTTGCTTTCAAATTTGCTTTGATTTTTGATTAGTTTCGTTGAATCACTTGTGTTAGTTTTGGTTTTTGAAACTTGTTGTTAGGTAAAAATTTTTTGCCAACATATCATGAAAAAGGAAAAAACAGAATGAAAAGAATGAAAACAAAACAGTAAAAATGTACTTTATGCTGAAATTCTTTGTTATGATCTATGATGAGAATGGGTTTAACCTCAAGTCATGGGAATATAAAATACTATGAGAATGTGTAACTCAATCTTTAGTTGTGACTTCTACTTTGTTTAGCATGACTGGAAATTTTTTTTTGAGCACAACTATGATCACCCATTGTTTTCGTGAAAAGTCCAGATAAACCAAAGGTCTATATCCTTTTGAATACCACAATTTAATTTGATTTGGAGATGAAGGTCATAGGCAGTACTTTGGCCGTTTGAACCTTTCAAGCTAACTCAGTGTGTATCTTATCCATTGAACCTATTTTGAGCCTAAATGATAGAATGGTAAGAGCCACCAGACAAGATTTTTTTTTCCATAACCTCATTTACTACCTTATAGCCCTTATTCCTGTTAAATTTTTATCCTTCTAAAGTCCCTTAAAAAGAGTTTAATTGCACTTTGGTATATATGATACAAGGGAAAGAGGGAGACATGGAGTCCAATATGAGGTACAAGTTAAAAAATGGGTAGAAGAGGAGATAGGTTATGGGTTTAAAAGACAAAGTCTCTTGATGAATTGGGTTGAAGGAGAGTTGCTATTCTGTTATGAATAATGTTCTGTTTATTGTTGATTTATTTTGTATCCAAAAAAAAAAAAAGAAAAAAAAAGATCAAAAAAAGAGAAAAAAGAGAAAAAAAAAAGGAAGAAAAGAACAGAACAGAAAAAAAGAAAGAGAAAGAGAAAAGAAAAAGAAGAGAATTTATTCTGTTGTTCAGCCTCAATGAATGCTTGTTGGTGTACATTGTCAAAAGAGGCTAGAATACAATAAGTTGGGGGTTGTGATGTAAGGTGCTACAAATTATAAAAGTATCTGCCCAATGTGCTTACAAGACTTAAACTCTTTTCTTTGATTTTATATCTTTTCCCCTTCTTTGATAGCCAATCCTGAGCCTAACGTTACAAGCTAAAAGTCCTACCTGATCCAAATTGAGTTGGTTGTTTTATAGATAAGGGATGTGGATATTTGTTTTATGCAATGACTTTAATGGAATAATGGGATGTGATCTATAGCACACACACACTCTGGTGATGTTAAGCAGGTTTAAGATGCTCTTTTGATTGGTCTTACTCATGATTGTGGTGTTTTAACTTCCTGTGGGTATTGGTTGAAATCTCTGAGATTGTATATAACACTGATTTCGGATATTAAATTCTTTTGCTTGAGGACAAGCAAGTGTCCAAGTTGGGGGTATTTTGATAAGTGAATATAATGCTAATTTCTAGGTTAAGATATCCCTATTATTTTATCTAATTATGGAAGGATTTAGCCTTATCCAACTTGATTTGCAATTTTGTAGGGAGAAAACTGCTGGAGAAAGACAAACCGAAAGATTGCTTGCATAATAAGAAAAGCCGCAGTTTTTGTTGAAGAAAAGAAGACTGAATACTGATGCCATGGCATGTAGATTTACATGCCACATCATTGAAGAATTTGGCGTGATGGAATTTAGAGATTTATGCAAATCCGTTATCCAATTGAGACAATGACTTCTACACAAGTTGGACTTTCAATTTTTCGTGGACAAGAACAATTGTAAATGGAAGAGGCTAGCTCTAGAATAAAAAGGGACACAACACGGCAGAACCCGTAGATAACCATAGACGACAATAGACGATAGAATAGAGATAGAACATAGCAATAGACATAGTTTAGTTTTAATCATTATTTTGCATGCAAGCCATGTTTAGTGGCTAAAGCTCTTTTCTTTAGGATTGGGATGTAGCCATCGTTACTTATTTTTCATTTATATAATTGTGGTATTTTCCAATATTTGATTTATTCGGTTTTATTTCGTGTAAATGCTTGATCACCATTTGCATGTTTAAGGTATTGGTGAAGAGGCGACAGCTGACATCAATATTAGTTCGTGAATTCTTCAGACTTTAATTGTGAATCACGATAGTAGATTCTCGATTTACGCAACATAATATTCTGTTGTTCATCATGCACTCATAGTAATCTTGGAGAGACGAAAGTAGCCCCATAATTATTATTTGAATAGTAAGATTATACGCTGAGAGGAGATAATATTTAATTAGGTGAATAGTTGTGAGGATGTATCACAAAATAATTATATAAATGGAATTTATAGTAATGATTGGTGAAATCCCAAGTCCTAAAGATTGTTTACCCGAATTTTCTTAGTTGAACTTTTAATCTTGCTTTTAATTAATTTTTATTACTACATCCATTCTTCTTTTACATGTTGATCTACATAATAGGTATTAATATTGTTTAACTGGTAGTTGTTCACCTCCCAGTGGGACGATACTCGTAATTATTTTACAATTACGACTTGCAATTAGTAGTTAAAGAAAACACGAGTCAAGCAACACCGACGAACTCGCACGCGTTGAATAGCGAGACGATGCGTTGAAGCAGAACAATCGATTTAACTATGCATAAAACGTTGAATAGCGAGACGATGCTACTACTACCGGCTGGAGATAGTGCAATACCTTAAATAAAAAAAAACAAAAAAAACAAAAAAAACAAAAAAAAAAAAAACCTAATTTCTTTCTTCCCTAGCCTTCAGCCGCCGCCCCTCTGCAAACCCAGCCAGCTCCCATAGAATCCCCACCACTTCAACAACAAAATTCAGACAAGACAAAGAAGAACATTACAATCCCATGCTTTTTTCATCATCCAACTTCAACATTTTCTTCATCAACTAACTCCCTTGTAGCTGCCCAAAATTCAGACAACATTTTCCTCATCTTTCTTCTTCAATTCGGAAGAACCGCAGAAATAATAAGAAGAAAACAAAAGTAAGCACAACCCATGAATCATTTGTCTTTGTTTGCTGAAAATCATCAAAAATGGTTGAAGAAACTACGGACCAACAGAAAGGGTAGGGGAAGCACTAAAATTAGGGATAAAAGTTTACTACTACAAATAAAAGAGCAAAAAATAAAGACTTGGTACCTCCCTCATCCTCCACAGAGGAGAATGAGGGGGGTGAAGGGGATATTTTGTGTGTTTATTCTTGTTCTTAGGGAGTTGGAGAGAAGACCCAAAGGATCACTCACTTACCGAAACAATCTCCACTCTTTGTCATTCGCTCTTTTGGTAATTCAACCTTCACTAGGTTTATAAGCGTAGTAGTAATGGAAAATTAATCTTCAAATCAAGGATAAACCTAATTAAGTTTTGGTTTTATAATCAATCCAATCTCGTAGTTTCAAAAAACTACTAATATTTTTCAATTTAAAGGCAATTAAGCTCAACTAACTAAATGTAAACAGGCCAAAAAGATCAGCGTACATAAAATAACATATACCCACTTGAAATTTGTCTTAATTGCAAAATGATTTTTGAAATTTAAAATTTTTATCAAAATAAAATTTAGAATAAGTGGATGAAAAAGATTAACATATTTATACTTAGTATTTATTTTACTCACCGGTAGGCTCGTTTGGTTGGTAGGAAAGTAAAGTTAGATAGGAAAATAATTTTGAAAAATTTAATTTTGAGGAAAATGAATATTTTTCTAAGGAATTTGAATTTTAACAATTTCTCAAAATTGTTACTTACCTATGTCTGGATAGAATAAAAATATCTACGAGAAAGTTACTATAATAGTGAATCACAAATATACTTTAAATATAATTTATTTGGCAAGTATATCTATCATATTATTCATTTTATTTTATATTAATAACAGATAAACTTATTTTATTTTATATTTTATATTAAAAATACAAATAGGAAGAAAAATGTGAAAAAGGTAATTCCAACAACAAATGTACAAATAAACTTATATTTTCATTAAAAAAAAAGAATAATAATGATGATATTAATAATTTAGTAGCAAAATTGAAGCCAAAAAAATTCTCATTTACGATGAAATCAAACCACAATTCACAAAATTTAATGAGAAAAAATAGAAAATTACATAATTTTTAATTTTAACAAATTATGAATTTGAATAGAGAAAAATTTTGAAATATATTTTTTTTAAAAAAAATTAAAACTAATACTAATGAAAATAAAAGATCACATGAGAGTTAAAAGGAAAAAATAGATGAAATAATATTGAAAGTAAAAAATATGCTTATTTAAATTAAAATCTTAAGAAAAGTAATAAGAATAACAACTTTTAATAAGAAATCAGAATCTTGAAATGTTACACTTATTTTCCCTATTTTTAGGAATTTGATTATTTTTCCAAAAACTTTAAAATAAGAAACAAATATAGTAAAGTAATCAAATTACTTTTCCAAACCAACCAAACACTAGAATTTAAAAATAAGTAAACAGATTATTTTTCAAGTCAAAATTCCTGCTAACCAAACTGAACCACGATCTTTTACTTCAACAACATATAGGATTTCTCGAACAATGTGATATCTCACACTATGTAAATCCTTAACCCTTCTCTCTCTTACTAAAACTACAAAATGTTCTTGTAAATTATGGCCAATATCAAACCGTACTTTATTCTTTCCTCATAAAAGGTCATTTGACTTCACATAATGTATAAATAAAGTCATTTAGTCCATATAGTCAATTAAATCAGATAGAAATTAACTCACTCACTAGCAATGTGCCAATTTGGAAAACAAATTTGTCCACCTACCTATAATGGATTTTGATCTACAAATTTGAGTTTTAATGGCATAGGAGTTCACAAATAATGGCTTGATACTAAATCAACAAGAAATGGGTCGTGCCTCCTATCTTGATCCCAACAACTTAAAAACTCATTAAAAGATTATGGTTTCTCCCATCAAGCGTAAGAATAGAACAATCCAAAGTAAAAAAGCCTTCTATAGATTAAATGGGGATATGAGTGAGTAATCAATTTTTCTTGCCAATGATTTCTTCTTGTTTTATATGGCAAATTTAAAATTATTGATAGGTAGTGGTTTAGGCAATGTTTTATATTTGGATTCTTTATTAATTTGGCATGACATTTTTGCTCCTTTTCCTCCTCTCTAATTTCTCTCCTCCTTAAACCTCTATCGTCAATGGTTGCTAATGCCGAGAAGGAAAGGTGTTAAATTATAGAACTTATAAAGCAAGAAACAAGTATTGAAAACCAAAAACACACTAGTTCATTCGTGAATCACTCAATTTATAGAGTACAAAGAAAAACCAACTATTGAAAATCTTCTTTAAAAAATCTAAACCAAACAAGATAAGAATAATAACAAATCAACAATAAATCTTAACAAGCGAATAAAAATTTGTACTATAATTCTAGATTTGACTTACAAAGATGAACATTATTCCAAATTTGTAGAAAAAAATTCACAACTGAACACTCAATTTTTTTTTCAAAATTCCTAATTGAATCTTTAATTCTTCAAATCTTCCTTTGAAAAAGGCCTTTGTAAATATGTCAACAAGTTGATTCTTTGAGCTGTAATGGACAAAAACAATTTGTTCATTCATTTGAACTTCACTAAAAGATAGTACTTTATCTTGAAATACTTAGTCTTGCCATGAAAAACTAGATCATTAGAAGTAGCAATGGCTGCCTCATTGTCTACAAAATCTCAGTTGCATCCTTTTGTTTATGCCTCAGATCTAGCAACAACTTCCTTAGCTAAAGCACTTGATTAACAGCTGCACTAGCCACTACATATTTAGATTCTATAGTTGATTGAGCCATACCATCTTGCTTCTTGAAACTCCAACAAAAATACCCTAAACCAACACTAAACACATAGCATGAGGTACTTTTCATATCATCATCAAATCCAACCCAATCACTATCCGCAAAACCATAAAGAGCTGTATTTTTTATATTTTTTGAAATAAACACCAAAATCTACAGTTTCTTTGATGTATCTAAGTACTCTTTTTGTAGCCTTGAAACGCAACTCGCTTGCACAATACATAAACCTTGAAAGTAAGCTTATAGAATATACAATGTCAGGTCTTTTTGCTATGAGAAACTTATGAAGGTCCTTTCTTGAGATTAAGTGACCTCCATGCCAAAAAAAATAGGACATGATGTGCACCTCACGGCTATAAAGAGCCAGATACAAGACAAGCAAATAGGATCTAAGACTTAACTTGCAAAATCACTAGAATTGGTGGAATTAAGACTGATGGATGAAGCGTCACCACAACCTAGGGTTTTACTAGACTGATAAGACTCAAAAGTGCCACAAACTGGTCAAATTTGATAAGCATGTTGTTCTTTGAAAGAATGAAGAGATTGATTCCTTCAAACTCTCAAAGATGTAATGTCAAAATTCTCAACTTCTCTATTGAGGTGTTGGTCGAATGGCCTATATTTATAAAGTACAAAAAGTGTTAAAAGGTAACAACTAAAATCTTAACCCTAATCTACTTCTAAGGAGGGGCGACTGGTTTCCTTTAATTAATTTAAGGGTAGCCTAATAAATAAAAAGGAAATAAAACAAGAAAACCCAATTCGTCACTATTCACAACACTAATCACCACACAGTTCACTATTCACGATACTATTCACAGCACTGTTCATCAAATACTATTCGCGGTACTGTTCATGCTTATCGTTCACGCATCGCTCACGCTTTGGCTATATGCTTGACGAGTTTGGATGTTATGAATTAAACCACTTAAGGTGTTTTTGAAATTATTTAGACCCAACTCTTATCATCGGGCCCCATGATATGTCACGGCGGATCGAATGTTTAACAAGTAGGTTATATAGCTCTTGGATTCCCATTAGGACATCTCCCCATAGATCTGTTATCTCAAAGACTTCATTTTCTCCCTGAATTGATTCACCAAAATCACTTTTTGTAACAAGTAAATCATCGACATACCAATGACAATAATTATATCATTAAAAACCTTTACATAAAGAGTTGATTCACTCAAATTCTTGTTGAAACCAAGTTCAAGAAGATAATCATTAATCCTACTATACCAAGCTCTTGGAGCTCGTTTAATGCCATATAAAGCCTTTTAAGTTGATATACCTTGTCTTCTTTTCTTTTTATAGGAAAGCCTTTTGGTTGTTCAACAAAAATCTCCTCCTGCAAATAACCGTTTATAAGTAAATTTGACATCTAGTTGATAAACTTTCCATTCTTTTCGGATTGCAAGTGCTAGAATCATTTTGCTAGCATCAAATCTTGCCATTGGAGCAAATGTTTCTTAAAAATCCACTCCATATTATTGAGCATAACCTTTGACAACCAACCTTGTATTCTGGCCTGCAAGTTTATCTAGTTTATAAACTTTCCATTACTACAAGTGCTTTAAACTTCCAAAGAATTTCAGGAACTTCTGATCTTTGATTCATAAAATAAACCCTACACATTTTGCTAAAATTATCAACAAAAATATCATAGTACCTACTACCATTCAAAGAAGGAGTATTCATTAAACACAAACATTTGTGTGAATCAACTAAAGTTTTTCTATTGCTCTCCAAGTTACATTTTGAGGAAATGATAGCCTTGATTGTTTTTCGAACTGGCAAACCTTACAAACTCCACTTGCTTTTCTAATAAGTGGAAATATTGCACAATTCCACTGGTATGCATGTCATTAAGAGCTAAAAATTAAAATGACCTAACCTTTTATGCAAGAATTCGGTTTCATCCACCTCACTAGAACAAACTCTTAAACTAGCCTACAACCAGTTTAGAGAAAAGCTTTTTCCTTTCATTTTTATAGAGAAAAGCGATAATAGATTTTGCAAGCTTTATTTTTGAAAATGACAGAAAAATCCTTCTCTAACAACTGCCCAATACTTAGCAAATTTTGATCAATTTCAGGTACAAACAAAACATTAGAAATGATCTTTAATCCTAAATCATATTCAATAACAACATTACCTTTGCCCTTTACATCAATAAATTCTCCATTTCCAATTCTCACCTTGGAGACATAAGATTTGTCAAACTCCTTGAAAATTGACTCATCATTAGTTAGATGATGATTGCCCATTGTCAATCAACTAAACTTCATTGGTAGTTTTGCTTGCAAAACAAGATGCAACAAACAACTGCTCTTCTTGCAGTTCATTCCCAATTTGAGCTTGCTGTCTTCTTGCTTGTTCTTGCATGCCTTTTCAATATGACTTTTTTACTTGCAAATCTTGCACACGATGTTTTTAAATCAACAATTCATTTAAAGATGGTTAGTTTTATTACATTATTGACAAATTGGATACTTTTCATTCATTTCTTCATTTGATGTGCTTGCACCTTCTTTCTTAATTTCTTGCTTTTTTCCCTTGCCATCTTGCTGATTTTGGCCTTTATTTTTAGCTAGAAAGCACTTTCAAGAGCCTCCTCTTTGAAGATTTTTCTTCTTTGCTCTTGTGCTTGCAAGGCATTTCCCAAATCTTACAAGGTTATTTCTGAAAGATCTCTTGAATCTTCAAGAGAAGATATTTTGGTTTGAAATCTTTTAGGCAAGTTTACTAAGACTTTTTGTACCACCATCTTATCTAGAAGTTGCTCACCAATCAACTAGATTTGGTTGACAACATTTAAGAGTTTATTCTAGTGCTCTTTAATGTTCTCATTGTCTTTCATCTTCAAGAGCTTGAACTCCCTTTTAAAATTCAAAACTTGCATTTGTTTTGTCCTTTCAACACCTTGGAAAATTTCTTGTGAAGTATCCCAAGCCTTTTTTGTAGTATCATAAGCCATGATTCTTGTGAATACTTATCTAAAATTGCACTATAAATATAAGTCATTGCTTTGGATTTTTTCTTTCTCTCATCTCTGTGTTCTCTCACTTGAGCAGTGTGGTTAGAACCTTAGGTAATAGTTGTTGCTCATTTTCAACCATTTCCCAAATATCATTAGCTTCCACGTAGGACTTCATTTTTACAACCCAAACTTGATAATTTTGTTCATTAAAAACTGGAGAATTTGACAGAAAGTTATTTGGCATGGTGATTGTGAAATAAGTTGCTTTTTTGTTCCTTCAAAATGGGTATAGAATCCTTAAGATCAAGAGAGCTTTGATACTACTGTTAAAATTATAGAACTTATAAAGAAATGAAAAGTATTGAAAGCTGAAAAATACACTTGTTCATTTATCAATCACTCAATTTATAGAGTACAAAGAAAAATAGCTTAAAATCTTCCTAAAAAATCTCAACCAAACAATAAGAATAATAACAAATCAACAATAAATCTTAACAAGCGAATAAAAATTTGTACCATAATCCTAGATTTTAGCTTACAAAACTAAACATTATTCCAAATTTGTGGAAAAAACTTCAAAACTCAACAAAAGGAAATTTTTAGGGTTGTTTCTCCTCTCAACGCTTTTCTTTGCTAAGGATCTCAAAAATAGCCTTTTCTCATTGATTTTTCAAAACAAATTTTGGTGAATTGCAAAAATACTCCATTTGTTATGGTCCTTCTAGATCAATTTGCCCAAAAAAAAAAGTTTCAATGTTCGCCTGTCCATTTCTCCCTTTCGCTCTCTCTAGATCTATACAAAACTATGAAGAATTTTGTAATTTATTCTCAAGTTGGTTTCTTGTTATTCTATATTGGGTTCTTTTTCCCTCTTAGTTGTTCTCTGTGAATTATCAAAGCTGGTTTTACAAGTTTGAACTTTGCATATATTATTAGAATGAGTTAGATTTGATTTTGTGTTTGAGGATAACTATATGATATGATGTGATTGTTTTCTTTTGGGGCTTTTGAGATTTTCTAATTTGATCATTGATTATTATGATTTATTATTAATAGAGAATTTAAAGGGTGCTTAGTTCATTGGGAATAGGAATAAGAATAGGTGTGATAGTGTTGTGGAAAACCAATGGGAATCATTTTTTAATGTTATTATTTGGTTCAATATTAAGAATGGGTATTATTATTAAAAAGTTAATGTTTGGTTGAATGAATCTTTCAAAATAGAAATGAATCAAAAAAATTTTGCCCCTATATTAAATATTTTTAATAATATTTTAAATATTCTATTAAAGAGGAGAGAGGAAAGGAAGAGAAATATGAGAGAGAAGGAGAGAGAAAGAGGCAAAGAGAGATTGAGATAAGAGGGAAAATGGGATGAGAGAGAAGGTGAAAAGAGAGGAAATAGGATGGGAGATGAGAGAGAAGGGAAGAAAGAGAAAGTTAGATGAGAGAAAAATGAAGAGAGAATGTGATGAGAGAGAATAAAAGAGAGAAAAGGAGAGAAGAGAGAAAATGGGAAGAGAAAGAATGAAAGAGATAGAAAGGAAGAGAGTGTGAGATGAGAGTGAAAGTGGGATGAGAGATAAGTAAAAAGAGAAAGTGAGATGAGAGAGAAGGAAAGAAAGAGAAAGTAAGGCGAGAGAGAAAGAAAAGAGAAAATGGAATGAGAGAAGTGAAAAGAAAGAAAGTGGGATGAGAGAGAAATGAATAAGGAAGAAGTGATGAAAAAGAAAGATGAGTGGGAATGGAAAGGAAATAATACATAAGAAGAAAGAAAGAAAGAAAGAAAGAAAAAATAAATATGTTAAGGGTGATTTTGCAAATAATTAATCAAATGATATCCAAGTTTTTAGATTTGGGCAAACCCAAGTGGGGAAGAGGGTATAGACCAAATCCGAGTTTAAAATTTGAATCCTAAAGTTCCGTACCCTTAGTGCTATATCGAGCAAGCACTATAAGTTTTATTCCCATTTCCATTCCCAAAAATCCCAACCAAGCCAGACTTTACAATTTGAACAAAGGTTATCTTAGGAAAAAGAAGAAAAAGGGGTATAGTCATGGCAGAATAGGATGAAATGAAGTCATGATAGAAACGGGTGAAAGATGCAATGGTTTGATAAATATAGTTAAATGACACTTCTATCCCTTAATATATTAGCATGTGTTTCACATTAGATGAGTTCTGTTAGATTTAACTGCACAAGTAGACAAAATGAATTTATTTGCAATTTTAAGAAGTTCATAACCTTTTATAGGAGAAAGATATAATAATTTAATTGGAGACTAAATAAAAGTATGGTAGCATTTTTATCCATTAGCTCTAAAATTCAATAATGTCTATTTATTATTTAATTTTTTCTTTTAATAATAATAAAAGCAAGAAAGGGTAAAATAATAATAATAAAAGTCCAAGATGGCAAGTATGTACTTCTGTGTGTAGATAAACAAAGCCAAGAAAGGGGGCGAAATAGCATAATAAGTCACATGTGTCCAAATAAATGTCAGAATCATAATTTTAAATCAAACCTCTCATAAAAATAAAACAGTTAGAATAGGACATGCATAAGCATGCCGACATGTATATAAGCCGATTACTAGTTCAAAACCAATAATCTAGAGGATATTATGCTACCAAAAAAAGAAATTGATTGTAGCAGAATAATAGAGGAAATTTAAACTTCAACAACCAATTTAGACTGCTATAACAAAAAGAAAGCATCAAGCACCCACCCACAGAATTATACTGCAACAAGATAATGAAATGGTACAGGTTTTTATATCCAAATGTTTTGAATTATTGTATGCTACCTAATTTTGAGTGTAGTTTTTTTTATTTTATGCCTTGTCATATTCTTAGAGTAGGTCACCTAGAGACAAAATAAGAGAAATTTGGGGAATGAGCTCATCTAGGCAACACAAATAGATAAATCTTTTATTCTATTCAGTTTTAGTTTTCAAACCTTGTGGTAGTCATTACAAAGAACATATCTAGAGAATGTACAATTGTTAGTAATCATTGTCAAATTACTTTAAACAAAAGCGCCTTCGACCCTTTTAACTTATAAAGAAAATGAAAGAAATATTTTGAAATATGAAGGAAAAATAGGATGAATCCATAGATAGTGTCTGGAATTTCTATCAGTAAAATCTCCATGTGTATATTTACAGTTACAAATAATAAAGTTTCATTAAAAGAAAAATAAGAAAGAATCTGAATGATATTATCTTTTCCCATTCAAGAATAACAAAAAAATGAAGAGCAGGCATATCTGCCGCTCCAGCATCATGTGAAACGACATAGTTAAAAGGTCTTACACTAGCTAAGATTTTGTTTAGTGTCATGGGTGTTTACACATCCTGTTTCAATGTAGGATGACAGCCTTTTAGATTAGTTAGCTTTCATAATCTGCCCAACTAAGTCAGAGTTCATGTCAATAGGAGGTTGTCAAAGAAAGTCTGCACAAGAAGAATTGAATCACAATTATGGAATGAGGGACTACAATTATTCAAATTTTTGTGAGACAAAAATAACCATATCCATCACACTCACCAAGTCCTTGCTAAATGCTAACAAGAAACCTATTTTCAACATTCACCTGCTCCTCAAATTGGGTGATCCTACCAAACAACACCAATGAAGTGACGCTAAATAAATTATGCATCAAATGAAGAAATTGTTATTATGGTATCCCAGTTCCTAATGCCACCCTATCAGCCACCAATGATGCATCAAGTGAAAAATTGTTATTATTTAAACCAATCAGCTTTATAGTTTGGAACTTTTCTAGTTTAGAGAAGAAAAAGAAATTAACTAATCACAAGCGACTGATTAGAGAAGCAAAGAGTAAAACATGCAAACCCACGAGTTATCCATCCAAACCAAGAGTGATCAAATGAACAAAGTCGGGGTTCAGGTGTCAATTATTAACTAGCCAAATGATCTTTATCCAGCTATTAGTGGGTCATTTTCTTTTATTACTATTATGGGACACATATGAATTTTACACTAACTTGCAACATTCAAGTTTTACTTCAAAAAAAGATAAATGTACATTGAACTAGTCCATCTAAGGGTAAATCAAATGTAAAGAATTTTCCAATGTTTGAGTTTAATCTAATTTAGATCTACAGAATCTAATGATGTGGTCAAAATTGTCAAATATAACCATTGTAAGATACTTCCAATTTCCTTCTCTATTTTAATATTCGTTGAAAACGATGATGGCTTTAGCCTACATCGAAAGGCATGTTAACATCCAGGTCTCTGAATTAAACAAAAAAAGAATAAAAGCCCAAAAAAAAAAGAATAAAAAGGGTCACAACTCTATGTTAGATGTAATAATCATGTATAAAATATATAATCCAAGATGGACTTGTACCACACATTCATCCATCATTCTTGACCAACAAAGGGACTTTTCAAGCTCTGCTATTTTTTTCAGTTAGAATGGAAGCTTCCATTTGGGCTAATTAATTGGTTTAGGTAAGCAAAGTGAGATATGGGGTTTGCTAATAAATATTTGTACAAGTTTGTATGGGGGCTCCTGGTAGTGTCTTCATTAGTACGGGCATGGATTCTCAATCAATTATGTATGTAGAATTAATATTATTAGTAGCTAGGAACGAAAGACAGAATAACAATCATTAAGCTCCATTAGAATTCTATGTCAATATCAGCTAGGAATTCAAATATTCTTTGGGAATTAAAGTCCATCAAACCGTATGTCATAGCCATGTAAGCAGCCAAAAATCAAAGAATTATTAGTGAGCTAAGATTCCATTTGTTCTCCTAATAATAAATGAATGCAGTACCAATAATTGAAAAGAAATACTAGATGATATCCAATTTAAACTGTGTAGAATTTGCTTGCAGCCACAATTGAAAATTGCCCTACATTGTTCCTTGCTAGCAACAGTTGGGACTTGGCTAGATGGTATTCTTCGGCAACGTAATTCCTTTTATAGCAACAATTTGGCAAGAAGCTTCAAGAAAACATATATGTTTGCCCTGACAATCAGCCTCCAATTTTGCTTCAGAATTCTTCTCTGTCTAGGATTTTATTTATGGTTTTGCTGTTTAAAAGTAGCAGCAATTGCAGAGATTTAGGAATGTGTGTGCGGCCAGAATTTTGCTAATATTCGTAGCAATTTTTTTGCCTATGTGTTTGTTCATAGGCCTATCATAACAATAATTAGGAAGGTGGCAATGTGTTTGACAAGCATGACAAGAATTGTAGTTTTGTAGGATTATAATTGCTTATTATATTTTAATAAAAATTAGTACTGATTAACGTTGCTTGTGTATCCACTTCGAATTATAATTCCATCAAATTTATACCACCGTTAATTTAAATTTAATAAGACCAAATGCTATGTATTTTATTGTCAAAAAGACTCATGATATTTTATTCCTACACTACTAGTGTAATAAGGAGAAAATATTATGTTTTGTTTAAAGTGTATTAATAAGTGTTCATACTAATTTATTATAATTTTTAACTTAGGACAATATACCACATCTATTTAAAAAATGCCTTAATAAGTCTTTTTATTCTAATATCATGTTTATATATATATATATATATATATATATATATACATAAAAAATAATGGAACATATATACAAAATAATACTACAAGTCCAATGTCATGATTTGACTTATAATAAGACACTAACTTGTAGGTGTCTTATTAGGTGTGTAGGTATAGGGGTTTTTTGTTGTAAGAGTTCACTTGGGTAATCCCTAAGAGCACAAGGTCATGAAGCAATGCAATGGCAAGCAGGGGTCATTCTCTCCATAGGAACAGTTGCACAAGATTGTATATTAAAACTTCTATATTACTAATAAGAAAATTTCAATTGAAAGAGTATGTAACAAAATTACTTCAAACAATATGGTCTAGATTAGAAAAGTCAAACATATAACAGACTGAGTAAACTCAAGAATAAGGAATATTGGGAACTGTTTCTTTGACCACTCTCCCCACCACTCCTCATAAAGCTTAGGGTCAAATTACATAATCAATACTTAAATTACAATGAATCATTTACTTAAGATAAACTTTACTAAAAAACCTCCAAATCGACCAATTAAATTACAATGATTCTCCTCACCTTTTACTATTCATTATTACTATTAATCGTTACTATTCACGTCATTACTATTCATTTTTACTGTTCACTAATTTTCAAAATTCCAAATCACTCTAACTTAATTAGTATATGACACCGGTCATGCCCCCTAATGGTATCAGAGCCAACTGTTCATCTGTTTTAGGTGTTCATAAAGCATTAGTTTAAATTAAGCTTAAGTGTTTAGCATAACCTTAATTTAAGACTTTACCTTTGATTAAGATTAAGATAGGTTTGGCAAGCAGTTTGGTGAGCCTAGTAAGACCGTTGGTAAGCCCGAGTGTGAGGTGTTCCAGGCAGGGTGCTCCCCGTGTTCCCCGATCTTAACTTGACATCAACAGTAAACGATAAGATTATGTTGTATTAAACATGGCAGCGAGATTTAGAAGAATGTTTTTGAATACTCAAGATAGAAACGGTAACTCTGACGTCGTGCAAAGTCAGGAGGTGCATATGCCTTTAGATTACTCAAATTGGTCTATTCTAGAACAAAGTATAGAATCCATATATAAGATAGGTTCTTTAGATTTCAAAACTGCTTTTTCAATTAAAACTCATGAAGAAACAATTTCCTTACAAGAAGAATTTCAAACAATTCCTTTACTAAATAAAGTTTCAATTAAAAAATATATAGACAAAGGTTATAGATATATTCATTATGGTATGATTCAAGTAGCAATTAAACCGTTAGTACACATAGGTGTAGATGCTCCAATTTATTTAGCATTAACAGATAAAAGATTAAAAAGATACAAAACTTCTTTATTAAGTATGATTCAAACTAATGTTTGTAATGGCCCAATATATTTCAATTGTTGTCCAAACTTTTCTGTTGATTTAACAGATCCACTAATATTAGATTCATTGGTATTAGATATTCATTTACAATGTGATGAATTTGAACAATTTTGCAAAAATTTTGCTCTTATTTACAGAGTTTATTTTAGATTAATGAATTCGCAAATAAATACTAGATTCAACATGTTACCAACTTCAAAACAAGAAACAGTTTTATTACATGCAGAAGCTGATAATCCAACAGTTTTTATTCTTAAAAGATTAAAATGGAACGAAATTACAATTCCTGAAAAATTTGAAATTCAAAATGCTCAACCTTCTAGAAACATAATTAGAAAAGAAATTAACAATATTATAGAAAAATAAGATGGAACAATTTTATTAAAATTCAATTCATTCAGAGAAGGAACAAGTTCTTTAAATAATTTCAATTTACCTAGAAGATTATTTTCTAAACCATCACCATCGATAGTATCAGAAAACCCTTCAAAGTATGTTTTCAAATCTCCTATTCCAGAAATAGTCATTTCACCCCCTATGTCACCTACCATGTCACAAATGGGAATTAATGTTATTACTTTTGAAAAGAATTTCAAATAGATTTTGAATATTTAAATGAGGTTTTTGAAAATGAAAATAGTAAAGGAAATTTTGGTTTTTAGCATTAAATGAAATTATTCAAGAAAAATTAAAAGAATGAATTTCATATATGAAAAAGATGAAGTGTAATATTCTTTTACTTTCATGGTTAGAATATTGGTTTTCAAGAAATGAAAGTATTTTCAAGGGAAATTTGCATATATAGCAGGGTTGACCGTTGACTTTGCAAATATAGCACCCTCCTTTTTTTCCTTGCAAACATAACACTTTAGGGTTGAACAAAGACCAACATACCCTCATCTTCTCTTCCAAAACATAAAGACACAACACTTCATCTTCATCTTCATCTTCATCGATTCAAGAAAATTTGCTCTCACATCCCATTATTTGCACTTCTTATTATTCTCACACCCTATTGGATCATCATCTTCAAACAAGAAGACCGCGACCGTGGAGAAAAATTCGTTACGGGGAGATATTAGTTGAAATTTACACAAGTTGAAATGGGTTTGTGAACTTCAAAGAAACTAGTCGAGCCCTAAGTCGAGTTTAGGTTGAGCAAAACATTAGGTCGAATACAAGATCGAGTTTAAGGTTGAACAATAAGTCTGAGTAGTAATTGGTTGAATATTAGATCGAGCTCGACCTAATACTCGACCTACTACTAGGTCGAGTTAAATTTACAAAAAAAAAGAAAAAATTGAATTTTTTTTTTAAAAAAAAGTTTTAGGGTCAAGCTCGACCCCATGCTCGACCTAAATTTTAAAGAAAAAATTGAATTTTTTTTTTAAAAAAAAGTTTTAGGGTCAAGTTCGACCCCATGCTCGACCCTATGCTCGACCTAATGCTCGACCTAAATTTTAAAGAAAAAAATTGAATTTTTTTTTTAAAAAAAAGTTTTAAGGTCAAGCTCGACCCCATGCTCGACCTAAATTAAAAAAAAATAAAAAAAAATTTAAAATTTTTTTTTTTTAATTTAGGTCGAGCATAGGGTCGAGCTTGACCCTAAAACTTTTTTTAAAAAAAAAAAATTCAATTTTTTTCCTTTTTTTTTAAAATTTAACTCGACCTAGTAGTAGGTCGAGTATTAGGTCGAGTTTAGGTCGAGCTCGATCTAATATTCAACCAATTACTACTCAGACTTATTGTTCGACCTTAAACTCGATCTTGTATTCAACCTAATGTTTTGCTCGACCTATACTCGACTTAGGGCTCGACTAGTTTCGTTGAAGTTCACAAACCCAGTTCAACTTGTGTAAATTTCAACTAATATCTCCCCGCAACAAATTTTTCTCCATCTGTCTTCTTGTTTGAAGATGATGATCCAATGGGGTGTGAGAATAATAAGAAGTGCAAATAATGGGATGTGAGAGCAAATTTTCTTGAATCGATGAAGATGAAGATGAAGATGAAGTGTTGTGTCTTTATGTTTCAGAAGAGAAGATGAGGGTATGTTGGTCTTTGTTCAACCCTAAAGTGTTATGTTTGCAAGGAAAAAAAGGAGGGTGCTATATTTGCAAAGTCAACGGTCAACCCTGCTATATATGCAAATTTCCCTATTTTCAATGTTTTCAAAGAAAGTTATATTAATGTTCAAAGTAATTTGTATAGAAAATGGAAAATTAATGATAGTCAAGTTATTACTTCAATCCATCCACCCTTACAACCTGTAAAAATTCAAGTTGACCAACAGGAAATAGAAGCTAGTCCTTTTAAGATAGGTAGAGAAGATGGAAATTCAAATGTTGTATTAGATGATATTAAAAAAGTTTATCAACAAAATAATTATTCAAATCGGATATTACATACTATAGCTAATCAAGTAGAACATTTGTGATATGAATCCAACAAGCATTGAAGAGACTTCGAACCCGAAGCATGATGACAAGGGCTAAAACAAAGAAAATGAAGGAAGCCTTGGATGGACTCATCCAAGCGGCCCAAAAGGATGGGGAGAAGACCAAGATTGACAAGGCTTTACTACTAAGTGTAATTGGGTCTTGTTAATGGGTTTGGCTTTACTACTATTTTCCTTAGAACTACTTAGGATCATTGGGTTTAGTTTTAATTATATGGTAAATTGAGTCATGTAGCCCAAAGAGTCATGTAGCCCATTTGGCCCTAAAAGAAACCCTAGCTTGTGCAACCCTAATTTGTAAACCCTAGCTTGTATCCATATAGTGGCCGTCGGCCATCTTGAAGGGCAGATTGGATGAAATGAAAATTTGGTTCTTGACATTACAAGCTTGAGAGAATTGCTCTCTAGTTTTTGTAATTACTTGCAAATTACACAAATTCGGAATTTGTGTGTTTGTTGTTCTTGATTTCCTAGAATTGTTCCCTAGGAAATTGGATTCCATCCATTCATTTGATTCCAAGGTTTCTTGATACGGGTTATCAAGGGGTTGAGGACCTATTCCATCTTCAAGGAACATACCATCTCCAAGGAAAGATTTGATTAGGTTGATCCAAGGAAGAACTTGTGTAGTGAGTTTTGGAACAAGTTATCCAAGGGTTCACGCTTGATTTTGGTATCGAGCGATCTTGGTTCCCAAGTTGTTCATATCTTTTCTTTACCGAACAAAAAAAAATCATCATCATTGGTATGTTCTTTATCTCCTCAATCTTCTTGTTGTTTTGAATATCATCATCGTTGGTATGTTCTTGTATTGATGAAGCAAATTCTGTTCTTGTATTGATGTGTTGGTTTCGGCTTGCTTCCATCTTAGACAAATCCGTACCTTTGCTTATCCAATTGTTGTTTATGCCTTCTTTGAAATTACATTCTTATTCATGTGTTGGTTTCGGCTTTTTTTGATAAATCCGTATCTTTGCTTTCTTGATAAATCCATACCCTTGCGGCCTTACTTCTGTTATTTCCATATATTATTGCTGTTTATGCCTTGCTGAAGTTGAAGAAAAAAAAAAGGATAGATAAAAAAAAAAAAAAGAGAAGAAGAAATTGTTGGGCAAAAATCGAGTTCTTTGTTGGAACTTGAGTAGAAAACTTGAGGCTGTTTATGCCTTTGGCCGTCTGCTTGTAGATCTCTCCGAGAGCTTCGATTTGAGTACTTACGGAGCAAAATCCGATATCGGAGTAGAAAGTTATGACCTTTTGAAGTTACCATGTCAAAAATCCTTTTACGATTTGGAAAAAGCATTTTTCCTTTCAAGCCTCTCAAATTCAGATTGTACTTTGGATTGTTTCCAGTTTGTGATTAGCCTTCTACTTATCCAAATACATCCCTTCTACCATATTTTGAACCCAGAAAAGTCCTTGACCAATTCCAGAATTTGGAAGGGCTGAAACCGACCACCAATATGCAAGCTGCTTTGTCTAAATTTCTTTTCTTCAAGTGTCTTGAATTGTGATCCGAAAATTCTGAAATTATTGTGATCCAAAAATTCTGAAATTTTGTGTGTTTCACTGATTTTTCGTGTAGATTCTGATTTTGCAATCAGTTTGTCCGAATTCCTTGCCAAAAAATTCGAATTCTTGTGTTTTTGTCTTTGTTTTCATTGTATTCCTTAGATTCATTCTAATCTCATTGTCCACTTACATTACCTTGTTGTAAATTCCTTTGTTTAATATTGAGTTGTGGTCCGAAAATTCTGAAATTTTGTGTGTCTCACTGATTTTTCGTGTAGATTCTGTTTTTGCATTCAGTTTGTCCAAATTCCTTACCAAAAAAATTGAATTCTTGTATTTTTTAGTCTTATTTTCATTGACTTTGATCTTGTTTTCATTGGTTCCTTAGAATTCATTCTAATCTCATTGTCCAGCTGCATTAACTTGTTGTAAATTCCTTTGTGTAACATTGTTTGAGTAAGAATAGAAACGAAAGAGCAAATTGAGTGGTGTGAATCCGTCCCTTCACTTATACAAGCCCGAGAGTACTCAAACACTTGGTGAGTGAATTTGGGGAATTGGGAAGGGAAGTGAGGACTTATAAATTGTTTTATTTCCTTTACTAACTTTTGCAGCTATAATGGAGAGGCAACCACCACCGGGTTCTAAGGAATCCTATGAGGAGATGTTAGCAAAATTTTACACTTTGGTTTCAGGTTTGCAACAGGAAGTCAAAGAGCTCAAAGCTGAGAGAGCCGAATCCTCTCAATCTACAAAGACCACATATGGCAATGACAATGATGACGAAGCCTTTGAGGCATTTCAGGGAAGTCAATACCGTACTCCTAGAATTGATTCCAATTTAGGATGTATCAAAATGAAAATTCCTCAATTCTTTGGTAAGCAAGATCCTGAAGCTTTCTTTGAATGGTCTGATAAGATTGAAAGTATTTTTACAGTGCACAACTATTCGGAGGAAAAGAAGGTCAAGCTAGCTGTGGTTGAATTTGCCGGATATGCCCGTCACTGGTGGACTAAAATTCAGGCAGAAAGGAGGCGTGATGAAGAAGGGCCTGTTCGTACTTGGGATGAATTAAAGAAGCTCATGAAAAAGCGATTTGTTCCACACCAATACTACAGGGAGATGTTCAACAAATTGCAAAAGATCACCCAAGGAAATAGGACTGTGGAGGATTATTACCAAGAGTTAGAGACTACGATGCTTCGAGTCAACATTCAAGAAGACAGTGAAGCTACTATGGCTCGATTCCTAGGAGGGCTAAGGAAGGATATTGCCCACATTGTAGAGATGCAAGAGTATGAAGATCTCAATGAGATGTATCACAAGGCAATGAAAGCTGAGAGGCGACTAAGGAGAGGGTGTCAGAACCTTTTCAACCCCCCAAACTTCAAGTTCAGACACTTTGAAGTCTACATGGCCTAAGAAGGATTTAAGTACCGACTTCAAAAAGGCCGCAACTCCCAGTACCTCAAACACTACCCCAACCGTGGTTCCAAACACTCAGAAATCAAGTGAAGTGAGAAAACCAGCCGGGAGGTTACATGCTTCAAGTGCCAAGGCAAGGGACATTATGCACGAGTGTCCTAATGCTCGAATTATGGTTGTCGGAGGTGATGGCACGATCGAAAGTGAGTGAACATGAAAGTGACTATGAAGATATGCCACCACTTGTAGAAAATGGGAATCGATGAAGATGTTTTTGGCCCGATGAAGGACCATCTTTGGTGACTATGCGATCTTTAAATGTTGATTAAAAGGAGAACAATGTTCAACGCGGAATATCTTTCATTGAATGCACCATCAATGAGAAGGTATGTATACTTGTTATTGATGGTAGTTGTACTAACATTGCTTGACTTTGCTTGTAGATAAACTAAAATTGCCCACACTTGGCATCCACATCCATACACGTTGCAATGGTTCAATGAGAGTGGAGAAGTGAAAGTCACAAAACAAGTCTTGGTAAATTTTTGATCAACAAATACAAAGATGAAGTTTTGTGTGATGTAACTCCTATGCAAGTGGTCATCTATTGCTTGGTAGACCTTGGCAATTTGAGGATGCTTCCCATAGTGGGCCAGTAATAGGTACACTTTCTTTGTTAATGGTAGAAAAACTACTTTCTTGCCTTTGTCGCCTACTCAAGTTTATGAATCTCAATTACATTTAAAGTAATTTAGGCAAATGATGAAATTGAATTCTGCACTACCCGTGAGAAAAGAAGGAAAATTTGAAAATTCTAAGCCTAAGCAATATGAGTTAAATGAAGTAGAACACATTGAGAGAAAGAGAGTGACTCAAGTAAATAAGAAACAACCAAATTTTTATACAAATGTAAGACATGTTGATACTTCTCTGCATACTAATAGTGTTTTGTTTCTTCCTAAGTGTTGTGAATCTAATGTTCTACTTAGTGCTGACTTGCCATCCAACCTGCCGGTTGAGATTTCTAATATATTCTGAGGATTCGAGATGTATTTCTGACGAGCTACCAGTAGATTGCAGCCCAAAGAGGAATTAAACATCAATTGATTTCATACCGCACAAACATACCAAACAAGCGCAAGTGACTATGTCCGAGAAGTTACATGGCGAGTTGGCTGAATATTGAGAAGATGAATGAATCCTATGCTCGAAATGCAAACAAGGGTCAAAAGAAAGTCACTTTTGAACTAGGAGATTGGGTGTGGGTTCATATGTGCATGAAAAGGTTTCGATCTGAGGATCGACAAAATTGCATCCACGTGGAGATGGACCTTTTCAAGTTATCGCAAAATCAATGACAACGCTTACAAGATTGACCTTTGGTAAGCACAATGTAAGTACTACCTTCAATGTTCTTGACTTGTCTCCTTTTGACATTGCAGATTATGATGATGCGGATTCGAGGCGAATCCTCTCGAAGAAGGGGCGATATGAATCCAACAAGCATTGAAGAGACTTGAACCCGAGCATGATGACAAGGGCTAAAACAAAGAAAATGAAGGAAGCCTTGAATGGACTCATCCAAGCGGCCCAAAGGGATGGGGAGAAGACCAAGATTGACAAGGCTTTACTACTAAGTGTAATTGGGTCTTGTTAATGGGTTTGGCTTTACTACTATTTTCCTTAGAACTACTTAGGATCATTGGGTTTAGTTTTAATTATATGGTAAATTGAGTCATGTAGTCCAAAGAGTCATGTAGCCCATTTGGCCCTAAAAGAAACCCTAGCTTGTGCAACCCTAATTTGTAAACCCTAGCTTGTATCCATATAGTGGCCGTCGGCCATCTTGAAGGGCAGATTGGATGAAATGAAAATTTGGTTCTTGACATTACAAGCTTGAGAGAATTGCTCTCTAGTTTTTGTAATTACTTGCAAATTACACAAATTCGGAATTTGTGTGTTTGTTGTTCTTGATTTCCTAGAATTGTTCCCTAGGAAATTCGGATTCCATCCATTCATTTGATTCCAAGGTTTCTTGATACGGGTTATCAAGGGGTTGAGGACCTATTCCATCTTCAAGGAACATACCAACTCCAAGGGAAGAATTTTGATTAGGTAGATCCAGGAATTTCACGCCAATTTGTCTACAAAGATAGATTCAAATCCTAAGGAAACCCCTAGATTTCCAAATGAAATAGCTAGTCCTCATTTCAAAACAAGAAGTATTTCTCATCAATTAGAAGAATATTTAATTAAAAATAAAATGCAAAATAGTTTAATAAATAGAATAACTCAAAGCATTCAAGCTGATAAAGCTAGTACTTCAGAAAATAGAATTAATTGTTTAGAAACAGAAAGAAAAATGACATAATCAGAATTAGATGGTAATAATTCAAATTCAAGTGAAGATTTAGATAATTCAGAAATACAAAAGATTAATAATGTAGAACAAGAATTTAGAGATAACTCAGAAGTAGAAATTAATGGAATAAAAAGACAGAAAAATTATAGAAATTGGAATTCAATGAATACAAGAAATTATTATCCTAGACCTACGCCCCCAGATATTCAATATGAAGAAAGAAAACAATTCAAAACAAGTTCATATGATGGACATTCTGTCTATGAATGGAACATAGATGGAAAATCAAAATATGAAATATTAAATACATTGCAAGAGATGGGAATGGCTAAGACGGCATACAAAACATTAGGATTAACAGAAATTAATACTGCAACAGCATTAATTGTAGGATTTTCAGGACAATTAAAAAATTGGTGGGATAATTTGTTAAATTTAGAAGGAAAACAACAAGTATTAAATCATTCAACAGAAGTAGAAGTAGAGAAAACAAATGTAGATGGAACAAAAACATTTGTTATAGAAAATCAATCGGATGCAGTAGATCAATTGATAGTTACAATTTCAGTTCATTTCATAGGTAACCCAAAAGAGACTTTAGCTAGTTCAAAGATTATGTTAAGCAATTTAAGATGTCCAACTTTGTCAGATTTTAGATGGGATAAAGATGTATTTCTCACTCAAGTATTAAAAAGAAATGATGCTAATTCTTCTTTTTGAAAAGAAAAATTCATTCTGATTACCTACTTTATTTTTATAAAGAATAATATCTAAATTACAAAAGAGGTAGGAAATGATTACATAGATTTCAATACAATATCTTTTGGTCAATTATTTGCTTTTATTAAAAGAAGGATTAAATTATGTATAGAATTAAAGATTCAAAACAAATATGGTAGAAAAACAAGAAGTAGGAAACTTTTGTGAAGTCTTTGGTATTAAAGGAATTAAAGCTCCTTCAACTCAAAATAGAAAGTTAGAAAAATATAAAAGACATTCAAAATTTAAGAAACATAAGAATTATGATAATAGTCAATATTATAAAAAATATAAAAGGAAGAAATATAAAGGATATAAAAATAAAGATACTAATGAATATAATTCAATAACTTGCTGAAAATGTGGTCGCTTTGGTCACAAGGCAAATCAATGTAAAATGAAGAAAAAGATAAATGAAATATTTCAAAAAGAAGATTTCAAGAAGAAATTGATAGCTTTATTAATAGAAGAAACAGATATAGATGAAGATAATATTCAAGATGACATAAATTTAGATTCAAGTCTAGAAAGCATAGAAAAATGCAAGTGTATTAATGTGATTTCAAAAAGTAATAAAGAAACATTATTTGAAATGATAGAAAAAATAGATGATAAAGAATGTAGAAAAGAATATTTGAAAAAATTAAGAGATTTAATATTAGAAGAGGAAAGCCCTAAAAAGTTTGAAGAACCATTTAGTATTTCAAAATTATTAGATAAATATCCAAATGAAGGATTATTAGGAATTAGGAAGCCAGATGAAGTCACAGAAGATATTAAAACATTAAAAGAACAAGTTAGAAAATTACAAAAGGATTTAATAGAATTAAAAACAAAAGATTTAGAATTAGACACAAAGATAAGTTTAATAAAGAATGGAATTACTCCAGAAAATTCTTCAAAAGGAAAAGAAGTTGCAACTGATATTCAAGACTTAAGTTCTATTCAAATTAATAATGAACAAGTTTCAAATAAAATGTATATTCAAATGATAAATAAAATAGAGTATCAAAAATGGTATTGTTTTGTTACCATAGGAATAAATGATTTCAAACTCACAATACACGCAATGATAGATAGTGATGCTGATGCAAATTGTATTAAAACAGAAATAATTCCTACAAAGTATTGTCAAAAAACTAATGAAAGTTTATTAGCAGCAAATTCAAGTAGATTACATGTCAAGCATAGAGTCATATTAAATGTATGCAATGATGACTATTATATTAAAAATTTATGTTATGTAGTTGATAATATAGCTCAAGATTTAATTTTAGGTTTACTATTTTTACATCAAATTAACCCTATCAAAGTAGATAATGAAGGTATTCATACAAAAATCATGGGTAGGAAGATTTCATTCAATTTTATTTCTCCAAAAAGACAGAAAGAAATAAATTTAATTCAAAAGTGCTCAATATTTAAACAAATAAATAATATTAGTCATATTAAGAGTCAAATAGAATTTTTACAAGAAGAACATTCATATGCTAGAATAGAAGATCAATTAAAAGATAATAGTATCAAAAGAAAAATTATTGCAGTAGAAGATAAATTTAGAAAGGAAATTTGTGCAGATCTACCTAACGCTTTTTGGGATAGAAAGAAGCATGAGGCAGAATTACCATACGAAGAAGGATTCATAGAAAAAGATATTAAGACAAAAGCTAGGCCTATTCAAATGAATCAAGAATTATTAGAAACGTGCAAGCAAGAAATTAAGACATTGTTGGATAAAAAATTAATAAGACACTCAAAGTCTCCTTGGTCTTGTCCAGCTTTCTATGTCATGAATCAAGCTGAAAAGGAAAGAGGAGTACCTAGATTAGTTATTAATTACAAGTCATTAAATAAAGTATTAAAATGGATAAGATACCCTATTCCAAATAAAAGAGATTTATTAAATAGATTATTCAATGCTAATGTATTCTCAAAATTTGATATGAAGTCAGGATATTAGCAAATTCAAATAGCAGAAACAGATAGGTATAAGGCTGCATTCACGCCTTTTGGACACTATGAATGAAATGTTATGCATTTCGGATTAAAAAATGCTCCTTCAGAATTTCAAAATATTATGAATGATATATTCAATCCTTATTCAACTTTTATGATTGTTTATATTGATGATGTATTAGTATTTTTAGAAAATATAGATAAACACTTTAAACACTTAGAAATATTTTTCAAAGTAGTAAAAAGAAATGGTTTAGTAGTTTCTGCTACTAAAATGAAGTTATTTCAAACAAATGTCAGGGTTTTAGGTCATAATATTCATTTAGGAACAATTATTCCAATTAATAGAAGTCTAGAATTTACAGAAAAATTTTCAGATGAAATTAAAGATAAAAATCAATTGCAAAGATTTTTAGGATGTTTGAATTACATTTCTGATTTCTTTCCAAAGCTTAGATAGAAATGTAATCTTCTATTTCAAAGATTACAAAAAACCCCTCCAGCATGGACTAAGGTGCATACTAGGGTAGTTCAAGACATTAAAAGACAAATAAAAAGTCTTCCGTGTTTAGTTATTCCAAATCCAAAAGCAATTAAGATGATTGTAGAGCGATGCTTGGATCAGGATATGGACACATTCTCAAGCGAAGTTAGAAATAGACTCCCGGAACAACTAGTGAGATTTCATAGTGGTGTCTAGAGTGGAGCTAGAAAAAATTATTCAACTATTAAAAAAGAGATTTTATCTATTGTGTTGTGCATTTCAAAATTTCAAGATGATTTATATTATCAACAATTCCTATTACGTATTGATTGCAAATCTGCAAAAGATGTTTTAACAAAAGATGTTCAAAACATAGTTTCAAAACAAATTTTTGCAAGATGGCAGGCTATCCTATCTGTATTCGATTTTGATATTGAATACATAAAAGGTGAGGAGAATTGTTTGCCTGATTTTTTAACTCGTGAATTTTTAACAGGGATTTCAAAATAAATTCAATGCAATATTGCAAACCCCATTCCTTATCCTACTCAAAATTCCCTTGATTTTCTGTTGAACCTACAAGATTCAAAGTATCATCCATCAATTCCTCGTCACAATTGACAAACAACTCAATAAACACAGACGGCCCCTCAAGCACAAGCAATATCTATAAATAGCAGCCATTCATCCAAAGGATCATCTTCAGAACCATTTGGCGGACCACCAGCTCAAAGACCCTTTGATTTATACACAACAATTTTCTGTTTTGCAGAATTCAATGAAGAAAGTTCCTCAAATAGAGCCATATTGGTTAGTCCGAGGATGTTGATTTAGATGAATTTGATAATTCAAACATAGGACTACTTGAAAGAGTTCCCAGACTTTCAAGTATTTATAATGTCACTCATATCATTCAAAATCGAGAAATTGGTTCATTTCAGCCAAAGAAATTACCCAAGTGTATTTATCCCTGCAGCAAAAAAGCTCAAAAGCAGAACAATCGCAATCATGCCGCTACACTCAATTGGTGGGTAAAACACGAACATCAAATGCAAGAGTTTTTTGAAGACTTTGACAAATGAAGAGGAAACTACCAGCTTTGCCTTTTTATTCTCCACTCAAGCCAATGCCTAAAGATCCAAAATTGTTGGTTTCCAATACTTTGGAAGACAATCTCAAGAGACTTCGCGAACAAGCTAGATTACAAGCTTCGTCAAGTACACCAATTCACCCTTGGTCAACAGATTTAGAAGATCAATTTCCTTCGCCATGAAGCAATCAAGGACAGTCTTCATTCAAAAAGTCAGAAATGGAAAGATGATTAAAGCTATTCAAGCACGTGAAGTGGGGACAGTTAGAAAACTCTACTTTTCAAAAAGAAGAGTAGATCCCATGTCGGCACGTAACTACAAACAACTTTTCAAAAAGAATATAAGATCAGCTCAAAAGTCTCCAAGTAGATAAGATCAGCCTCAAAAGTATTTAGACAGGTGTCTACATTCAAAAAGCCGGAAGTAGATAAGGATTCATCAAAGACAAAGGATAAGGATTCATCAAGACAAAGCCTACACAAAACAACAAAGTCAAAACAACTATTCATTCAGTCAAAATCAATTCAAGATTGGCACAAAATGGTCGTGAGAAACAAATTCAATCAAAAGCCAAAAACTCTTCAAGGAGCCCAAAAGGTCAAAAAGGCTATAAAGCCTAACAATTCATAAGTCAAAAAGGCTATCAAGCCTATGAAGTTATCCGTCCAACAAAAGCTCTATAAATACAGACTCAAGCATCGGCAAAAGATCCATCGGCAAATTTTCCATCAACAAAATTTCCATCCTAGAAGCACATGCTTGAATAACTTTAATCATCTCTTTAACAGGTGTCTTCATGAATCTTAGACAACATAATTCCTATCAAAAAAAAATTCCTTTCAAACCTCTACAATCCTTTACAAGCCTTGTAGCTAATTTCCAAAATCTCTAAGAATTCCAACGTTGTAACCATTCCAATTTCAACTTTTGCAATTTCAGTTTTTTCAGGTTTTATTTCAAGGATCTTTTCTGTATCCAGATTTCAATATCAAAGTTCAATAAAGTAAGTGTTCAATTCATTTCGATTTGCTGATCATTTTGAGTACCATATTCAATATTTTCCACTATTCACGTTTTTATTATTCACGCTATTACTATTCATCGTTACTATTCACGTCATTACTATTCATTGTTACTGTTTTAAAATTTTCAAAATTAAAAATCACTATAGCTTAATCAGTATATGACACCGGTCCTACCCCCTAATGGTATCAGAGCCATCTGTTCATCTGTTTTAGGTATTTATAAAGCATTAGTTTAAATTAAGCTTAAGTGTTTAGCATAACCTTAATTTAAAACTTTACCTTTGATTAAGATTAAGATAGGTTTGGCAAGCGGTTTGGTGAGCCTAGTAAGATCGTTGGTAAGCCCGAGTGTGAGGTGTTCCAGGCAGGGTGCTCCCCGTGTTCCCCGATCTTAACCTGACATCAAGAGTAAACGATTAAATTATGTTGTATTAAACATGGCAGCGAGATTTAGAAGAATGTTTTTGAATACTCAAGATAGAAACAGTAACTCTGACATCGTGCAGAGTCAGGAGGTGCATATGCCTTTAGATTACTCAAATTGGTCTATTCTAGAACAAAGTATAGAGTCCATATATAAGATAGGTTCTTTAGATTTCAAAACTACTTTTTCAATTAAAACTCATGATGAAACAATTTCTTTACAAGAAGAATTTCAAACAATTCCTTTATTAAATAAAGTTTCAATTAAAAAATATATAGACAAAGGTTATAGATATATTCATTATGGTATGATTCAAGTAGCAATTAAACCGTTAGTATACATAGGTGTAGATGCTCCAATTTACTTAGCATTAAGAGATAAAAGATTAAAAAGAGACAAAACTTCTTTATTAAGTATGATTTAAACTAATGTTTGTAATGGTCAATATATTTCAATTGTTGTCCAAACTTTTACATTGATTTAATGATCCATTAATACTAGATTCATTAGTATTAGATATTCATTTACAAGGTGATGAATTTGAGCAATTTTGCAAAAATTTTGCTATTATTCTGAGTTTATTTTAGATTAATGAATTCTCAAATAAATACTAGATTTAACATGTTACCAACTTCAAAACAAGAAGCAGTTTTATTACATGTAGAAGTGATAATCCAACGATCTTTATTCCTAAAAGATTAAAATGGAGCAAATTACAATTCCTGAACAATTTGAAATTCAAAATGCTCAACCTTCTAGAAACATAATTAGAAGAGAAATTAATAATATTATAGAAAAAGAAGATGGAACAATTTTATTAAAATTCAATTCATTCAGAGAAGGAACAAGTTCTTCAAATAATTTCAATTTATCTAGAAGATCATTTTCTGAACCATCACCATCGATAGTATCAGAAAACCCTTCAAAGCATGTTTTCAAATCTCCTATTCCAGAAATAGTCATTTCACCCCCTATGTCACCTACAAGGTCACAAATGGGAATTAACGTTATTACTTTTGAAAAGAAAGAATTTCAAATAGATTTTGAATATTTAAATGAGGTTTTTGAGAATGAAAATAGTAAAAGCAAATTTTGGTTTTTAGCATTAAATGAAGTTATTCAAGAAAAATTAAAAGAAGAATGGATTTCATATATGAAAAAGATGAGTTGTAATATTCTTTTACTTTCATGGTTAGAATATTGGTTTTCAAGAAATGAAGGTATTTCCAATGTTTTCAAAGAAAGTTATATTAATGTTCAAAGTAATTTGTATAGAAAATGGAAAATTAATGATAGTCAAGTTATTACTTCAATCCATCCACCCTTACAGCCTATAAAAATTCAAGTTGACCAACAGGAAATAGAAGCTAGTCCTATTAAGATAGGTAGAAGATGGAAATTCAAATGTTGTATTAGATGATATTAAAAAGTTTATCAACAAAATAATTATTCAAATCGGATATTACATACTATAGCTAATCAAGTAGAACATTTGTCTACGAAGATAGATTCAATTCTAAGGAAACCCTAGATTTCCAAATGAAATAGCTAGTCCTCATTTCAAAACAAGAAGTGTTTCTCATGAATTAGAAGAAGATTTAATTAGAAATAAAATGCAAAATAGTTTGATAAATAGAATAACTCAAAGTATTCAAACTGATAAAGCTAGTACTTCAGAAAATAGAACTAATTATTTAGAAACAAAAAGAAAAATGACATAATCAGAATTAGATGATAATTCAAATTCAAGTGAAGATTTAGATAATTCAGAAATACAAAAGATTAATAATGTAGAACAAGAATTTAGAGATAACTCAGAAGTAGAAATTAATGGAATAAAAAGACAGAAAAATTATAGAAATTGGAATTCAATGAATACAAGAAATTATTATCCTAGACCTACGCCCCCAGATATTCAATATGAAGAAAGAAAACAATTCAAAACAAGTTCATATGATGGACATTACGTCTATGAATGGAACATAGATGGAAAATCGAATAGGAAATATTAAATACATTGCAAGAAATGGGAATGGCTAAGGCGGCCTACAAAACATTAGGATTAGAAATTAATCTTTATGACATTAATAATAGGATTTTCAGGACAATTAAAAAATTGGTGGGATAATTTGTTAACTTTAGAAGGAAAACAACAAGTATTAAATCATTCAACAGAAGTAGAAGTAGAGAAAACAAATGCAGATGGAACAAAAACATTTGTTATATAAAATCAATCAGATGTAGTAGATCAATTGATAGTTACAATTTCAATTCATTTCATAGGTAACCCAAAAGAGACTTTAGCTAGTTCAAAGATTATGTTAAGCAATTTAAGATGTCCAACTTTGTCAGATTTTAGATGGTATAAAGATGTATTTCTCAATCAAGTATTAAAAAGAAATGATGCTAATTCTCCTTTTTGGAAAGAAAAATTCATTACAGGATTACCAACTTTATTTTCGCAAAGAATAATATCTAAATTGCAAAAAGAGGTAGGAAATGATTACATAGATTTCAACACAATATATTTCGGTCAATTATTTGCTTTTATTAAAAAAGAAGGATTAGAATTATGTATAGAATTAAAGATTCAAAACAAATATGGTAGAGAAAAACAAGAAGTAGGAAACTTTTATGAAGTCTTCGGTATTAAAGGAATCAAAGCTCCTTCAACTCAAAATAGAAAGCTAGAAAAATACAAAAGACATTCAAAATTCAAGAAACATAAGAATTATGATAATAGTCAATATTATAAAAAATATAAAAAGAAGAAATATAAAGGATATAAAAATAAAGATACTAATGAAAATAATTCGATAACTTGGTGGAAATGTGGTCGCTTTGGTCACAAGGCAAATCAATGTAAAATGAAAAAAGAGATAAATGAAATATTTCAAGAAGAAGATTTCAAAAAGAAAATGATAGCTTTATTAATAGAAGAAACAGATATAGACGAAGATAATATTCAAGATGACATAGATTCATAGTCAAGTCTAGAAAGCATAGAAAAGTGCAAGTGTATTAATGTGATTTCAAAAAGTAATAAAGAAACATTATTTGAAATGATAGAAAAAATAGACGATAAAGAATGTAGAAAAGAATATTTGAAAAAATTAAGAGATTTAATATTAGAGGAAGAAAGCCCAAAAAGGTTTGAAGAACCATTTAGTATTTCAAAATTATTAGATAAATATCCAAATGAAGGATTATTAAGAATTAGGAAGCCAGATGAAGTCAAAGAAGACATAAAAACATTAAAAGAACAAGTTAGAAAATTACAAAAGGATTTAATAGAATTAAAAACAAAAGATTTAGAATTAGATACAAAGATAAGTCTAATTAAAAATGGGATATCCTTAGACTTAGATAGAATTCAAAAGGAAAAGAAGTTACTACTGATATTCAAGACTTAAGTTCTATTCAAATAAATAATGAACAAGTTTCAGATAAAATGTATATTCAAATGATAAATAAAATAGAGTATCAAAAATGGTATTGTTTTGTTACCATAGGAATAAATGATTTCAAACTCACAGTACACGCTATGATAGATAGTGGTGCTGATGCAAATTGTATCAAAACAGGAATAATTCCTATAAAGTATTGTCAAAAAACTAATGAGAGTTTATTAGCAGCAAATTCAAGTAGATTACATGTCAAGCATAGAGTCATATTAAATGTATGCAATGATGATTATTGTATTAAAAATTTATGTTATGTAGTAGAAGATATAGCTCAAGATTTAATTTTAGGATTACCATTTTTACATCAAATTAATCCTATCAAAGTAGATACTGACGGTATTCATACAAAAATCATGGGTAGGAAGATTTCATTCAATTTTATTTCTCCAAAAAGACAGAAAGAAATAAATTTAATTCAAAAGTGCTCAATATTTAAACAAATAAACAATATTAGTCATATTAAGAGTCAAATAGGATTTTTACAAGAAGAGCATTCATATGCTAGAATAGAAGATCAATTAAAAGATAATAGTATCAAAAGATAAATTATTGAAGTAGAAGATAAATTTAAAAGGAAATTTGTGCAGATCTCTTGATCTACCTAATGCTTTTTGGGATAGAAAGAAACATGAGGTAGAATTACCATATGAAGAAGGATTCCTAGAAAAGATATTAAGAGAAAAGCTAGGCCTATTCAAATGAATCAAGAATTATTAGAAGTCTGCAAGCAAGAAATTAAGACATTATTATATAAAAAATTAATAAGACACTCAAAGTCTCCTTGGTCTTGTCCAGCTTTCTATGTCATGAATCAAGCTGAAAAGGAAAGAGGAGTACCTAGATTAGTTATTAATTACAAGCCATTAAATAAAGTATTAAAATGGATTAGATATCCTATTCCAAATAAAAGAGATTTATTAAACCGATTATTCAATGCTAAAGTATTTTCAAAATTTGATATGAAGTTAGGATACTGGCAAATTCAAATAGCAGAAAAGACAAGTATAAGACTGCATTCACAGTTCCTTTTGGACACTATGAATGGAATGTTATGCCTTTCGGATTAAAAAATGCTCCTTCAGAATTTCAAAACATTAAGAATAATGTTTTCAATCCTCATTCAACTTTTATGATTGTTTATATTGATGATGTATTAGTATTTTCAGAAAATATAGATAAACACTTTAAACACTTAGAATATTTTTCAAAGTAGTAAAAGAAATGGTTTAGTAGTTTTACTACTAAAATGAAATTATTTCAAACCAATGTTAGGTTTTTAGGTCATAATATTCATTTAGGAACAATTATTCCAATTAATAGAAGTCTAGAATTTACAGAAAAATTTCAATTAGATTAAAGATAAAAATCAATTGCAAAGATATTTAGGATATTTAAATTACATTTCTGATTTTTTTCCAAAACTTAGACAGAAATGTAATCCTCTATTTCAAAGACTATAGAAAACCCCTTCGGCGTGGACAGAAATCCATACTAAGGTAGTTTAAGACATTAAAAGACAAATAAAAAGTCTTAGTGTCTAGTTATTCCAAATCCAAAAACAATTAAGATGATTGTAGAGGCGATGCTTGGATCACGGGATATGGAGGCATTCTCAAGCGGAAGTTAGAAATAGACTCCCAGAACAACTAGTGAGATTTCATAGTGGTGTATGCAGGTGGAGCAGAAAAAATTATTCAACTATTAAAAAAGAGATTTTATCTATTGTTCTATGTATTTCAAAATTTCAAGATGATTTATATTATCAAAAATTTCTATTACGTATTGATTGCAAATTTGCAAAAGATGTCTTAACAAAAGATGTTCAAAACCAAGTTTCAAAGCAGTTTTTGCGATGCGAGCTATCCTATCTGTATTCGATTTTGATATTGAATACATCAAAGGTGAGAGAATTGTTTGCTTGATTTTTAACTCGTGAATTTTTAAGGATTCCAAAATAAATTCAAGGCAATATTGCAAACCTCATTCCTTATCCTACTCAAAATTCCCTTGATTTTCTGTTAAACCTACAAGATTCAAAGTATCATCCATCAATTCCTCATCACAACTGACAGACAACTCAATAAACACAGACGGCCCATCAAGCACAAGCAATATCTATAAATAGCAGCCATTCATCCAAAGGATCATCTTCAGAACCAGTTGACGGACCACCAGCTCAAAGACCCTTGATTTATACACTAACAATTTTTGTTTTGCGAGAATTCAATGAAGAAAGCTCCTTAAATAGAGCCATATTGGTTAGTCAGGATGTTTAGATTTAGGCGAATCGATAATTCAAACATAGGACTACTTGAAAGAGTTCCCAAACTTTCAAGTATTTACATTGTCACTCATATCATTCAAAATCGAGAAACTGGTTCATTTCAGCCAAGGAAATTACCAAAATGTATTTATCCCTGCAGCAAAAAAGCTCAAAAGCAAAACAACAGCAATCATGCCGCTACACTCAATTGGTGGGTAAAACACGAACATCAAATGCAAGAGTTTTTTTGAAGACTTTGACAAGCGAAGAGGAAAACTACCAGCTTTGCCTTTTTATTCTCCACTCAAGCCAATGCCTAAAGATCCAAAATTGTTGGTTTCCAATACTTTGGAAGACAATCTCAAGAGACTTCGCGAACAAACTAGATTACAAGCTTTGTCAAGTACAATTCACCCCTGGTCAACAGATTTAGAAGATCAATTTCCTTCGCCATGAAGCAATCAATGATAGTCTTCATTCAAAAAGTAGGAAATGGCAAGATGATTAAAGCTATTCAAGCATGTGAAGTGGGAACAGTCAGAAAACTTTGGTTTCCAAAAAGAATAGTAGGTCCCATGTCGGCACAAAATTACAAACAACTTTTCAAAAAGAAGATAAGATTAGCTCAAAAGTCTCCAAGCGGATATAGATTAGGTTGAAATCTTTGGGAGTAAAGGGTTTGTGAGAACAATTTTTTTTCTTCATTTCAATTTTTCTTAAAGAGATCTACAATGGCGAGTGATGAAAAAGTCCAATAGGAGGTTTTTGATCAAACGGTAACACATAAACATCTATTTTACCTTACTTGGTTGGTGGGGAATTTGACCGAAAAAATATATAATATAGAGGCATCTTCTAAAGGAAGATTGAGTAGTGAGTCAAAAGGAAGGACCAATCCTATCTTTAAAATGAATGATTCCAATATTGATGAAAATGAGAAGTTTGAAACTTCTCCTGATTCCTGATAGTAACTTTGGAAGTATAAAGATGAAGATACCATCCTTTAGAGGTATAAGTGATCCTGAGCCTACCTCAAATGGGAGAAAAAGATGGAGCTAATTTTTTATGTACACCACTATGTATAAGAGAAAAAAGTTAAGTTGGCTACCATTAAATTTATTGATTATGCTATTATTTGGTAGGATCAGCTAACCCATTTTAAGAAGTGCACTTGAGAAGGACCTATAAATTTCTGGAAGGAAATGAGATTAGTAATGAGAAAGAGGTTTATACCTCCTATAACTTCCGTGAGTTATATAAAAGGTTGCAAGGAATCACTTACAGCATGTTTGGTTCACTGTAATAAATAAGGTTGGAATTAAATATAAATTCGGTGGGAATTGAATTAGGCTAGAATTGAATTGAATGGACTTTTCAATAGTTTGGTTCAAAGGAATTGTATGGGGTGCAATTATTATTCTTGTGTTTGGTTTAGGGGCGGCAATTCGCGACATGACATGAAAACACGATACAAACCTAATACGTAATTAACAGCTACAGGTCTACCCCTTAACAGGTTCGGGTCGAAATCAGGTCGAACACGTTTGACACACAAAATAAATGGGTCATGTTCGGGTCAACCTGATGGATTGGTGGATTGACCTACTTAACCTGTTAATAAAATAAATGGGTCGTGTTTGGGTCAACCCACGGGTTGACCTGTTTAATCTATTTAATTCATTTAGTAATTTGAAGAATTATGTTAGGGTAATTTTGTAAAATTAGAAAAAAAAAACTATACTAACTCTAATCTCCACTCTCCACTCTCCACATTTCGTTCACTTTTGAGTTTTGAGTCGCCGCTCGGCCCTCTCCCCTGTTTTTAACTTTCAAATCGTCGCTCCTCACCACCGGCCGCTCCCTTGTTTCAAATCACTGTCGGTCGCTCCCTTTCTTTCACTTAGCCGCCAACCGCTAGAAGCTATACAAAATAACAAAGCAAGAGAAATCTAGAAAAACGTATGTTTGAGTACTCCAATGTTGATCCTTTATTTCTTGATGTTGCCTTCGATATAATTTTTGTGTTTTGCTGGCTCTTGAAAAATATTTCTTAGGTTACAATTATAAGTATTAGAATTATGCGTCCTATCATCAGAGACGCTTTTCCAAACTTAAAATTAATCAATCCATGATGATACAAAGTAGTATTACAGATTTGTGGACATCTAATTTGCATTGAGAATCACAAAAAGATAGCCAAAAGACTATTTGCATAAAACATGCTCAATTCATGACGATGATTTTCTCTTGCAACATTTTGAATATTTGGTTAAATCATTGATTATATGAGCCCATCAACCCCTGTACTAATTTGCTGGTTTAATCTTCCAATGGGTTGTCGCTCTTACATTTAGTTTCTCATTTACTCATGAGCAACATGAAATTTTTTTTTTCCCAAATAGTTTTCCCTTGAAATATTGTTGCTTTATATCCTAATTTGGTGGCTTATTTGCTGTGCTTTAAATTTTTGACGTTTTTTGAGATATGGTTTGAGTGTGAGTTTTACACATCACTAAAATATCTAAAATATTTTTTCAAAAAGTTGTCTCAATATATTTGTTAAGCTTCAAAAAAGCTGTCTTATAGGTTGAAACTTTGATTGTTATTACATTTGTTCTTTTCAGTTTGTCTTTGTATACTAAAATGGTGATCAATTTGGTACTAATGTTTACATTAGTGTATTTTAGCGTTCTTGTGTCTTGAGAGAGTCGATTAATGCGAATCTGAGCATGTGGTTAGAAGGTCTCATTTTAAATTGAAGCCATGGTCAAACTTTCTTTTCCCTTGTTTTTATTTCTATGCAATGGCTCTGATAAATTATAGCCTTTTGAAGCAAACATATTTGCTTTTGAACATTATGGCATGTAGGAATTCGTGGATTCATTCTTTTCTAGTTTTTGAGTGCACATTCATCGTCCTTGATGTATGTTTCCTGAGTAAGATAGTGGAAGTTCATAGATGTAGGTTATTTCAAGGAGAAAATTGAGGAGCATATGACTAGAAGCATTGGTGTCATGATGCATTTTATGTTTAAGAACTCTAGGATCCCACGTACTGGGAACAAAATCACAACAATATTAGGCACACTGCAGGCGGGATGCTGTAACATTTCACCTTTATAGGCAACTTCCTTGAGCAGAGGGCCTTCATTTTACCTCTTGTGCTTATGCATTTGGTTTGTAATTTAGGAGACGTTTTGGTTTGTATGATTTTGGACTTGAATATTGGAGAGTTGGTTTGTGTAACGTTAAATTTGGATATTTGAGGTTTGGTTTGTAATTTGTATGACTTTGGACTTTTATATTTGAGATTTGGATTGTAATTTGGGAGATGTTTTGGTTGGATTTGAATATTTGAGAGTTGGTTTGTGTAACTTTAAATTTGGATATTTTTAATTTGTATACTTTGGATTTGGATATTTGAGATTTTGTTTGTAATTCTTGACATTTTATTTGATGCTTGTGCTTGGATTGTAATTTGGAAAATATTTTTATGACATTTTGGTTTGTAATATCTTAAATTTTAGTTGGAACTAATTTTCAAATGTAATTAGATGTATTTTTAGATTTTTTTGGTGCATTAAAGTTTAACAAACAAGTATTTTAAGTGTTAAATAGGTCATTAATTTAGGTATAAGTGTTAAATGGGTCATTATCGTGTTAAAGCAGATTTTGTGGGTTTTTAGTGTATGCGTGTTAAATAGGTCTTTTAGTGTCATGCTAAACAAGTTATTTGGGTTTTCAAAGTTTTCGTTTTAAAAAAGTCTTTTAGGTAATCGTGTCGTATTAGAAAAATAAATAGGTTGTGTTGAGTTAAGTTTTTGATCTGAGCGAGGTTCGCAGGTCGTGTTCGGATCTATGTAAAATTTGTAATACCCATGTCAAAATACGACTTGCGAACGTGAAACACGACCTGATTACTACCCCTAGTTTGGTTGGGGTGAATAGGACTAATGAATAGTATTAAAATGACTAAAATACCTTTATCTTAAGCATTTTATTATTGGATGAGAACATGATAAGAGAGAAAGAAGAGTGAGAAAAAATTATGAGAGAGAAAGAAGAGTGAAAAAAATATGAGAGAGAAAGTAGAGTGAGAAAAAATATAAGAGCGAAAGCATAAAGAAAGTAGAGTGAAAAAAATAATGATGAGGAGAGTTGAAGAAGAAAATTGGAATTTGTTTTTTGTCAATTACGAGCTGCTCAAGAATTCCAATTGCTTTAAGTCCTAAATTCCAATTCACCATTTGGTTATAATTATAATTCGTGGGAGTTTCTACTTCAGTGAACCAAATAAAACAATTAGGGTTGAGCAAAGAATAAGGTTGTAATGAATACTCAATTCCTTTTAACCAAACATGCTTTTAATTATTTTGAGATAATGAGTAAGGCTATAAACTAACCGAACGATCTTGAACGATGTTTGTTTGAAATCAGCTTGTTTATTTTTAAACTTGTTCGACATCGACTCGTGTTCGTTTAACTTTTTATATTTTAGTTCGTGTTCGTTTATTAGTGTTCGATAAGTGTTTGTGAACATGTTCATTAACAAATTAAACAAACATGTTCGCGAATAATTAAACAAATATATTCGGAAACAATTAAATGAACATTTTCACAAACAATTAAATAAATAATAATATTATATATATTTACATATATTATATTATATTTATATTACTATTTTAATATAAAAAACTAATAAATAAATTTTAACTAATAATAAGAGCAAATATTACACTTATTCTTAGCCAAAGCCAAGGAGAATATGCCCTTCACTACACTTATTTTCACTTATTCTTAGCCAAAGCCAAGGAAAATATGCTCTTTATTACAATTATTTTCAGCCCAAAAGGAAAGCGTGGGATGCCATTTTATACTTGCATTTCCTTCTTTTCTTCTCACTAGTAGGCAATAACTGCACTTTGCACAGTTTTTTGAATGCCCACTGGTTTGTATAAAGACTAGATAATTTGAAAAGATAATAATGATATTTTGGTGGGATCAATTTATAGTAGAACTAAGAATTGAGGAAATTTAAAATTTGGAATGAAGAATTATATAATAAGAGTTTTTTAATAGAAAAGTGCAAGAGAAAAAAATGAGAATCTAATTTGTTGTAAATTTAAATTGCCATGGATAATTTTTTTCTATGCCATGTCAGTTAAAAACAATAACAAAGAAGAAATTGTTTGTTTGACGAATGAAAACTAAATAGTCATTTTTTTCTAAGTTATGATCTTGTACAAACTGATGCCAATTTCTACTTAGGGAAGAATGTTTGACAGTGATGTCGTATACTCGGTTTTCAAACTTTAATTGAATCTCACACTGTTTGGCCTCTTCCAAGTCAAGATTTGAATATTTTGAAATATTCTATGTGAAAATAAAAAGAAAATGCTGAAAATTATTTGAATGAGAGATTAAACAATACTTTTAAACCAAATTTTATGAAATATGTAAAAGTTTGTAATATTTGCTAGTCTATAAGTATTCGTTGCTGAAAATTGTTGGAAGAAAGAACAATACCAAGTTAAATGAAATCTTTGGAATGGATGTAGTGCCGATGATAAGACATTATGTTGGATATTTGTTGTTTTGAAGGCTGAAACCAATGCATAAAGTTTATGAAGACATTTATGTATGTACTGGGAACGAAATATGTACGTCATTAAATTGACAAACCTTGTTTCAGTAATGTGGGTAGTGGCATTGTCCATGGCAGCATTATTTGACTATTCATATTGTCAAATGTGAGGCTATCAAATGCATTGTTTTCACAATACTTTAGTAAGACTGAACAATTGTGATTAAGTAAGTTATCATCAAAGAATTCAGCCCAGCCAAATGTGAAAACATGCCAATTGATTGTTAATTTCCATTGCATTTGTCCTTGGTGGAGTGTGATTTGATCGTCATTGCCAAAATTTTGATTAGCATAAAGACCTATTGGTACTTTTTGAAAAGAGAAAAAAGTCATTAAGAACTAAAGGAAATTGAATATGGAATAATTTGTGTTAGTAAATATAAAAATAAAAGAAAATATTTGTAAATTAAATTTAATTTTCTCTTTGAAGGGATTTGAAGAAAAAGCAACACGGTGTTTGAATTATATCTTAGGAATATGAGAAAAATCATTAGAAAATATGCTATAGAATTTAGAAACAAACTTGGTGAAGAAATATTTATTATAAAAAGAATATTATGTAAAAAAAGACTATCAATGAAACTTATAAAATTACCTGGTTGATGAAATATCATTGGAGTAACAAATAACACCTTTTGCATCCAATCTTGAATTGATTTTTTTGATTGTATGTTAGGATATCCAATGTATCTAAATATCATTGGATAAGAGAGGAAAAAATTGTAGTATATTTGATAGTTGATCTGATTGTTTTGCAGGTATGTCAATGTTCCTGCATGTACATGTGTATTAGATTGAGCAACAAAAAAAAACTTTTGCCTCTGACCATGGTCTTTGGCCAACCATTTTGTAAATGGATGAAGTGGTGTTGTCATGACCTGCAACAAAAATTGATGAAAATTATTTATTCAAAAAAAAAAAGATTTGAAATCATCATGATAAATTATTTAATAGTAAGTATAGTAATACCAACACAATAGATGATAAATTAGATTACAAATAAATGAGTAACATTTACAAAATGAGAAAGAAAAAGGCAACGGGAGATATACCTTGGAATAAGAATTCAAAACAGAAGCAACTAATTTTGTTTCCCAAGATGAATAGAAACCATTTGTGGAAAATTCAAGATACCACAAGAAAAAATGAAGAATGAGTTTGTTTAGATTTAGTCGACTTGTAATAGCTTGTATTTTGGATAACAAATCAATAATTTTTTAGTCTTTGGCATACCAAAGGTTGGTATTGATGAGCTTCACAAGTAATTGTCAGTTATAAGTACCCAAATTCCATCCATATCTAATTTAAAAACTATGAAAGAAGACTCCAACCAAACAATAAAAATAAAGTTACAATAAAGTTAGCCACCATTGAATTCAAATTTAATTTAATATTCACAACATTAGCTATACTGTCCAATGAAAGCCTTACGAAAAATGCTAAAGAAAGACAAAAGTAAGACAATATCACACAAATAAAACCACCATCTGAAATTGCTACTCCAATTCAACTAATATACATCAGTAAATTCAACTAGGTAACGAGATAAACATCAAGCTGGACATACGTGACAAAAACAGCCACATGATATTGGTGCATTATTCATACTCACAATTGAATTTCAATTTCATATGATCATAGGGTAAAAATCCAGCAAAATTATAAATAAATGAAACAGAAAAGCTTTAAAATTTTTTTTTTACTGGTAGGATCATCCAACCATAAATTTCAGACAGGCTAAACAAGATAATAAAGGATTGAAAGAACTATAAGTCTATAATCCTATGTACGGCAAGCAAGTGTGTTACAAAAATTCTTAAAAATGCAACTGATAAATAATTAGTACGAAATCAAAGGCAAATTTATAAAGTAATACAGCATCCTATAGACTAAGGTGAAAAAAAAACCAGAAATCTATTACACAAACGTAGTTTGTGTGGATAATGAATACTGAGGAAGTTTGGTTTACAGCTTTCACATGCAATAGAAGGTTAGAGTAGTCAGTTTGATGAAGGAAAGCCAAGCTATGGACAACAAGAAAGCAGAGATATGCCTTTTTTATACATTATTGTAGATGAGACAAAGAAGAAGATGTTATTTAGACAGCATAGACAACAAGTTACTTTGTAGTAAAATCAATATTGAAGGTTCTAAGGGCTATATATTCAGCATGGCATTCAATCAAGTAAACAAATGAGGGGAATAATATTTTTCCTTTTTATACAAACAAGTTTGCATAAAATTAGATGCAGTAATTGTTTAAAGGAATTATGTGAGATAGTAATAATCTTGAACATGTAGTTTTGAAGAAGTACAAAAAAATACAACAAAATGTGATTATTGGGTGTTATTAGTTACATGTATTTCTCGAATAGTAACAAATAAACAAAAGTAGTAGTAGATTAATTTGAACCTTACTGTTTTGGATGGAGTAAGGGTATTGTTGATGAATGTAGTTGGTGTAGCACTGGGCCAAGTAAAAACTTCCAAGCTGCATTTGTATGAAAGGAAAAAATAGATAGAGGTGAAGTTGATAAGCTGGGAAGGGGTAAATTTACAGAGAAAAAGAAATGAAGATAGAAATGGAATCACCTCACCTTGAGTCCAGTATTTATGATGGATAAGAACACTGAATGGCAGGGTTGTAGTGTGCAGAAGTGCTTTTTGAATGTGGCAGACATTGATGCTATCCATTTATTACTTTTACAGCTGTGTTTGAGTTGTCAAGTCAAACTAGTCAGTCACATGTATATGTAAGACAAAAGCTGAACAAATAAATGCTGTATATTTGTATTGAGAACAGATTAAAAGAAATGGGGAAACAATTTCCTATAGGTACATGTCTATATGAGAATGGTGACATATGAAAATGTAACTTCCCAAAATCAAAACTGCTAGACACAATTCTGTAGAGTAGCATGGTAGCAAAAATTTCATATCATAAAACTCTTTGATATTAGGCACCACACAAGTCTGAGTTTTAGCATTACATAATAGAACAAAAGTCCAGCATTACATATTCATGTTCCTTGAAACAAGGAGTAGAAAAAATGACATCAATGACCTCAGGAATCACAAGAATGCAAAAAAAAATAAAATAAAAAGACTGCCTTTATGGAATAAATAAAAATAGGCCAACCTATTATAATGCTCCTTTGGAATGGATTTTAAGACTTTATTTGCTCTCTGAGTATCACGGTGCATTACAAGTGTCTTGTACTGAATCAAACTAAGGAGGAAAATATACTCTATCACGCTACAAAAAAAAAAGAACAAGAAAAGGCTTCGGTGTTTAAATATTTAAATAAAAAATCGGCAATGATTATAAGACCTATATATTTGCAATCTCATTAGAAGATTGTATGAATTACTTCTACAAGAATGTAATTGATGTCGTCAGGTGAAGAGAGTTGGGTAAAGCGTGATTATGTCTTTGTTAAAAAGCCGAACAAATAAAATAAGAGGTGGAGTAAGTGTAAACAAACCTAAACAAAGACAAGAGAACAAGGCTAAACACAATGCATGGTGAGCCAGAAAGTAAGAGAAATGCTGAAAATAAAAACTAATAGAAATGTTGATTGGATGGCGTTTTGACAGGGAAATGAAAGATTTAAGTGATTAGAAATGAGCAAGTTTAATAGGTAAAGAATAAAAATTACTACGTTATTCTGCAAGGTAGATCAATAAACTATCAACAAGATAATAACATGACATGATAGTAGAAGAAAAAAGAAAATGGAGTGAGAAATGATTTTGAATCAGTAACTTTCGGATGCCTGGACATGTTAATTTGAAAAGTTAAAACAAGAAAAAATCATAGTAATTAATGAATGATAGAAACTAAAACTGTAAAATGTATCAAGGAGCAGAAATAAAGAAAAAAATGCAGCGAATGTATAAAACCAGTAGATTGAGTAAACCAAAGCATGTCAGTTAGAGCATATGTGAAAATACAAAAAAAAAAAAAAGATTGGTGGTGATGAAATAGAACAGAAAAATAAAAAGGAAAAAAGAGATATGGTAAAAAGTACTGAATGAAAGAATGGACAAAGCGCTGGAAAGCCATTTGAGGCAGGAAAAATGGCATAGAATATTAGCTTGAGAAAACAAAACCAAAGGCAAATATGAAACAATCAAGAAAAATACTAATATGAGATGGGATTATTTTTGGAAAAGACATTAGGAAATTGATTGAACAAATGCAACAGGTAAATGGAGTATATGTGATGACTTTGACGTAATAACCAATAACATTACAATAAAGCAAGTATATCTATAATAGAACAGCATAAATATTAACAAATCAGCTGAACAACCCTCATAAAAGAATGACGAGTCATTGAAAAAACATAATAGGAAATAATGGGATAAGGTAAAAATGGAAAATAACAGCTTGTTTGTGTAGTAGTGGAGAAATGTTAGAACAAAGAATGGCAACATAAGGCATCAAACAGTATGAGGAGGACACAATAGAGTGAAGGAGTAAGGAAAAACATGGCAAAAGCATTTGAACGGATTTTTATTTTTAATTCGCAGAAATATGTGCAGCTGTTTGGTTCATTTAATGCTAGAAACAACTAATAGTATTAATACCAGAAATGGAGGAGAAAGTAGGTTCATCTAGTGTAGTAAAATAAGATGAATGGAAGACTAAAAGTGCACAGCCACAGAAAAACAGAAATAAACATTAATAGGAATATGCAACAGAAACATAAATAAGCAAACAGAACTATGCTAAACCAAATGTAAAGGTTAAGCAGTGAAAAGAGTAATGGTGAAAACAAGAAGTAGGTGACACCATATGGGATTTTTTTTTTTCAAAACTGAAAGATAAGAGTAGTTACAAATAGGGTGGGTACTATGTAACAATTAGACACGACACGACACCAATTGAATTGAAGGAGTGACATAAAAACATTAACCATTGACCAGTCATAGGTAATATTAAATTAGAAGACTTTTTCCACAAAAAGCTTATTGGCATTTAAAATCTAAGTTGATAGAGTAGGTTCAGAATGTTTCAATGAGTACACGCAGACATTCTAGTCATCATCATTAACAATGAGAAAATCATGCATGGAAGAAAATTGGAAATAATAATGCAGATATTGAACAAAAAAAAATAACACAAGAGAAAGGGAAAAAGAAAGCAAGGAGCAAGTGAACTACAAGGGAAAAAAAAAAGCCTTGTTTTGACTGAAGAAAATCTGCTGATAGGCAATGTGTCAGCATTCAAGCGATAAAGTTGGACAAAACCTATATGAACAGAAAATGTCCATGTATGTGCAAAAGTTTCTGTCAGAAGGGTGTATGGCAATTAAAAAAGAAGAGTTGGAAATTCAACAGAGCAGTAAAAATAGAGGAAAAAAGAACATTGTCCTATTCAGCTAGGCAAATAACTGACTGGTGTTGAAACCACGCACTAGGATGCTATTGCTTAAGTAGAAGATCTTCAAAAACCTACAAAACATGGAGTCAGAAGGGTTTGTTGCAATTTATCATGAGAAAACACAAAAAGGAAACAACATGTAAGGCTCAAACTGGTTTGAATTAGGTGGTAAATCATATATAGAGACACGACAAATTTCAAATTTATGATTCGAAAAAATCCTAGTTAGCTCTGAATTACTATAGATACAAAAAATCAATTGAATAGATAAACATAATAAAGTGAAGAGATGGAAAAATGGGAAAAATAGCATAAATGTGATAGACATAATAAAGTGTCATAAAGGTGTGATGTGTTTTGCGTCGGAGGTGATGTTGATGGTAATGCTTGTCTCTCAGAGCAAGTTTTGAAATTCGTGCAAATCTTCGAGTTAAGACGTTAGTAAGATAATTTAATTGCATAAAAGGTATTGAAGTCAGACTTGAAGTAATTAAACTGCTGGAGTATCAAAAGGCAGTTTGTACATAAAGAAATATTGGAACATTGAGTTAAATGCATAGACTTAGTTCGAATGAGCAAAAGGAAATTCGTTATGCATAGTCTTGACAGGTTTTTACAAGAAGACAAGATTGGCTTGGCATAGTACAGTTACAAACCTAGAAGAATAAAACCAAATTATTTTTCACCTTGTGATTGAATGAGAAGGTGTACTTGGAAAACTAATTGAATACTATTCAGTTTTCAAAAGAACACCTCGAACCAAAATGATAAGAAATAACATACCATAGTTGCAAAATAGTAAACCTTCAAATACATATGTCCAAAAGGTAAAATTCATAAAGATTTAATCTAATTTATGTTTTTCTTGGTGATATTGGTGGGGACTGTGTTTTCCAAATTATCTTCTTCATCAAATGAATCAAGTTTTCCAAGAAGGCAAAGTTGCGGTTTTGGTGATGATTTCTTTGCATATGTTCTTGTGAAAAAAAAAACGGGGTGAGAAGGACACTTGAAATTCTAATATGTTGTCATCTTTGGATGTGGAATAATTTTAAGAAACAACAATGGAATACAACAATACCTTCGGATGGAGACATTGGCTAGACTTCCAACATATTCTTGGACAATGGTGTTCTTTGCATTTGTAGTCATGTGGTCCATCGATGAGGTTGAAGACTAACCTTCATCAAATTCAACATAGTAAGTAATGGTGTACCGTTGTCTATTCTCAGCTGTTTTCAGTTTCATTGGCCTGATTTGTACCAAGAACAGTTTGGAGTGCAAATCCTTGTGAACTTCTTGTAAAGGAAGTTCAGTGTTCTTGACAAAGGAAAAAAAATTAAGTTAATCAATGAAGTATTTGTATGTGTGAAAGAAAGAAAAAGCAGGACTATTGGACATGAGTAGTTTCGAAGTATTGGTAACCTTGTTTGCATATTCCATAATTTTGTTGGCTGAGAATGTTAATAATTTTTCAGCCAAGTCTCCAAAGATTGAAGTCGTGATTATACCACTGTCATTAATTACATCGACTTCAAACCTACACCTGTTAGTGAAGCGTTAATCAGTTAAACGATGAAACAATAAAGTTAGATTGAAAATGAGAAAAACAATAACAGATATAGTTACCTTGGTTCTGCCATTTGTCTCGATTCACACAAATTACAGGTGTATTCTTCATGTTGGAGTGCAGATGTCGATTGGTAGCGTTTGGGACAAGCCATGTACCAGTACTTTTGGCAAATATTTCTGAATGAAAGCTTTGCCTTCATAAGTAAATTCTGCAAGTACATTGGAGTAGAATGTTGTCAATCATAAAGAAAGTATAGCCACACGTCAACAATTGCATGAGATCATTAGACTAAGCATGAATAGAAAAGATCATTGGATTAAGCAAGAATAGATACCTTTTGGAATGAGGTTATGCTAGCTACAAGGCAAGTTTTCCTATATGACTCTGAGAAATGTGGGCGGTTTTGAAATAGGTTTTGTTGATAACAAAGTCAGACAAGAGGTCTTTGTTTCTTTCAGCTCTATCCATAGCAAAAGACAATTTTCAATAGGAAAGCAATGAAAATAAAGGCTTGCATAAATTAGTATATTGCTCAATCACCAGTTTTCCAAGCAAAGTGCACTCTCTATTGAAGGATTGACCAAAATAGATTAGTCATATTTTGTTGTCAACTCTGTCCCTATAATAAGGATTTTTCACTTGTATGAATAGGTAGTTGTAAAAGTGAACATGGATGGACAAAGCAAGACAGCTGGTAAAAAAAATAAAGGCAAAAAAGTAATGGAATGTATATCGGAATATAGTACCATTGTAGTAGACAACTTTAATTTTACGACAAATGACAACAGGGAAATTGTTCAAACCCTGAACAATAGTAACTCTTTCATTCTTAACAAACTCATTCCATACAGATAGCATGACTATTTTCATCTTTGTAAGAATATAATGTGAGTTAAGTTAGCAATAAAGGAAGAGATTCTTAAGAGCAAATAACGGGAAATGAGTAATCATTTTGGAGCAGAAACTATTTAACATCACCAATGCATTATATGTTTTTTATTTTATTTTGAGGCTAAATGAATGAAAAAGGATGATTTGATAAAGTGATTCTTATTGGAAAAACTATAGAAGAATTATTTCATTAAAATAGAAGTGAAAAAGCAAAAGTAGTATAAAGATTTGTGGCTGATTTAAAATTGTACTTTGTTTTTTGTAAAATTTGAATGCATTTCTTATATATTGTACTAAACGGTTGATGAGGAAAGATTTATGAAGTGAATAAACAAATTAGAAAATAGTTGAATGTATGTGACTAAAGTCATTAAACATAATGTGACAATAAAGTGCGAAATAGCAGCGTCAGATGACATTTATGTATTAAATATGAACTTTATGGTACATGTACTTCATGGTATATTGAGAAGATATTTCCTGGACATTAAAATACAAAAATATTGGTGAAAATTTTATTACCTTGATTGTGAGCACAAATTTTTGAACTACTAAATCATGTACATCGCTTTTGATAGTCCTAGGAGGTAAAGTATCAATGACCAAACCCAACACATCTAATAAAAGAAAACAACATTTGAAATTAGAAGACCTGAATAGGAAAGTAAAACCAACTATAAATAGAAGATAAAATTTAGCTAGTACGATCATGAATTTGAAAATTGACCTACATGAATGAATATGGCTATACTATGTGTTATATAATGACATGTAGAGACATAATATGTAATTACTGGAATAGGCCCTTACCAACAGATTCTTTTTTGGCATCAATGAAGTGAAGAACGTCTTGAAAGTCTGTAAAGTGATAACTCACTTCAAGGGCGAATCAACAACATCCAAGTAGTTCGAGGATGGTCCTTGAATTAATTATCCATTGCATAGTGATGCCTTCATATTGATATTCTTTTTTTAGTTTTTTCACTTTAGCATTCTTGATTGTGTATTTTTTGTATGCTTGAAGTTTTCTACCCATGCGCTCGATCTCATGGTTAAAAACAATTCCTTGTACTCTTCCTCCCTATTAGTGGGGAAAAATACATATACATCAGTCAAATGTAATAAAATGTGATTTATTACATAAGAAAAATAAGAAGTAGTATAGCACTGAATTATATAAGGACAATATGAAGTAGTATAGCAATGAATCGAACCTTTGAGTCTGCGAGAATGAAACGTTGGTAATGGGAAGGACTGTTAATTGTAGTTGTTGGTTGAAGCTTTTCTTGGATAGTGACAACACATGACCAAGCTATCATGCCTGCACCAATGTCCTGAATGTCCAATAAACGTTCCATCTATGAGGAATGAAAATAGAATACAAGTGCTATTGTCAATGACACTTGGGTAGGCAAAAGGAAAAAAAACAAAATTAGCAGTACAAAATATCCAAACCTGTAGAAAGCACAACACACATGATGATGAAGAATTTTCTAATTCAAATATTTCATTATAAACAATATTTGAGTTTGCAATCATCTTACTTTCACTAAAAGTGAAAGGAAGCATCAACACTTTTACTAATTTGGATGTCCTTACTCTTGAAAGTGCAATATAGAGTTGACAATGTGAGAAAACTGGTTGTTGCAAATAAATACCAACATAATCTAATGTTTGGCCTTGAGCCTTATTAATTGTCATGCCAAATGATGATTTGATAGGGAATTGAGTCCTTTTGAATGGGTTCCATTTTTTTTTCCTTGTTTGAACTATGCAAAGGAATTTTGGGAATAAAAAAGACCTTTCCTTCATGTTGCCTGGAAGCAATTTTTGCAAAAATTATATTGTCTGCTAATTCTACAAAAAGCAGGCGTGTCTTAGTGACAAAACCTTCAGTTGGATTCAGATTTCGGAGAAGAATTATTGGGCATTTTTTTTAATAATAGTCTATGTGGAGGAAGGCTAGCTGGATTTAAAGAATTTAGAAAATCCTTATAATCTCCCTGATGTTTTAGATCAATTGTTTGATCTAAACTTGTGTATACAACTAAATCACCTGGAAACTTTTCTATTAAAATATTGTTAATGTCATGAACACAAGCATTTTTTGGTGACAAATGCACCTATTTATCATTTCCTTTGACCTGGTTGAATACAAAAGAAAATTTGGGAAAACACACTCAATCAATCTGTTTAGCAAGAACAAACGGCCACAAATATAATAGAAATATTAGATTATGAAAGTTGGAAGCATGAATGAAAAGGAAGAAATAGCAGAATACCAAAGCGGGAAATACTTACTCATGAAGAGAATCGTTTTTGTCATTATACGAAATGACAATTTCGTGTGGTAAAGTAATATTAACACACTCATCTAAAGGTTTTGAATTTTCTCCAATCTTTAGGAGGAATTCAGAAAAATAAAGGTCTAAGAAAGCATGCATATTTTGTCTCAAATGAATTCTTTTCATTTTTTACCACAGTGGAGAATTCAGTGTGCTAGCATTAACTTGTGACTTTCTAGTTCCTTTCGGAATAACTAGAAGAGTTTGTGAAAATAACCCCAAAGACAACCACTTTTGAACCGAATGGTACATTAATTGATTCGTCTCTCAATAAGAGATCAAATGCTTCTAAAGCATCTCTAGTTGCCATAGAAGCTTCATCCCATATTATAAGTTTGGCAACCGAAATAAGATTTGCAGTGCTGCTTTGTTTACTCAATTGACAAGCTTTATTCACGGAAAAGTCAATTGGAATTTTGAATCTTGAATGTGCTGTCCGACCACCTGGCAGAATAGACGCAGCAACACTTGATGTTGCCACGGCAATTGCAATAGATCCTTTCGATCTAATAGTAGCCAAAAGGGCACGATAGAGAAACGTTTTCCCAATTCCTCCAGGACCATCAATGAAGAACGCTTGTCCTTCACCTAGATGGATTTTCTGGAGGATAGAATCATAGAAAAACTTCTGGTCAACATTTAACTTACTTGGAAGTAGAATGTCATCGTCGGTAATAACTATATTCAGTTCACTTTCTAATTCCTTTTTTAAATTTTCAGCTAAAGGAATTGGTACATCATTAGGAAGAAAATGATATTGATTTATATTTTTACCCATTTGTTCTAGAGAATTGTTAATGTTCACTAATACTTTATGCATAACAAGATGTTTTTCAGCATCTGAATAACCTAGTGATCTTTGAAAGCCACTAGACAAGTCAATCTGGAACTGTTTCCACAATTTTTGTGGTTCATTTGGAGAGCAAAACACTAAAATGATAGCAAAAATTGACCTTAGAGCAGTTGGCATTTGGTAAAGCGATGCCTCTTTTAAAGTATCTTCTAAGTAAGTATCCAATTCTAACAAACCTAACTTTAATGCAGCATCTCTAAAGGTTTGACATTTAACATCTGAAACAATTAAAATATTGGCAAAAGAAGTACGAGCTCTAACATGCGAAAGTAATAGTCTAAGATAATATCGTTCTCCTTCCTGCAATTGTGATTACCATCTGACCTATTATATTCCTAGTTTTTCTCTCAGTCCAGATTCTAAGGGTGGAATTCCATACAAAGTGTTGATGAAATTCTCTATAAAGACATTTAAACGTTTTAGCTTTTTCATTCATATGATTCATTTGGGAAAATTGGGTAAGCATAGTTTTTAAAAAATCAATCTCATGCATCAAAGTTGAAAGATCACATTTGTCATTAAATGAAACAAGTTGTTGACCATCAAGATAGACCTATAAAGCATAAACTGCTGGAGTCATTTCACTAAGATTGTATGCATAAATTCTCCAAAAAAAACTTTTGGAGGACCTATGCAATGGCCATCCTGAAATTGTTTAATTTTATCAATTTCTTGTTGGCCATTGGGTTCAGAAATTTGGAAACTTGCCAAGTCATGTCCCTTATAAATCTATTTATAAACATATTTCATGAGTTTAATAGTTAGAGCAAATTTCAACATTTAAATGGCAATCAAAAGTAGCCAATAAATATGGATTATATGGAATAACCCAACGATTATCAATATACATTGCAAAACTTTAATCTTTCTACCATTATTTCTTCTTTTATAATAGGGATAACTATCTTACTGCATGTGTTGTTTGGTTAGAAAAATCCCTAGGATAGTGATTTTTGCACTTACCACTGCACATGCATAAATTAATTTCATTCATTTGGCCACATGGGGCCACGAATCATGTGTTTAAGGACAAGATTGTATAAATGAGGATATGTATTTGGGTCTAGAATTTTAGCATAAACAAATTTATCATATGCTTGAGTTCAATGACTTAAACTCGGGTTTAAGAATTAGTAATAAATGAGCATGAGGCATGCCTCTTCTTTGAAATTTAATTACATGAACACATCTTTGCTACATCTCCAAATATCTTTTTGCAATAGCACTTTCAGTGAAACAAATTTATCATATGCTTGAGATTCAATGACTTAAATTCGGGTTTAAGAATTAGTAATAAATGAGCATGAGGCATGCCTCTTTTGAAATTCAATTACATGAACACATCTTTGCTACATCTCCAAATATCTTTTTGCAATAGCATGTTTTTAAAGTATTTCAAATTTTGCTCTAAATATTCTAGCTAACAAATTTGGTCTATCAAATGCGATCTATTTATTAGTTAGATTTTCTTGTATTTCTTTCCAATTAGGATTACAAATCATGGTAATAAAAGATCAAGCTTGCCATATTTTTGAACCAAAGCCATAGCATCTAAGTATCTATAGCGCATATCTCTAGGGCCACCTACAAAAGAAGCTGGCAGAATAACCTTGTGACCTACATTAGAACCATTAAATTGGCCAATTGAAATACTATCAAGAACACCTTGCAATATTTCTCATAACTTCTCTTTGTTTGACTCTATAGAAATCTAACCTACACGTTTCTATTTTTATGTACATATCAAAAACAAATTGCTACAATAATTGCATTGCATGTAATAGCATTGATTAATCATTGTTTCTGATCTGAAATCTATAACAGTAATACTCCCTAGTTGACACAGAATGGTTTTTCTTCTTTGCACATTCAAGGGCTACAATGGAAGGATTACGAAGTGGTTAATTTGTGAAAAATATACTATGTACTACACAATAAAAGGAACCTAATCTGCATTGAAGAATGACTTACTTGCATCTTCATATGCTATCAAAGCTTAGGGTTTGCATGGTTGGAAGATCAACACTAAGAGCATTTACATTGGAAATTATTATTGCTTGTTTGTTTTTTTTTAATGTTCCTTGTATATTATTATGCCAACCTGATTCCCCACGTGGAAATAACAATGGATATTGAAGAGGATCATAACATCCAAAATAGTGTCGAATTCTATGACTTGTATTAGAATTACTTTATATTTGAATATGTGCACTTCTATTGTCCGAAGAAGTTTGTACAACATCTTCACAAAATATAGCGCCTACTTGGTTACAAGTAGGAAGATTAAATCGGTGCTGATCTAGTTTTGGATAAGAATTAAGGACAATCCTAGAATCATCCAAATTGGAAACATGCCTAAGATTTTTCAAAAATTTACAATAGGGATTATCCTCTCAAATTTGCATAAGTAGGCGTAAAGTTGATTCTAACAATTTGTCAGAAGACTTAACTTGTTGGGACATTTCCTCTTCAGTGTCATAGAAGTAGAACTGGATACCAACAACCTTTTCTCTATAATTCGATGAAAGGCTATGAAGAAAATGATGAACCTGACCTTGAACCCTGAATGTGTACATTCCTTTATTATTTTTAGTTAATTCCCTGTCATACTTTACCCCAAGGGATGTAAAGGCTAAATTATTATTATAAGTTCTGATATTTTTTCTAAAATTGATAGATTGCTGATCTTGATAGTAAATGTGGCCGAAGTGCATATGGCATGGTAAGTATCACCATTGATACCTGGCCTCTTGCATAGGAAAAAGATGGGGTTCCAAATAGAACCTCTTAGCCCCATAATTAAAATAATTAGGAGCAGTAGGGAGTCTCATAGAATTTTCAGGAATTTCCATAGCGAGAAGTATTTTTCTTTCTTTTTTATTGGTTTTCCCTGCACTTCCTGAAGTCAAATATTCATATGTTATTCTAACCAGTATAAATAAGAAGCAAGACACATACAATATGCCATGATTTGATAGATTTACCTTTAGAATTAGAAGAAGACTCAATCAGATTACATTGTACCGTTTCAGTTCTCAAAGACATGGGATTGGTACACAAATCATATCTTATTCTTATCCAGCATATCAGCCGAAGGATTAGGTAGTGCATTAGAATGTGGGTCACGATTATGCAATATACCTAAGAGTAGAATAAACATATAACCATTTAGCAGAACAAAATGGAGTAAATTTCTGTAGGGGATTTTGTTTTTCATTCTGATTTTAAAAACCTAAGAGCACAAGCACTTACGTGTATGTGCTAAACTTGCGATAAGAGTGACAAATTATACATTTCGTTGTTTAGTGGTATTTGCCACTGGATGACGAGAAAGTCTAGAATTACATAAAATATTAGTACTTTTTCTTGAGCAAGTTTTGCTTGAATTAATACTAAAAAATTTAGAGGAAACTTGTATGTGCTAGACTTTCATTAAAGAGAGATAAATTATTTGTTTGGTTGTTTGGTGGCATTTGTCACTTGGGCGGAGAAAGTCTAGAATTACACAAAATATTAATTCTTCTTTGTCGAGCAAGTTTTGCTCGAGAATTAATACTAAAAAATTCGGAGGAAATGAGAGGCGATGTCGGTATGTGATAGAAAATCATGAGGAAACGAAACTCTTGTTTCCACATTGGTTAAAGGTGTAGGAATGGAGGAGGATAAATCTTCCTGTCCATGATTCATTACTTGTCTTGTTGGACAAGGTCAGCATGAATCATGCAAAGCATCCACAGCTTGACTCAAAACATTCACGGCATGAGGATAGCCGTTAGATTTAGTAGGACATTCAGAATTAATAGTCATTATTTTTTCTTATGTAAACAAGACTTCCTAATAACAAGGCAAAATAGCAGTGTTTTTATGTGGTGCCATTTCAGTGCACAGGTTTCAATGCTTAGCAATCACATCCATCCGCATTCTGATACATACTTGGCATCCATGACTGGAGGGAATAAAAGCATAAAATTCTTCTGACCACAAACAGAATTAAAAATAAGGAATGAATGCCGAAAAAATAGAAAGAAAGTCCTAAAAAAAGTAACAAGGTTTGTGTTCTCATGTAGTGAAGAACAAAAACAAATCATAAAGATGTCCCAAATAATTGCAAAGGAGCATGTAATAACTGAGAACTAATACATGTAATGAAGCAAAAAGTAGAAATCACAAAAATCCAAAATGTAACTTATTTTACACACAATAAGAGGAGGAAACATTGTTTACAAACATTGTTTATGATATAAGTATCATCATTGCTATAACAAGTATTAAGTGAAACTACTTTTTAGATGGCAAAGGCAACCAGGATTGACAAGTTACGAGCAAATTGCTTATCTGTGGTATAAACAAAGATTGAGAGAAGGAAAAGAATTAATGGAAAATGAATAGATAGATAAATTAGCGATTATTAGAATGTAAAAGCATAATAGTTCACTGTCAAGGCAAACAGACATCCAAACTGATCACATTTAACAGAAAAAGAAAGACTTGCAAGACACAATACGGCGCACATGTAAAAAGATTGCATGGGTGAAATTGATGATGATTTTTTTGGAAAAAATTCTAGTTTATTGTTGTTGTAGCACAATGTTTTAAAAATAAATAAGAAAAGACCTTGTATAAATTAGCAGAATGAATAAATATAAGGCGGAGTACATTGTAATCTGAGAAGAAACTTTACCTCTCAAAGCGCATAGCGAAGCTAATGACTTTCGCATCGACAATTGACGTTCAGTTTGTATTGGACAGATATAGAAGACCAAAAAAAAAGAAAGAGTTAGCATGGAGTGCAAATAAACAAGATAAATGGATTAAAGGAGCGAGAACTTGTGACAAAATAAGGCAGGATCGAAAAATCAGCATTGGTGTTTGATTTTACTTGAACGGACTCAAAACATCCATGTCTTTTTGTATTTCCCATTTGTCTATGAACACAATAAAGCTTAACGAATGAAAAGTATGAGAAGAAGAAGCGTTTAATTTTCCCTAAATAAAGATATTATTTGTTTTTGCACACAGAAGAAAGAAGACATGATGGTTTTCCAAATGTCTTGTGAGATGCAAAACAGCAATAACAATGGACAGAAGAAAGCGAGAAAAAAATCAGCGAAAAAGAGAATGAAAACCAAAGGGATGCAAATTAGAAGTTTGTAAAGAAAACATAGAACATATCATGCAAAACCATCCCAAACAAAGGAATATAGGAAGTGAAAATAGGCAAAAGCATCAAGAGCATGCCCATTTTGTAAAACCAACGAACATAATGTAAGGAAAAGAGAGAGGACCCAAAACAAAGCAACAAGGCACAATGCAACAGAGAAAAAGAAACCAAAAGAAGTTTCATTTTCTCAAGAGGTAGGATCACACAGATAATATTGTCTTGATTTTAATTCAGTGTGCCAAAATAGACACAGAGGGAAGAAAAAGATGGAAGAGCCATTAAGTAAATCAAGTGAATAAATTTAACAGAAGTGTACAACTGTAAATTGAGAACAAAAATATAACAAGAAGGTAACATAAATAAAAACGAAAAGCTGCCTTAGACATCATTTAATGTAGTACAATAACCATCAGCATTAATACCAGTAAGGAAAAAGCAAGGCATGGTCATTTAACCAACCAGAGGCAAAAAAGTAACATCCATGCACACAAGAAAGGGAACAAAAATATTATGACAAAAGAGAATGGAAACCACACCTAAACACAACCAAGAAGACTGCGGCAAATCCTAAACACCTTTGGAGGAACAAGGAAATGTTGCGAAATAAAAACCAAACAAGCGAAAATGAGTCTTTTTTTGCTTATAAAAACCAAACAAATAGGACTGATAAGAAAGAAGACAGGGTAATAAATGAAGATCAATCTTGACTTGACAACATTGTATAATAGGTATACATACGTAGATGAGAGTGAAACCAAAGATTTGACAGCATCAGCCCATCCAGTATAGCCCTAGAGCACATAGCATTAATGGATGTACCTATTGATAGACACATAATAGCATAGATAGACACATATCAGAAGACCCAAAATTTAAAAAATAAATAAATAAATAAAAGGAATTAATTTCTTAGCCTTTTGAAATTGCGAAGGAAGGGACGTAGTTGCAACTCTCATTAATAGAAAGGTTGACACAAATTTTTGGGAATACGTGTAATGAAATTGGTTAGGACTTTCAGCGCCGAAAGAGGGGTTTTTTAAAAATTACAAACAGCACATAGGGAAGAAAAAAAATACCTTCCTCTGTTCAAATGGAGCCTCAGCCCTTCAAAGAGGTGAATCCGGCCAAAAACTAGGGAAAAAAATATCACGAGATAACACCACAAAACAACAAGAAGAACAAAACAAAAATGCGACACACAAGAAAGAAAAAATACCTTCCTATGTTCGAATGGAGCCTTCGGCCGTTCAAGGAGGTTCAATCCTGTCCAAAATTGCCAAAAGGAAAATATATATGCTAAGATAACAGTACAAAAAAACCAGAAGGAAAAAAAAAAGGAAAAGAGAATGCAGTAAAAATGAAAATGCAGCAGCACATAAGAAAGAAAAGAAATACCTTTCTCTGTTCAAATGGAGCCTTTGGCCGTTCAAGGAGGTTCAATCCCGACCAAAATTGGCAAAAGAAAAATATATATGCTAAGATAACACTACAAAAAACCAGAAGAACAAAAAAAAAAGAGAGAATGCAGTAAAAAAGAAGTTCTCTTTTAGCATCAGATCTTGAACTCTTTTTCTCCCCAACGGTGGGGGTTTTTTTTTTTACTGCGAAAACAAATTAGGAAAAAAATCAGCATTGGTGAGACAACATTAGAATTTCCGAAAAGCACATAACATTAGTACAGCATCGATCCCAAAACATTACAATTTGAAAAATCCAAAAAAACCTAAAGTTATAACAAGAATCAGGACAGGAATATAGACGGCGAAACACAAATTAGGAGAACACAACATTAGGCAGAAAGTGAAAAAAAAAGGACACGATGGAGAAGAAGAATAGGCACAAATAAGAGAGGAAAAAAAATCGACAACAATCAAAGAAGTTCTCCTTCAGCATCAAATCTCAAACTCTTTTTCTCCCCATCGGTGGGGGTTTTTTTTTTGACGGTGAAAACAAATTAGGAAAAAATTAGCATCGGTGTGACAACATTAGAATTTCCTAAAAGCACATAACATTAGTACAACATCGGTCCCAAAACATTACAATCTGAAAAATCCAAAAAACCCTAAAGGTATAAAAGAATCGGACAGAATATAGATTGCCAAAAAAAAACAAATTAAGAGAACACAACATTAGGCGTAAAGTAAAAAAAAGGATAAGATGGAGAAGAAGAATAGGCACAAATAAGAGAAATTTGCATATATAGCATTTTTGTAAAGCGAGTTTGCATATATAGCACAAGAAGCAAAACCCTTGCAAATATAGCACTTTTCCTAGTGAAAAGCGCCAATGCCCCTTCATGTGTAGTACTTCATCGTTCATCATTCTCTTGACCTTCTTTGTATCCTTCTTAGTCTTTGAATCCTTCACTTCGAATGAACAACCCCTTCATAGAGTGAAGGCATTGTCGTCGCACAGCTTTAATCCATGCAAGGAGAAAAATTTATGAATGGACTGGACGGACCAAAAAATAACAGTAGTATGCACAATGGATAATGATGGAGATATATCCTTCATATTTAACAACAAATGAGGGAGAAAATGTCGATAAATACGTCCTCATACATATGTCCCGTAAAAGAAAAAATGTTGCCAAATATGTCAGCATATCTGTCGACATATATGCCGACTTATATATCTGTCGACATATATGCCGACTTATATATCTGTCGACATATATGTCAGCATATTTGTCGACACATATGTCGGCATATCTGTCGACACATATGTTGGCAGATATGTTGGCAAATATGTCGGCATAAAGTGCCGACATATGTGTACGTCGACAAATATGTTGACAACTAAATTATTTGTAAATTTGGGATTTGACCACTCCATATTTTGTTCATATTATCATCACCTGCGTTGTTTGGAAATGGTTGATTTGGTTGCATAATTTAATGTAAATTATGGAAATGAATAACTATAATATATAATATTGAATAATGATTATCACAAAATCTCATTACATTTTATCCATCCCTAAAAACAAATACATTAGAGCAAGTTTGCCGATTGTGGCCAATCTCTCCGCATCGACCACATTTCTTTGTGACTTTTTTCTCCCCTGTTGACAAAATTCTATGTTTCTTTTGCCCACCACTCTTTGCTCTTGCTTCCGGTGGTGATAGTTATATCGCTAAAACTAATTCTGGCACATTCTAATTTTTAGGATCACCTACCGGCATAATAGATTCACCATAGGTAGCAAGAAGTACATCTGTGTGATAAAATGACGAGCATAAGGATTGAGGGTCAATTTGCCGTCGGCGAGCTGCGGCTAATGCATGTACACAAGGGATCTGGTCTATATCAAACACTCAACATGTGCATGTTTTTTGGAGCAAATCGACCATTGCATTCCAGTTCGCAATGTCTCATACACACCATCGGTTTATATCGACCGGCTCAACAACATAGCCTTGTGTTTCTCTCATTCTTGATGAAATTTCCTCTCAATGTATGGGGTTGTCGGTGTTCTCATCTCGCTAGCACCGGATCGCTTTTCGTGGTACCACCTTTGAAGTGTGTTCCTGATGTATTCGACCAAAGCATGAATAGGTAATTCACGAGCATCTTTCAACAAGGCATTCAGGCATTCTGTAATGTTAGTCGTCATTACTATATACCTTTTTCCGCCCAAATGTGCCCTCGGCCACCGTTTAAACCCAATTTCCTGCAAGTACGCGCTGACTTGTGAATTTTGCAGCGATATTAGTAAGAAGAACTGATTAAATTCAACAATCGTGTAAGCTTTTGCAGCCTTAAAGTATAAAGGGATCACGTCCTCTTTTCTGAAATTCACTCTTTTGTTGTTGCTCAAATGATAAATACATGCTCCGTGAAAGGAATTTGGGAAAACATTTGCAATGCTTTGATGCCGGTCAGAAACAAACACCAAGCCTTCCATCTCATCACCAATTGCCTCCTTAAACTTTTGTAAAAATCACTCCCACGAATCGTCATTCTCAAAATCGACAATACCTCATCCGACTGGATAGACTTGGTTGTTTCCATCCATGCACGTTGCTACGATTAGTGACCTAGGATATCTCCCTTTCATAAAACAAGCATCCACTGCAATCACTGGCCGCATGTGGTTGCAGAATCCACGAATCAAAGCACCAAACGCGAAAAATAAATACCTAAATCGTCCGTCATCTTCAACACTAAATTTAGTGATTGTGCTAGGATTTATTTCCGTCATGTGTAAATATAATGGTAGTATCTTATATGAATCCTTATAATTCCCTCGACCGTGTAAAGTGGCTTCTCGATTACCAAACCTTATTGTATGATACGTTCACACCCAACTCTGAACATATGTCATTTATGATTTCACGCGGCCTATACAGACGACAAACGTCCGTGTACTTGGACTTTATCCACGATCCAATTACTTTGCTGTATGCTTGTCAACTGTCAGATTGAACTAATGAGGATTGATATGTGTGGGTGTTGATGTATTTAGTTATCTTCCATGCGGATGACTTCCCAACTGCAGATGCAATCATCATCCACTTGCAATTTACATCCGTACACCGAAGGTACCAAGCCTTGGCATTGGTCCTTACAACCTTCCACTCAAAAAAATGTTTCACGGCGATCATGGACATCCTCATAAAAAAATGCTGCCTTGTCTCGAATACTTCCTTCACAGTAACATCGACCACTACTGCTAACCCATCCGAAGAAGATGCAGCAGCATGTGATACGGTATTCACCTCGATGTAGCGAATGTCGTCTTGCACCTTTTGCTTACCCTTCTGCACCCTGCGAGCAATTGTTTTCCCTTTCTCCCCATTGTTAGTTTCCTTATCCCCATCGTCATCTTCCTTATCTGTCTCTGGATTTCCATGATCTGCATCCGGTATTGTAAAAATATTTTCCTCCACATGCCCTGAAGGAATGACATTATTAGTCCATATTGGACTATCAGAGCTCAACCGCTTTATGGGTGAGTTGCTAGCGCCGTCTTTGCCTCGTGTTGCTTCAACCGCGCCAAAGGTTACGTATAATGGTATTCTTGCCCCCTCGAACCACAGTAATCTCATTCATAAAACACCGGCGTGGTGATCGTTTTGATGGGTAAGATGGCTATGGTTGATAGGTACTTTGGTAGGTACTCTATAACCAATCTATCATGTAATGCTGGATCTAAGCCCATGATTACTATGATATGTTGCACCATTTCGGAGAAGGACGCATCTTCTCGGATCAAAATTGTTTCTACAGCCTTAAAATGCAAGAATCTATGCTCATTAGTCGCTAGATCTACTACCCACACTCCCCCACACAAAACATGAACAGACCATACACCACATTTCTCAGATTTGGACATGGTGAGTTCCTCTCAGATTTGGACAGACAAGAGCGGTAGTTTAGGGAGTGTAAACATCAACAAACGCTGGTATGAGGCTTTTTAGAGTGAATAATATTGTGCGCGTAGTGATATGTCTTTATATAGGAAGATTGCATCATAAAAAGGAAGATTGCCGCATAATCCACAGTAATGCCGAAATGTCAACTAAAATGTCGACAATGCCTTAAATATGTCGACATTTAAGTCGACATTATATGTGAAATGTTGACAACATAACCAAAATGTCGACACACAACCAAAATGTCGACACGTACCAAATTGTCGACATTATGTGTGAAATGTCGACACATAAACAAAAACGTCGACACATATCCTTAAATGTCAACACATTTTCAGAAAATGTGTAGATTTGTATGAAAATTTTTTTTCTTCCTCAATGTTCTTTTTAGTTTTGGGTAAATTATATGGACCTAAATACAAACAAATATTTGTTTTGGAATGCCTAGTTGATTCTGAAAATGCTAAATTTTGTTCCCAGTAAAGTGTAGGATTTTTTCTCCTACTAAATTGTTAGTTTCTAAACTAATTGTTTTTTGTGTGCTAATAAAAATGTTTTTTTGGCTATGTGACCCTTATATACAACACATTTATATATCTTACAAAATCTCTAATTTTTAAGCTACATGAAATATGTGCATTTACATTTACTTACTTTGGCATTGCCGTAAAGAAATAAAGAAAGTTTGACATTTTCTATTGAATTTTTAAACTATACCAAGGACATGCAAACTAGTTATATTAAAATCTTGAATTAAAGCTAAGAGGTCTATATCATTTGTGGTGAATCTTCAATTTTAGATCAAGATCAATTCCAACAAAGTATACAATTAATTACAAATTTTCTTCCTTAGACAATAGCTCACTTTTTCAAGTGTACAATTTTTAAAAATTTTTAAGATACAACATATACTACATGTATGTCATTTAATCATAATCGTATTATTTACATTTGATGATTCGTAATATCTACACTTTGCAGATTCCCTAAATCGATTTACTAAATCTACAAAAATTTTACTATACATGCATGATTAAATGAAAATGTGTAATCATTTCCTTCCTCGTCTCATGGCTTTCTTCCTCTCCCTCCCCTCTTGGACCCGAGGATGTGCCTCCTTTGCATGTATGTACGCTTTCACGCCATATTTTTACGAATAGTGGAGTTCATGGAGTGATTGCATCAAGTGGCCAACCAATAATAATGCATTCAGTCCACATCAATGTAAAACTTCACAATCCTCACTCCCGCAACATGGAAAAGGAGCATTAGAAATTAATTCGCAAAACCCTTCATATGGTAGTAACTTGTACCATTACTTACTTTTCTTTTTGGGTGACCAAATTTGGCTCCAAAGTAATCGGCCATTCACCACCCACATTATGATGCTTGGCGTAGTACTAGTTGAATTCGCACGCCTCAAGTAGCTTGGGCATTGTAGTGACGAGATATTTTAAATTCGTCACTACTGATGGCCTTTGATTTGATGGATTGTAGACGTGGATGTCTTCGTATATAAATCCATTTTAACCAACATCCAGTGGTTCCCATTGATGTGACATGGGAATAATACAATGTCTACGTCCGACAATCAGATTCGAATGGACAATCACTAACGAATTGCACGCACCGCCATGTCATCGACATTTGTAATTCGGCCGGCTAGAAGATGCATCTTCTTTATTTCTGACCGCATAATTTTTGGACAAGCGTTAACCATCTCAATGTATTCATGAGTTCATTACAAACCTATTATAATTACTACTTACATGGAAATATGTCTCTATAATGGATATATCGTCCCACATCAATGATCTCCTTTCTCTCGCAATAATGGACGATACAAATTAATTTGCTACAAGACAAAAGAGAAATTGTTAGTAGGGGATAAGAGTCGAAAATTTGTAAGAAAATGTAAAACTCGGTACATAAGTAACTTCACATGGTCGCTTAGCCAATATCCTTTTTGTTCACATTGTCCATAGCGAATTGAAGTCTAAATGATAAAACCTCTCAGATCCAAATACAGATGTGGCCGACGCGCCCTCATCCACCGCTTTCACCTCCAATTCCGCATCCTCCGGAGTTCGCGTAACAAAAGAAAGCCATCGAGGTCGGCGATGGGCAAAACGCTTCGCGCGTGCCGCCCGAGATTCCTCGCTTCTCCGACTTCAAATGAAGGAGTTTTGGCTCTTTCTCCTTCATACGGTGAGGGAGCACTTATCCACTCAAATCGGTGTGGGGTTGAGGGGTATGTTGTTCATCAAGGGCTTGACTGAACAATACATCGATGGGAACACTATCTATAACGATGACTAGAATACGAGCCCTTCATCCGCGTCGTGTAATATTGGCTTCGGCCCTACCGAGGTTGTCCCGGCTGGCCTGCTCGCTTCCTTGCCGAGATCAATGGAAGCCTAGAGTTTGTGGCATTCGATGACATAGTGATCATTTTCTCCATTTTCTTACCCAAATGATTTTCTTCTTTGTTCATGGCGAGCATGTGGTGGACATACGCATACAAGTGATCAACATTCCGAGTAAGCCATTGAAAACTTGTTTCCAAATCAATTTGTTTGGCCTTCAATGCAGCCCTTCGTTCACGCTCTTGCACGAGTTCTTCTTTTGTATCTTTAAGTTCTGACTCACAACTTTATAAACGACCCACGTGGCCTCTGGGAAAGGCTTGACGATGTGCACGCTTTTCTTCCTTCGTTAACTCTCGCTGCTTTGAGGTTCCTCCTCCTCGGCATTATGCTCTCTCTTCCCGTAAGAAACGAAATTGGTCACCTCCATCTCTATGGGGTCATCGTTATCGCCACCGAATCCTCCCGCCTCCTCATCCTCTTCCTTCCCAAGCCAAGAAGTGTTCTATCTCCTCGCCATTGGTTTTATTCGTGTTACTTTAACTTTCTGAAAAAGGAAAATAAAGTGAATCATAACTTATTATGTACGGCAAACTTAGAGCCTAAGGAACATTGGCTAATGAAAAACTTACCGCCACAATTGTTAGCCTCGACTAAACCTTCTTCTTTCTTGATCTCTCCGCTGAGCATTCAAACTCTTTTCTATGGCACATCCTAGGCAATAATCGGGGTTTCGACCTTGGCGCACATATTGAATCACTCAAGATGTGGCATGGTCTCATATGTGAACACATGGTACATTTGAATAACGAATTACCAAAAAGTAACACACTACAGTTAAAATGTAGGTTTGCATAATGGTTTCCTTACCCCAAATACAATCGAATCCCAACAAAGTGTATGTCCTATGGTCCGGTGGGCCTCCGCTTCAAGGCACATCCAATTACCTTCTTAGCACTATCCACTGCAGTTTATAAAATAGTTCACCCCACAGATAGAATCAAACTCCTCCAATCACAGCCAAATGAAGCACCTTATCTTCAATTTTGGTTCTCTTAGGTGCCTATTATGGAGGTGTATATAAGCAAAAGAGTGTTGGGACACGACCTCATCGTCTGGGTAAGCTGAGTTAATACGATCGTAAGCCTTGAACATTTCACCATATGTGGTCTCATATTGTCAATCACATGTCAGTAGATACTTTGATATTGGAGAAGTACCATTTGGCAATTTGTATTTGCCGTGATAACGCCAAAGTCCCCATCTTCAACCTGATGATGGCGAACTCCTTCTGCCAAATCTAACCTTTACCGAAAGTTGAAGGCAATGTCATATCAATCTTGGACTTTTTGTCCAAATTCGTTGCCTCAACAACACGGAATGGATAATTTGTTTGCACCAAAAAGGATGCTTATGGGCAAGAACAATGTCGCTAGTCGACTTTCGCTTCGTGAGGCGCTTGTTGTTGCGTTCGTCAATTTTGACCGGATTCTCTCGTGATATTGGCTTTGTAGTAAAGAGCGCGCATCACGTAAACTCGAGCTAAGAAAAACTCCCTTGAACTACCATTTCAACACGAAGTTCTGTATGAAAACGGTTAGAAATCAAAAAGGTGGAAAAGTTCTCTTCATTTTGCCCCCAAATCCTAAACACATTGTACCCTAAAACCCTAAGTTGGCGATATTTTATTCTAAACTAATAGGTAGGCTTAAATGTCGACGTAATTTATGACGTATGTGACGGCATGTAAAATCGCCGACATACAAGGGGATTTGGTATTAATAAGAAGACCAAGTATCTTCAAACACAAATGTCGCATAAACGCTCGACATATGTATGTTAGTAAAAAAATCGCTTTTTGCCGACATATTTCTGACATTTGTGCAAAGCACACATTTGCCGACATATTTATATTTACCGGACATATTTCTTTGACAAATTCATAATGGGTAGAAATGTGGCATAATTGAGAATTGTGGGCAAAAATGCCAACATATTTACAAGAAACTCCACATTCACTGTAAACATTTCCACCTGATGGGCCAATAAATTAACGATTGTCAGGTCGGCTAATTTAGCCAAACATAGTGCAAAAATCTTAATTTGTATGCATTTCAAACCAATTCCTACATGGCAAAACCCTAACTTGGCTAATTTGTCTAACATATTCTAACATCTGTGCGTAAAAACTGAACATTTTGCTATAAAGGAACAAACCTTCTTAGTGGCTTCTCAAGAAGCGATGAGATGGTTATGATCATTGACCACTACATTCCGTAACACGGCTTGACATTCCACCTCGAGTTTTCGCCGTATTGATGATGTTATGGATGAAGTGCAAAAAAGTTGATTGAAATTAGGTGTTGTTTCTCCTACAGCGAATTGAGGTAGCTTTTTGCAAGATGAACAAACGCTCGATGAGATGTAAGCGTAGAAGCGAGTTTGTGAAAGAAGTCTCGAAGGTGAGTTAGCTACAAGTCTACTCTGATTTGATACTAAGTTATGAAGTAGAAGAGTTCTGCGGAAGAAGTAAGCTTCCATCAGCGTATTTTTCAAATATAGGCATTAGTGGTCTTTTTCGGGCAATGAAAAAATATATGTCGACATATATGCAGAGCATATATAATCTATTGTGATATATATGTTGGTATATATGTCTCTGAATATCATAAACATATTAGCGGCATTTTTCGCTTTATGGGACATATGTGTGAGGACATATTTATCGACATTTTCTCACTCATTTGTTGTTAAATATGAAGGATATATCTCAATCCCAGTTTCATCTGGTTAAGGCTCGGGCATACCGCTTTGTTATTTTTGTTATTTTTGGTCAAATGCGAATCCATTTATAAATTTTTCTCTTACGCATGGATTAAAAGTATGCTATGCGTCGACAATGACTTCACTCTATGAAAAGGTTGTTCATTTGGAAGAAGGTGAATGATTCAAGAGACAGGAGGAAGGATGTTAAGAAGAGTGAAAAGAAGGATGAACAAATTGAAGTAATCGCTGAAGTGGCATGGCGTGTCTTATTCATTAGGAAAAGTGCTATATTTGCAAGGAGTTTTGCTTATTATCAGGTACTATATATGCAGAACTCGGTTCTGAAATGTTATATATGCAAATTTCCAAATAAAGAGGAGAAAAAATGACAACAATAAAAGAAACAGGGGAAGAAAGTAAAAATTATTGACCAAGAGCAAAACCAAAGAAACGGAGATTAATGGGGAAGGTAAGCAAGAAAAGTGCAGTAACAAATCCTATAGAAACAAACGTGACATGTAGATGTCACGTGTTGGGATAGTTTTAGCCAACATGGAAAACCAAAAGTGCACGGAGAGAGAGAAGATAGATTGTCGCATATGTCTTCACCACAATCCAACTCTGGTCATACTTTTATAATATATATTAAATTTAAAAGTAAATGTGAGATTTCAACATTAGGGAGAATAGAACCTTGATATACTAAGTGAGAAAAGTTATAATTAGCCCTTGCATACTTATCACTATATTACAATAATCATATTGTAAAGAATAATGAATAGTTAATATTATATATATTATATTCACATTATAAATAATAAACTAATTTTAAACGAACAATAATAAATAATAAAACACTAAATACAAATTCCTACTTGTGAGAAAATAAAATTCGTCCGCCGCCCCACCACCACCACCACCACCACCACCATTAATGATAATAATCCCAAACGAAAAACCTTTCTAAACCTTCTGACTTAATTCTCCGGTTATCATCTTCACTAGCCAACCCACCTCATCCCCACCTAACCTCAACTTCCACCCATCACCTCCGGAGCTGGTGCCCCAAAACCTCCGCCAACAGAAAAAGAATTAAAAAGCAATGTCAGAAACACTTCTCTTTAAGATGAAAAGCCTGAAACGTAATGGGGCAGGGTCTCCAAAAAAAGAAAGGGCGGAGGAGGAGTCCGCCGGGCCTTTCGAAGGATCATACTTCCT